>CM077343.1:38399888-38786207 GCA_039655645.1 Ammopiptanthus mongolicus | reverse complement strand
AATTGATCTCTATCTTCGCCAAAATGCATCCGTACGTTGGAGACGTGATGCCGTTCCTGACTGTCATAACCTTTGTAGCTCTGATGGCCATATATTGAGATGATGGTGATCGAATTGGATGAAAACGGGTCTCATTAAGCTAATATCCATATAAACAAGTTTCATGAAGACATCGAATCCTAATTCGGCCAGTAACAGGGTCAAAGAAGCATAATACGCAAAATGGTCAGAATGCTACGAGTTAAAGAGCCTTGTGAATGTGCCAAGTAGATAACCAAGCACCTTAGCTCTTTTAAGAAGCGTCTGGTGAAGCTAATCAAGCGTCTACTCAGAATACAGAACATTATGATGGGTGGAGAAGTAAATTTGAATGAAGTACTAAGATATTCAACGTCCAAGGTTGACCAGAAAATGAGGTACCCTTTTAAATAAAGTTCTGAAGCATCAAGTACTGTAACATAAGAATATACAAGCTTCAGCAACTCTAATAGAAGAAAGAGAATAAAAGCGCGAACAAAGACAAAAGTACCAAAGCGGCTACAGCAAAAACACTGAAGATTGAAGTCAAGCGTCTGCTGCCGATAATCAAGCGTACGAAATGTCGTATTTTGAGGTACGCTCGTCCTAATGAAGTGATCTTGGTTTTGTTAAAAATATAAGAGAAATACCTACATGTTTCCTGAAGAAGCTGAGATCTGTATCAATCTCTATCGGAGTGAAATTCCTTCTTCAAGCTTGAGATGTGATACTGTTCGTGACAATCAGAACATGCAACCGTCTGCTGACAATTTCTGGAGCTTTGGGCATTCAAAAGTATCGATCTTGGTATCGTTGGAAGGCTCAAAGAAATATCTGCAACTCTCGTAAAGGTCAAGAGCGAAATCGATCTCTATCTTTGCCAAAATGCATCCGTACGTTGGTGACGTGATGCCGTTCCTGACTGTCATACCTTTGTAGCGTCTGATGGCCATATATTGAGCTGATGGTGTTCGAATTGGATGAAACCGGTGTCTCATTAAAGCTAATATCCATATAAACAAGTTTCATGAAGACATCGAATCCTAATTCGGCCAGTAACAGGGTCAAAGAAGCATAATACGCTAAATGGTCAGAATGCTACGAGTTAAATAGCCTTGTGAATGTGCCAAGTGGATAACCAAGCGCCTTAGCTCTTTTAAGAAGCGTCGGTGAAGATAATAAAACGTCTACTCAGAATACAGAACATTATGATGGGTGGAGAAGTAAATTTGAATGAAGTACTAAGATATTCAACGTCCAAGGTTGACCAGAAAATGAGGTACCCTTTAAATAAAGATCTGAAGCATCAAGTACTGTAACATAAGAATATACAAGCTTCAACAACTCTAATAGAAGAAAGAGAATAAAAGCATGAATAAAGACAAAAGTGCCAAAGCGGCAACCGCAAAAAGACTGAACATTGAAGTCAAGCGTCTGCTGCCGATAATCAAGCGTCGAAACGTCGTATTTTGAGGTACGCTCGTCCTAATGAAGTGATCTTAGTTTTGTTAGAAATTCAACAGAAATACCTACATGTTTCCTGAAGAAGCTAGATCTGTATCAATCTCTATCGGGGTGAAATTCCTTCTTCAAGCCTGAGATGTGATACTGTTCGTGGCAATCAGAACATGCAACCGTCTGCTGACAATTTCTGGAGCTTTGCGAGTTCAAAAGTATCGATCTTGGTATCGTTGGAAGGCTCAAAGAAATATCTGCAACTCTCGTAAAGAGGTCAAGAGTGAAATTGATCTCTATCGTTGTCAAAATGCATACGTAAATTGGTGACGTGGTGCCGTTCCTAACAATCATACATTTATAGCGTCTGATGGCCATGTATTTAGCTAATGGTGTTAGAATTGAATGAAACTGGTGTCTCATTAAAGCTAATATCTATGTAAACAAGTTTCATGAAGACATCGAATCCTAATTCAGCCAGTAACAGGGTCAAAAAGCATAATATGCTAAATGGTAAGAATGCTACGAGTTAAACAGCCTTGTGAATGTGCCAAGTGGATAACCAAGCGCCTTAGCTCTTTTAAGAAGCGTTCGGTGAAGATAATAAAACGTCTACTCAGAATACAGAACATTATGATGGGTGGAGAAGTAAATTTGAATGAAGTACTAAGATATTCAACGTCCAAGGTTGACCAGAAAATGAGGTACCCTTTTAAATAAAGTTCTGAAGCATCAAGTATTGTAACATGAGAATATACAAGCTTCAACAACTCTAATAGAAGAAAGAGAATAAAAGTGTGAATAAAGACAAAACTACAAAAGCGGCAACAGCAAAAACACTGAAGATTGAAGTCAAGCATCTGCTGCCGATAATCAAGCGTCCGAAACGTCGTATTTTGAGGTACGCTCGTCCTAATGAAGTGATCTTGGTTTTGTTAGAAATTCAAGAGAAATACCTACATGTTTCCTGAAGAAGCCTAGATCTGTATCAATCTCTATCGGAGTGAAATTCCTTCTTCAAGCCTGAGATGTGATACTGTTCGTGGCAATCAGAACATGCAACCGTCTGCTGACAATTTCTGGAGCTTTGCGAGTTCAAAAGTATCGATCTTGGTATCGTTGGAAGGCTCAAAGAAATATCTGCAACTCTCGTAAAGAGGTCAAGAGCGAAATCGATCTCTATCTTTGTCAAAATGCATCCGTAAGTTGGTGACGTGATGCCGTTCCTGACTGTCATACCTTTGTAGCGTCTGATGGCCATATATTGAGCTGATGGTGTTCGAATTGGATGAAACCGGTGTCTCATTAAAGCTAATATCCATATAAACAAGTTTCATGAAGACATCGAATCCTAATTCGGCCAGTAACAGGGTCAAAGAAGCATAATACGTAAATGGTCAGAATGCTATGAGTTAAATAGCCTTGTGAATGAGCCAAGTGGATAACCAAGCGCATTAGCGCTTTTAAAAAGCGTCCGGTGAAGCTAATAAAGCATCTACTTAGAATACAGAACATTATGATGGGTGGAGAAGTAAATTTGAATGAAGTACTAAGATATTCAACGTCCAAGGTTGACCAAAAAAAGAGGTACCCTTTTAAATAAAGTTCTGAAGCATCAAGTACTGTAACATAGGAATATACAAGCTTCAGCAACTCTAATAGAAGAAAGAGAACAAAAGCGTGAATAAAGACAAAAGTACAAAAGCGGCAACAACAAAAACACTGAAGATTGAAGTCAAGCGTCTGCTGCCGATAATCAAGCGTCCGAAACGTCGTATTTTGAGGTACGCTCGTCCTAATGAAGTGATCTTGGTTTTGTTAGAAATTCAAGAGAAATACCTACATGTTTCCTGAAGAAGCCTAGATCTGTATCAATCTCTATCGGGTGAAATTCCTTCTTCAAGCCTGAGATGTGATACTGTTCGTGGCAATCAGAACATGCAACCGTCTGCTGACAATTTCTGGAGCTTTGCGAGTTCAAAAGTATCGATCTTGGTATCGTTGGAAGGCTCAAAGAAATATCTGCAGCTCTCGTGAAGAGGTCAAGAGCGAAATCGATCTCTATCTTTGTCAAAATGCATCCGTAAGTTGGTGACGTGATGCCGTTCCTGACTGTCATACCTTTGTAGCGTCTGATGGCCATATATTGAGCTGATGGTGTTCGAATTGGATGAAACCGGTGTCTCATTAAAGCTAATATCCATATAAACAAGTTTCATGAAGACATCGAATCCTAATTCGGCCAGTAACAGGGTCAAAGAAGCATAATACGTTAAATGGTCAGAATGCTACGAATTAAATAGCCTTGTGAATGTGCCAAGTGGATAACCAAGCGCCTTATCTCTTTTTAGAAGCTCCGGTGAAGCTAATACAGCGTCTACTCAGAATACAGAACATTATGATGGGTGGAGAAGTAAATTTGAATGAAGTACTAAGATATTCAACGTCCAAGGTTGACCAGAAAATGAGGTACCCTTTTAAATAAAGTTCTGAAGCATCAAGTACTGTAACATAAGAATATACAAGCTTCAGCAACTCTAATAGAAGAAAGAGAACAAAAGCGTGAATAAAGACAAAAGTACAAAAGCGGCAACAACAAAAACACTGAAGATTGAAGTCAAGCGTCTGCTGCCGATAATCAAGCGTCTGAAACGTCGTATTTTGAGGTACGCTCGTCCTAATGAAGTGATCTTGGTTTTGTTAGAAATTCAAGAGAAATACCTACATGTTTCCAGAAGAAGCCTAGATCTGTATCAATCTCTATCGGAGTGAAATTCCTTCTTCAAGCCTGAGATGTGATACTGTTCGTGGCAATCAGAACATGCAACCGTCTGCTGACAATTTCTGGAGCTTTGCGAGTTCAAAAGTATCGATCTTGGTATCGTTGGAAGGCTCAAAGAAATATCTGCAGCTCTCGTGAAGAGGTCAAGAACGAAATCGATCTCTATCTTTGTCAAAATGCATCCGTAAGTTGGTGACGTGATGCCGTTCCTGACTGTCATACCTTTGTAGCGTCTGATGGCCATATATTGAGCTGATGGTGTTCGAATTGGATGAAACCGGTGTCTCATTAAAGCTAATATCCATATAAACAAGTTTCATGAAGACATCGAATCCTAATTCGGCCAGTAACAGGGTCAAAGAAGCATAATACGCTAAATGGTCAGAATGCTACGAGTTAAATAGCCTTGTGAATGTGCCAAGTGGATAACCAAGCGCCTTAGCTCTTTTAAGAAGCGTCCGATGAAGCTAATAAAGGTTCTACTCAGAATACAGAACATTATGATGGGTGGAGAAGTAAATTTGAATGAAGTACTAAGATATTCAACGTCCAAGGTTGACCAGAAAATGAGGTACCCTTTTAAATAAAGTTCTGAAGCATCAAGTACTGTAACATAAGAATATACAAGCTTCAGCAACTCTAATAGAAGAAAGAGAACAAAAGCGTGAATAAAGACAAAAGTACAAAAGCGGCAACAACAAAAACACTGAAGATTGAAGTCAAGCGTCTGCTGCCGATAATCAAGCGTCTGAAACGTCGTATTTTGAGGTACGCTCGTCCTAATGAAGTGATCTTGGTTTTGTTAGAAATTCAAGAGAAATACCTACATGTTTCCTGAAGAAGCTAGATCTGTATCAATCTCTATCGGGGTGAAATTCCTTCTTCAAGCCTGAGATTTGATACTGTTCGTGGCAATCAGAACATGCAACCGTCTGCTGACAATTTCTGGAGCTTTGCGAGTTCAAAAGTATCGATCTTGGTATCGTTGGAAGGCTCAAAGAAATATCTGCAGCTCTCGTGAAGAGGTCAAGAGCGAAATCGATCTCTATCTTTGTCAAAATGCATCCGTAAGTTGGTGACGTGATGCCGTTCCTGACTGTCATACCTTTGTAGCGTCTGATGGCCATATATTGAGCTGATGGTGTTCGAATTGGATGAAACCGGTGTCTCATTAAAGCTAATATCCATATAAACAAGTTTCATGAAGACATCGAATCCTAATTCGGCCAGTAACAGGGTCAAAGAAGCATAATACGCTAAATGGTCAGAATGCTACGAGTTAAATAGCCTTGTGAATGTGCCAAGTGGATAACCAAGTGCCTTAGCTCTTTTAAGAAGCGTCCGGTGAAGCTAATAAAGCGTCTACTCAGAATACAGAACATTATGATGGGTGGAGAAGTAAATTTGAATGAAGTACTAAGATATTCAACGTCCAAGGTTGACCAGAAAATGAGGTACACTTTTAAATAAAGTTCTGAAGCATCAAGTACTGTAACATAGAATATACAAGCTTCAGCAACTCTAATAGAAGAAAGAGAAAAAAAGCATGAATAAAGACAAAAGTACCAAAGCGGCAACAGCAAAAACACTGAAGATTGAAGTCAAGCGTCGGCTGCCGATAATCAAGCGTCCGAAACGTCGTGTTTTGAGGTACGCTCGTCGTAATGAAGTGATCTTGGTTTTATTAGAAATTCAAGAGAAATACCACATGTTTCCAAAGAAGCCTAGATCTGTATCAATCTCTATCGGAGTGAAATTCCTTCTTCAAGCCTGAGATGTGATACTGTTCGTGGCAATCAGAACATGCAACCGTCTGCTGACAATTTCGAGCTTTGCGAGTTCAAAAGTATCGATCTTGGTATCGTTGGAAGGCTCAAAGAAATATCTGCAACTCTCGTAAAGAGGTCAAGAGCGAAATCGATCTCTATCTTTGCCAAAATGCATCCGTACGTTGGTGACGTGATGCCGTTCCTGACTGTCATACCTTTGTACGTCTGATGGCCATATATTGAGCTGATGGTGTTCGAATTGGATGAAACCGTGTCCTTTTAAAGCTAATATCCATGTAAACAAGTTTCATACAGACAGCGAATCCTAATTCGGCCAGTCACAGGGTCAAAGAAGCATAATACGCTGAATGGTCAGAATGCTACGAGTTAAATAGCCTTGTGAATGTGCCAAGTGGATAACCAAGCGCCTTATCTCTTTTTAGAAGCATCTGGTGAAGCTAATAAAGCATCTACTTAAAATACAGAACATTATGATGGGTGGAGAAGTAAATTTGAATGAAGTACAGAGATATTCAACGTCGAAGGTTGACCAAAAAATAAGGTACACCTTTAAATAAAAATCTGAAGCATCAAGTACTGTAATATAAGAATATAAAAGCTTCATCAACTCTAATAGAAGAAAGAGAATAAAAGCATGAATAAAGACAAAAGAACCAAAGCGGCAACAGCAAAAACACTGAATATTGAAGCCAAGCGTCTGCTGCCGATAATCAAGCGTCCGAAACGTCGTGTTTTGAGGTACGCTCGTCGTAATGAAGTGATCTTGGTTTTTATTAGAAATTCAAGAGAAATACCTACATGTTTCTCAAAGAAGCCTAGATCTGTATCAATCTCTATCGGAGTGAAATTCCTTCTTCAAGCCTGAGATGTGATACTGTTCGTGGCAATCAGAACATGCAACCGTCTGCTGACAATTTCCGGAGCTTTGCGAGTTCAAAAGTATCGATCTTGGTATCATTAGAAGGCTCAAAGAAATATCTGCAACTCTCGTAAGAGGTCAAGAGCGAAATCGATCTCTATCTTTGCCAAAATGCATCCGTACGTTGGTGACGTGATGCCGTTCCTGACTGTCATACCTTTGTACGTCTGATGGCCATATATTGAGCTGATGGTGTTCGAATTGGATGAAACCGGTGTCTCATTAAAGCTAATATCCATATAAACAAGTTTCATGAAGACATCGAATCCTAATTCGGCCAGTAACAGGGTCAAAGAAGCATAATACGCTAAATGGTCAGAATGCTACGAGTTAAATAGCCTTGTGAATGTGCCAAGTGGATAACCAAGCGCCTTATCTCTTTTAAGAAGCGTCCGGTGAAGCTAATAAAGCGTCTACTCAGAATACAGAACATTATGATGGGTGGAGAAGTAAATTTGAATGAAGTACTAAGATATTCAACGTCCAAGGTTGACCAGAAAATGAGGTACCCTTTTAAATAAAGTTCTGAAGCATCAAGTACTGTAACATAGGAATATACAAGCTTCAGCAACTCTAATAGAAGAAAGAGAATAAAAGCGTGAATAAAGACGAAAGTACAAAACCGGCAACAACAAAAACACTGAAGATTGAAGTCAAGCGTCTGCTGCCGATAATCAAGCGTCCGAAACGCCGTATTTTGAGGTACGCTCGTCCTAATGATGTGGTCTTTGTTTTGTTATAAATTCAAGAGAAATACCTACATGTTTCCTGAAGAAGCATAGATCTGTATCAATCTCTATCGGGGTGAAATTCCTTCTTCAAGCCTAAGATTTGATACTGTTCGTGGCAATCAGAACATGCAACCGTCTAATGACAATTTCAGGAGCTTTACGAGTTCAAAAGTATCGATCTTGGTATCGTTGGAAGGCTCAAAGAAATATCTGCCACTCTCATTAAGAGGTCAAGATCGAAATCGATCTCTATCTTTGTCAAAATGCATCCGCAAGTTGGTGACGTGATGCCGTTCCTGACTGTCACACCTTTGTAGCGTATGATGGCCATATATTGAGCTGATGGTGTTCGAATTGGATGAAACCGGTGTCTCATTAAAGCTAATATCCATATAAACAAGTTTCATGAAGACATCGAATCCTAATTCGGCTAGTAACAGGGTCAAAGAAGCATAATACGCTAAATGGTCGGAATGCTACGAGTTAAATAGCCTTGTGAATGTGCCAAGTGGATAACCAAGCGCCTTAGCTCTTTTAAGAAGCGTCCGGTGAAGCTAATAAAGCGTCTACCCAGAACACAGAACATTATGACGGGTGGAGAAGTAAATTTGAATGAAGTACTAAGATATTCAACGTCCAAGGTTGACCAGAAAATGAGGTACACTTTTAAATAAAGTTCTGAAGCATCAAGTACTGTAACATAAGAATATACAAGCTTCAGCAACTCTAATAGAAGAAAGAGAAAAAAAGCATGAATAAATACAAAAGTACCAAAGCGGGAACAGCAAAAACACTGAAGATTGAAGTCAAGCGTCGGCTGCCGATAATCAAGCGTCCGAAACGTCGTGTTTTGAGGTACGCTCGTCGTAATGAAGTGATCTTGGTTTTTATTAGAAATTCAAGAGAAATACCTACATGTTTCTCAAGAAGCCTAGATCTGTATCAATCTCTATCGGAGTGAAATTCCTTCTTCAAGCCTGAGATGTGATACTGTTCGTGGCAATCAGAACATGCAACCGTCTGCTGACAATTTCTGAGCTTTGCGAGTTCAAAAGTATCGATCTTGGTATCGTTGGAAGGCTCAAAGAAATATCTGCAACTCTCGTAAAGAGGTCAAGAGCGAAATCGATCTCTATCTTTGCCAAAATGCATCCGTACGTTGGTGACGTGATGTCGTTCCTGACTGTCATACCTTTGTTGCGTCTGATGTCCATATATTGAGCTGATGGTGTTCGAATTGGATGAAACCAGTGTCTCATTAAAGCTAATATCCATATACAAGTTTCATGAAGACATCGAATCCTAATTCGGCCAGTAACAGGTCAAAGAAGCATAATACGCTAAATGGTCAGAATGCTACGAGTTAAATAGCCTTGTGAATGTGCCAAGTGGATAACCAAGCGCCTTAGCTCTTTTAAGAAGCGTCCGGTGAAGCTAATAAAGCGTCTACCAGAACACAGAACATTATGACGGGTGGAGATGTAAATTTGAATGAAGTACTAAGATATTCAACGTCCAAGGTTGACCTAAAAATGAAGTACACTTTTAAATAAAGTTCTGAAGCATCAAGTACTGTAACATAAGAATATACAAGCTTCAGCAACTCTAATAGAAGAAAGAGAAAAAAAGCATGAATAAATACAAAAGTACCAAAGCGGGAACAGCAAAAACACTGAAGATTGAAGTCAAGCGTCGGCTGCCGATAATCAAGCGTCCGAAACGTCGGGTTTTGAGGTACGCTCGTCGTAATGAAGTGATCTTGGTTTTTATTAGAAATTCAGGAGAAATACGTACATGTTTCTCAAAGATGCCTAGATCTGTATCAATCTCTATCGGAGTGAAATTCCTTCTTCAAGCCTGAGATGTGATACTGTTCGTGGCAATCAGAACATGCAACCGTCTGCTGACAATTTCAAGAGCTTTGCGAGTTCAAAAGTATCGATCTTGGTATCGTTAGAAGGCTCAAAGAAATATCTGCAACTCTCGTAAAGAGGTCAAGAGCGAAATCAATCTCTATCTTTGCCAAAATGCATCCGTACGTTGGTGACGTGATGTCGTTCCTGACTGTCATACCTTTGTTGCGTCTGATGTCCATATATTGAGCTGATGGTGTTCGAATTGGATGAAACCAGTGTCTCATTAAAGCTAATATCCATATACAAGTTTCATGAAGACATCGAATCCTAATTCGGCCAGTAACAGGTCAAAGAAGCATAATACGCTAAATGGTCAGAATGCTACGAGTTAAATAGCCTTGTGAATGTGCCAAGTGGATAACCAAGCGCCTTAGCTCTTTTAAGAAGCGTCCGGTGAAGCTAATAAAGCGTCTACCCAGAACACAGAACATTATGACGGGTGGAGAAGTAAATTTGAATGAAGTACTAAGATATTCAACGTCCAAGGTTGACCAGAAAATGAGGTACACTTTTAAATAAAGTTCTGAAGCATCAAGTACTGTAACATAAGAATATACAAGCTTCAGCAACTCTAATAGAAGAAAGAGAAAAAAAGCATGAATAAATACAAAAGTACCAAAGCGGCAACAGCAAAAACACTGAAGATTGAAGTCAAGCGTCTGCTGCCGATAATCAAGCGTCCGAAACGTCGTGTTTTGAGGTACGCTCGTCCTAATGAAGTGATCTTGGTTTTATTAGAAATTCAAGAGAAATACCTACATGTTTCTCAAGAAGCCTAGATCTGTATCAATCTCTATCGGAGTGAAATTCCTTCTTCAAGCCTGAGATGTGATACTGTTCGTGGCAATCAGAACATGCAACCGTCTGCTGACAATTTTCGGAGCTTTGCGAGTTCAAAAGTATCGATCTTGGTATCGTTGGAAGGCTCAAAGAAATATCTGCAACTCTCGTAAAGAGGTCAAGAGCGAAATCGATCTCTATCTTTGTCAAAATGCATCCGTAAGTTGGTGACGTGATGCCGTTCCTGACTGTCATACCTTTGTAGCGTCTGATGGCATATATTGAGCTGATGGTGTTCGAATTGGAAGAAACTGGTGTCTCATTAAAGCTAATATCCATATACAAGTTTCATGAAGACATCGAATCCTAATTCGGCCAGTAACAGGTCAAAGAAGCATAATACGCTAAATGGTCAGAATGCTACGAGTTAAATAGCCTTGTGAATGTGCCAAGTGGATAACCAAGCGCCTTAGCTCTTTTAAGAAGCGTCCGGTGAAGCTAATAAAGCGTCTACCCAGAACACAGAACATTATGACGGGTGGAGATGTAAATTTGAATGAAGTACTAAGATATTCAACGTCCAAGGTTGACCAGAAAATGAGGTACACTTTTAAATAAAGTTCTGAAGCATCAAGTACTGTAACATAAGAATATACAAGCTTCAGCAACTCTAATAGAAGAAAGAGAAAAAAAGCATGAATAAATACAAAAGTACCAAAGCGGGAACAGCAAAAACACTGAAGATTGAAGTCAAGCGTCGGCTGCCGATAATCAAGCGTCCGAAACGTCGTGTTTTGAGGTACGCTCGTCGTAATGAAGTGATCTTGGTTTTTATTAGAAATTCAATAGAAATACCTACATGTTTCTCAAAGATGCCTAGATCTGTATCAATCTCTATCGGAGTGAAATTCCTTCTTCAAGCCTGAGATGTGATACTGTTCGTGGCAATCAGAACATGCAACCGTCTGCTGACAATTTTCGGAGCTTTGCGAGTTCAAAAGTATCGATCTTGGTATCGTTAGAAGGCTCAAAGAAATATCTGCAACTCTCGTAAAGAGGTCAAGAGCGAAATCGATCTCTATCTTTGTCAAAATGCATCCGTAAGTTGGTGACGTGATGTCGTTCCTGACTGTCATACCTTTGTAGCGTCTGATGGCCATATATTGAGCTGATGGTGTTCGAATTGGATGAAACCGGTGTCTCATTAAAGCTAATATCCATATAAACAAGTTTCATGAAGACATCGAATCCTAATTCGGCCAGTAACAGGGTCAAAGAAGCATAATACGCTAAATGGTCAGAATGCTACGAGTTAAATAGCCTTGTGTATGTGCTAAGTGGATAACCAAGCGCCTTAGCTCTTTTAAGAAGCGTCTCGTGAAGCTAATAAAGCGTCTACCCAGAATACAGAACATTATGATGGGTGGAGAAGTAAATTTGAATGAAGTACTAAGATATTCAACGTCCAAGGTTGACCAGAAAATGAGGTACACTTTTAAATAAAGTTCTGAAGCATCAAGTACTGTAACATAAGAATATACAAGCTTCAGCAACTCTAATAGAAGAAAGAGAAAAAAAGCATGAATAAAGACAAAAGTACCAAAGCGGCAACAGCAAAAACACTGAAGATTGAAGTCAAGCGTCGGCTGCCGATAATCAAGCGTCCGAAACGTCGTATTTTGAGGTACGCTCGTCGTAATGAAGTGATCTTGGTTTTTATTAGAAATTCAAGAGAAATACCTACATGTTTCTCAAAGAAGCCTAGATCTGTATCAATCTCTATCGGAGTGAAATTCCTTCTTCAAGCTTGAGATGTGATACTGTTCGTGGCAATCAGAACATGCAACCGTCTGCTGACAATTTTGGAGCTTTGCGAGTTCAAAAGTATCGATCTTGGTATCGTTGAAGGCTCAAAGAAATATCTGCAACCTCGTAAAGAGGTCAAGAGCGAAATCGATCTCTATCTTTGCCAAAATGCATCCGTACGTTGGTGACGTGATGCCGTTCCTGACTGTCATACCTTTGTACGTCTGATGGCCATATATTGAGCTGATGGTGTTCGAATTGGATGAAACCGGTGTCTCATTAAAGCTAATATCCATATAAACAAGTTTCATGAAGACATCGAATCCTAATTCGGCCAGTACACAGGGTCAAAGAAGCATAATACGCTAAATGGTCAGAATGCTACGAGTTAAATAGCTTTGTGAATGTGCCAAGTGGATAACCAAGCGCCTTATCTCTTTTTAGAAGCGTCCGGTGAAGCTAATAAAGCGTCTACTCAGAATACAGAACATTATGATGGGTGGAGAAGTAAATTTGAATGAAGTACTAAGATATTCAACGTCCAAGGTTGACCAGAAAATGAGGTACACTTTTAAATAAAGTTCTGAAGCATCAAGTACTGTAACATAAGAATATACAAGCTTCAGCAACTCTAATAGAAGAAAGAGAAAAAAAGCATGAATAAATACAAAAGTACCAAAGCGGGAACAGCAAAAACACTGATGATTGAAGTCAAGCGCCGGCTGCCGATAATCAAGCGTCCGAAACGTCGTGTTTTGAGGTACGCTCGTCGTAATGAAGTGATCTTGGATTTTATTAGAAATTCAAGAGAAATACCTACATGTTTCTCAAAGATGCCAAGATCTGTATCAATCTCTATCGGAATGAAATTCCTTCTTCAAGCCTGAGATGTGATACTGTTCGTGGCAATCAGAACATGCAACCGTTTGCTGACAATTTTCGGAGCTTTACGAGTTCTAAAGTATCGATCTTGGTATCGTTGGAAGGCTCAAAGAGGTCAAGAGCGAAATCGATCTCTATCTTTGTCAAAATGCATCCGTAAGTTGGTAACGTGATGTCGTTCCTGACTGTCATACCTTTGTAGTGTCTGATGGTCATATATTGAGGTAATGGTGTTCGAATTGGAAGAAACTGGTGTCTCATTAAAGCTAATATCCATATACAAGTTTCATGAAGACATCGAATCCTAATTCGGCCAGTAACAGGTCAAAGAAGCATAATACGCTAAATGGTCAGAATGCTACGAGTTAAATAGCCTTGTGAATGTGCCAAGTGGATAACCAAGCGCCTTAGCTCTTTTAAAAAGCGTCCGGTGAAGCTAATAAAGCGTCTACCCAGAACACAGAACATTATGACGGGTGGAGATGTAAATTTGAATGAAGTACTAAGATATTCAACGTCCAAGGTTGACCAGAAAATGAGGTACACTTTTAAATAAAGTTCTGAAGCATCAAGTACTGTAACATAAGAATATACAAGCTTCAGCAACTCTAATAGAAGAAAGAGAAAAAAAGCATGAATAAAGACAAAAGTACCAAAGCGGAACAGCAAAAACACTGAAGATTGAAGTCAAGCGTCTGCTGCCGATAATCAAGCGTCCGAAACGTCATTTTTGAGGTACGCTCGTCGTAATGAAGTGATCTTGGTTTTTATTAGAAATTCAAGAGAAATACCTACATGTTTCTCAAAGATGCCTAGATCTGTATCAATCTCTATCGGAGTGAAATTCCTTCTTCAAGCATGAGATGTGATACTGTTCGTGGCAATCAGAACATGCAACCGTCTGCTGACAATTTCGGAGCTTTGCGAGTTCAAAAGTATCGATCTTGGCATCGTTAGAAGGCTCAAAGAAAATCTGCAACTCTCGTAAAGAGGTCAAGAGCGAAATCGATCTCTATCTTTGCCAAAATGCATCCGTAAGTTGGTGACGTGATGCCGTTCCTGACTGTCATACCTTTGTAGCGTCTGATGGCCATATATTGAGCTAATGGTGTTCGAATTGGATGAAACTGGTGTCTCATTAAAGCTAATATCCATATAAACAAGTTTCATGAAGACATCGAATCCTAATTCGGCCAGTAACAGGGTCAAAGAAGCATAATACGCTAAATGGTCAGAATGCTACGAGTTAAATAGCCTTGTGAATGTGCCAAGTGGATAACCAAGTGCCTTAGCTCTTTTAAGAAGCGTCTCGTGAAGCTAATAAAGCGTCTACCCAGAATACAGAACATTATGACGGGTGGAGAAGTAAATTTGAATGAAGTACTAAGATATTCAACGTCCAAGGTTGACCAGAAAATGAGGTACACTTTTAAATAAAGTTCTGAAGCATCAAGTACTGTAACATAAGAATATACAAGCTTCAGCAACTCTAATAGAGGAAAGAGAAAAAAAGTATGAATAAATACAAAAGTACCAAAGCGGCAACAGCAAAAACACTGAAGATTGAAGTCAACCGTCGGCTGCCGCTAATCAAGCGTCCGAAACGTCGTGTTTTGAGGTACGCTCGTCGTAATGAAGTGATCTTGGTTTTTATCAGAAATTCAAGAGAAATACGTACATGTTTCTCAAAGATGCCTAGATCTGTATCAATCTCTATCGGAGTGAAATTCCTTCTTCAAGCCTGAGATGTGATACGGTTCGTGGCAATCAGAACATGCAACCGTCTGCTGACAATTTTTGGAGCTTTGCGAGTTCAAAAGTATCGATCTTGGTATCGTTAGAAGGCTCAAAGAAATATCTGCAACTCTCGTAAAGAAGTCAAGAGCGAAATCGATCTCTATCTTTGTCAAAATGCATCCGTAAGTTGGTGACGTGATGTCGTTCCTGACTGTCATACCTTTGTAGTGTCTGATGGTCATATATTGAGGTAATGGTGTTCGAATTGGAAGAAACTGGTGTCTCATTAAAGCTAATATCCATATACAAGTTTCATGAAGACATCGAATCCTAATTCGGCCAGTAACAGGTCAAAGAAGCATAATACGCTAAATGGTCAGAATGCTACGAGTTAAATAGCCTTGTGTATGTGCTAAGTGGATAACCAAGTGCCTTAGCTCTTTTAAGAAGCGTCTCGTGAAGCTAATAAAGCGTCTACCCAGAATACAGAACATTATGACGGGTGGAGAAGTAAATTTGAATGAAGTACTAAGATATTCAACGTCCAAGGTTGACCAGAAAATGAGGTACACTTTTAAATAAAGTTCTGAAGCATCAAGTACTGTAACATAAAAATATACAAGCTTCAGCAACTCTAATAGAAGAAAGAGAAAAAAAGCATGAATAAATACAAAAGTACCAAAGCGGCAACAGCAAAAACACTGAAGATTGAAGTCAAGCGTCGGCTGCCGATAATCAAGCGTCCAAAACGTCGTGTTTTGAGGTACGCTCGTCGTAATGAAGTGATTTTGGTTTTTATTAGAAATTCAAGAGAAATACCTACATGTTTCTCAAAGATGCTAGATCTGTATCAATCTCTATCGGAGTGAAATTCCTTCTTCAAGCCTGAGATGTGATACTGTTCGTGGCAATCAGAACATGCAACCGTCTGCTGACAATTTTCGGAGCTTTGCGAGTTCAAAAGTATCGATCTTGGTATCGTTAGAAGGCTCAAAGAAAAATCTGCAACTCTCGTAAAGAGGTCAAGAGCGAAATCGATCTCTATCTTTTCCAAAATGCATCCGTACGTTGGTGACGTGATGCCGTTCCTGACTGTCATACCTTTGTTACGTCGGATATCCATATATTGAGCTGATGGTGTTCGAATTGGACGAAACCGGTGTCTTATTAAATCTAATATCCATATAAAAAAGTTTAATGAAGACATCGAATCCTAATTCGGCCAGTCACAGGGTCAAAGTAGCATAATATGCTTAATGGTCAGAATGCTACGAGTTAAATAGCCTTGTGAATGTGCCAAGTGGATAACCAAGCGCCTTATCTCTTTTTAGAAGCGTCTGGTGAAGTTAATAAAGCATCTACTCAGAATACAGAACATTATGATGGGTGGAGAAGTAAATTTGAATGAAGTACTAAGATATTCAACGTCCAAGGTTGACCAGAAAATGAGGTACACTTTTAAATAAAGTTCTGAAGCATCAAGTACTGTAACATAAGAATATGCAAGCTTCAGCAACTCTAATAGAAGAAAGAGAATAAAAGCATGAATAAAGACAAAAGTACCAAAGCGGCAACAGCAAAAACACTGAAGATTGAAGTCAAGCGTCGGCTGCAGATAATCTAGCGTCCGAAACGTCGTATTTTGAGGTACGCTCGTCGTAATGAAGTGATCTTGGTTTTTATTAGAAATTCAAGAGAAATACCTACATAGTTCTCAAAGAAGCCTAGATCTGTATCAATCTCTATCGGAGTGAAATTCCTTCTTCAAGCCTGAGATGTGATACTGTTCGTGGCAATCAGAACATGCAACCGTCTGCTGACAATTTCTGGAGCTTTGCGAGTTCAAAATTATCGATCTTGGTATCGTTGGAAGGCTCAAAGAAATATCTGCAACTCTCGTAAAGAGGTCAAGAGCGAAATCGATCTCTATCTTTGCCAAAATGCATCCGTACGTTGGTGACGTGATGCCGTTCCTGACTGTCATACCTTTGTAGCGTCTGATGGCCATATATTGAGCTGATGGTGTTCGAATTGGATGAAACTGGTGTCTCATTAAAGCTAATATCCATATAAACAAGTTTCATGAAGACATCGAATCCTAATTCGGCCAGTAACAGGGTCAAAGAAGCATAATACGCTAAATGGTCAGAATGCTACGAGTTAAATAGCCTTGTGAATGTACCAAGTGGATAACCAAGCGCCTTAGCTCTTTTAAGAAGCATCCGGTGAAGCTAATAAAGCGTCTACTCAGAATACAGAACATTATGATGGGTGGAGAAGTAAATTTGAATGAAGTACTAAGATATTCAACGTCCAAGGTTGACCAGAAAATGAGATACCCTTTTAAATAAAGTTCTGAAGCATCTACTGTAACATAAGAATATACAAGCTTCAGCAACTCTAATAGAAGAAAGAGAATAAAAGCATGAATAAAGACAAAAGTACAAAAGCGGCAACAAGAAAGACACTGAAGATTGAAGTCAAGCGTCTGTTGCCGATAATCAAGCGTCCGAAACGTCGTATTTGGAGGTACGCTCGTCCTAATGAAGTGATCTTGGTTTTGTTAGAAATTAAAGAGAAATACCAACATGTTTCCTGAAGAAGCATAGATCTGTATCAATCTCTATCGGGGTGAAATTCCTTCTTCAAGCCTGAGATTTGATACTGTTCGTGGCAATCAGAACATGCAACCGTCTAATGACAATTTCAGGAGCTTTACGAGTTCAAAAGTATCGATCTTGGTATCATTGGAAGGCTCAAAGAAATATCTGCAGCTCTCGTGAAGAGGTCAAGATCGAAATCGATCTCTATCTTTGTCAAAATGCATCCGTAAGTTGGTGACGTGATGCCGTTCCTGACTGTCATACCTTTGTAGCGTCTGATGGCCATATATTGAGCTGATGGTGTTCGAATTGGATGAAACCGGTGTCTCATTAAAGCTGATATCCATATAAACAAGTTTCATGAAGACATCGAATCCTAATTCGGCCAGTAACAGGGTCAAAGAAGCATAATACGCTAAATGGTCAGAATGCTACGAGTTAAATAGCCTTGTGAATGTGCCAAGTGGATAACCAAGCGCCTTAGCTCTTTTAAGAAGCGTCCTGTGAAGCTAATAAAGCGTCTACCCAGAACACAGAACATTATGACGGGAGGAGAAGTAAATTTGAATGAAGTACTAAGATATTCAACGTCCAAGGTTGACCAGAAAATGAGGTACACTTTTAAATAAAGTTCTGAAGCATCAAGTACTGTAACATAAGAATATACAAGCTTCAGCAACTCTAATAGAAGAAAGAGAAAAAAAGCATGAATAAATACAAAAGTACCAAAGCGGCAACAGCAAAAACACTGAAGATTGAAGTCAAGCGTCGGCTGCCGATAATCAAGCGTCCGAAACGTCGTATTTTGAGGAACGCTTGTCCTAATGAAGTGATCTTGGTTTTGTTAGAAATTAAAGAGAAATACCAACATGTTTCCTGAAGAAGCATAGATCTGTATCAATCTCTATCGGGGTGAAATTCCTTCTTCAAGCCTGATATTTGATACTGTTCGTGGCAATCAGAACATGCAACCGTCTAATGACAATTTCAGGAGCTTTACGAGTTCAAAAGTATC
Source organism: Ammopiptanthus mongolicus (assembly GCA_039655645.1). Taxonomy (NCBI): domain Eukaryota; kingdom Viridiplantae; phylum Streptophyta; class Magnoliopsida; order Fabales; family Fabaceae; genus Ammopiptanthus; species Ammopiptanthus mongolicus. Next base: position 38,767,773 of record CM077343.1, on the reverse strand, counting down.
GATCTTGGTATCGTTGGAAGGCTCAAAGAAATATCTGCAGCTCTCGTGAAGAGGTCAAGATCGAAATCGATCTCTATCTTTGTCAAAATGCATCCGTAAGTTGGTGACGTGATGCCGTTCCTGACTGTCATACCTTTGTAGCGTCTGATGGCCATATATTGAGCTGATGGTGTTCGAATTAGATGAAACCGGTGTCTCATTAAAGCTAATATCCATATAAACAAGTTTCATGAAGACATCGAATCCTAATTCGGCCAGTAACAGGGTCAAAGAAGCATAATACGCTAAATGGTCAGAATGCTACGAGTTAAATAGCCTTGTGAATGTGCCAAGTGGATAACCAAGCGCCTTAGCTCTTTTAAGAAGCATCTGATGAAGCTAATAAAGCGTCTACCCAGAACACAGAACATTATGACGGGTGGAGAAGTAAATTTGAATGAAGTACTAAGTAAGATATTCAACGTCCAAGGTTGACCAGAAAATGAGGTACCCTATTAAATAAAGTTCTGAAGCATCAGGTACAGTAACATAAGAATATACAAGCTTCAGCAACTCTAATAGAAGAAAGAGAATAAAAGCGTGAATAAAGACAAAAGTACAAAAGCGGCAACAACAAAAACACTGAAGATTGAAGTCAAGCGTCTGCTGCCGATAATCAAGCGTCCGAAACGTCGTATTTTGAGGTACGCTCGTCCTAATGAAGTGATCTTGGTTTTTTAGAAATTCAAGAGAAATACCTACATGTTTTCCTGAAAAGCTTAGATCTGTATCAATCTCTATCGGAGTGAAATTCCTTCTTCAAGCCTGAGATGTGATACTGTTCGTGGCAATCAGAACATGCAACCGTCTGCTGACAATTTTTGGAGCTTTGCGAGTTCAAAAGTATCGATCTTGGTATCGTTGGAAGGCTCAAAGAAATATCTGCAGCTCTCGTGAAGAGGTCAAGAACGAAATCGATCTCTATCTTTGTCAAAATGCATCCGTAAGTTGGTGACGTGATGCCGTTCCTGACTGTCATACCTTTGTAGCGTCTGATGGCCATATATTGAGCTGATGGTGTTCGAATTGGATGAAATCGATGTCTCATTAAAGCTGATATCCATATAAACAAGTTTCATGAAGACATCGAATCCTAATTCGGCCAGTAACAGGGTCAAAGAAGCATAATACGCTAATGGTCAGAATGCTACGAGTTAAATAGCCTTGTGAATGTGCCAAGTGGATAACCAAGCGCCTTAGCTCTTTTGAGAAGCGTTCGGTGAAGCTAATAAAACGTCTACTCAGAATACAGAACATTATGATGGGTGGAGAAGTAAATTTGAATGAAGTACTAAGATATTCAACGTCCAAGGTTGACCAGAAAATGAGGTACCCTTTTAAATAAAGTTCTGAAGCATCAAGTACTGTAATATAAGAATATACAAGCTTTAGCAACTCTAATAGAAGAAAGAGAATAAAAGCGTGAATAAAGACAAAAGTACAAAAGCGGCAACAACAAAAACACTGAAGATTGAAGTCAAGCGTCTGCTGCCGATAATCAAGCGTCCGAAACGTCGTATTTTGAGGTATGCTCGTCCTAATGAAGTGATCTTGGTTTTGTTATAAATTCAAGAGAAATACCTACATGTTTCTCAAAGAAGCCTAGACCTGTATCAATCTCTATCGGAGTGAAATTCCTTCTTCAAGCCTGAGATGTGATACTGTTCGTGGCAATTAGAACATGCAACCGTCTGCTGACAATTTCTGGAGCTTTGCGAGTTCAAAAGTATCGATCTTGGTATCGTTGGAAGGCTCAAAGAAATATCTGTAGCTTTCGTGAAGAGGACAAGAGCGAAATCGATCTCTAACTTTGTCAAAATGCATTCGTAAGTTGGTGACGTGATGTCGTTCGTGACTGTCATAACTTTGTTGCGTCTGATGGCCATATATTGAGCTGATGGTGTTCGAATTGGATGAAACCGGTGTCTCATTAAAGCTAATATCCATATACAAGTTTCATGAAGACATCGAATCCTAATTCGGCCAGTAACAGGGTAAATGACGCATAATACGCTAAATGGTCAGAATGCTACGAGTTAAATAGCCTTGTGAATTTGCCAAGTTGATAACCAAGCGCCTTAGCTCTTTGGTGAAGTTAATAAAGGGTCTACTCAGAATACAGAACATTATGATGGGTGGAGAAGTAAATTTGAAGGAAGTACGAAGATATTCAACGTCCAAGGTTGACCAGAAAATGAGGTACCCTTTTAAATAAAGTTTTGAAGCATCAGGTATAGTAACATAAGAATATACAAGCTTCAGCAACTCTAATAGAATAAAGAGAATAAAAGCGTGAATAAAGACAAAAGTACAAAAGCGGCAACAGCAAAAACACTGAAGATTGAACTCAAGCGTCTGCTGCCGATAATCAAGCGTCCGAAACGTCGTATCTTGAGGTACGCTCGTCCTAATGAAGTGATCTTGGTTTTGTCAGAAATTCAACAGAAATACCTACATGTTTCCCGAAGAAGCCTAGATCTCTATCAATCTCTATCGAAGTGAAATTCCTTCTTCAAGCATGAGATATGATGATGTTCGTGGCAATCAGAACATCCAACCGTCTGCTGACAATTTCAGGAGCTTGGCGAGTTCAAAAGTATCGATCTTGGTTTCGTTGGAAGGGGTCAAAGAAATATCTGCTGCTCTCGTGGAGAGTTCGAGAACGAAATCGAACTCTATCTTTGTCAAGATGCATCCGTCAGTTGGTGACGTGATGCCGTTCCTGACTGTCATAACTTTGTAGCGCCTGATGGCCATATATTGAGCTGATGGTGTTCGAATTGGATGAAACCGAGGTCTCATTAAAGCTAATATCCATATAAATAAGTTTCATGAAGACATCGACTCCTAATTCGGCCTATAACAGGGTCAAAGAAGCATAATACGTTAAATCGTCAGAATGTTACGAGTTAAATAGCCTTGTGAATGTGCCAAGTGGATAACCAAGTGCCTTATCTCCTTTTAGAAGCGTCCGATGAAGCTAATAAAGCATCTACTCAGAATACAGAATATTATGATGGGTGGAGAGTAAATTTGAATGAAGTACTAAGATATTCAACGTCTAAGGTTGACCAGAAAATGAGGTGCACTTTTAAATAAAGTTCTGAAGCATCAAGTACTATAACATAAGAAAATACAAGCTTCAGCAACTCCAATAGAAGAAAGAGAATGAAAGCGTGAATAAAGACAAAAGTACAAAAGCGGCAACAGAAAAACACTGAAGATTGAAGTCAAGTGTCTGCTGCCGATAATCAAGCGTCCTAAACGTCGTATTTTGAGGTATGCTCGTCCTATTGAAGTGATCTTGGTTTTTTTAGAAATTCAAGAGAAATACCTACATGTTTCCCGAAAAAGCGTAGATCTGTATCAATCTCTATCGGAGTGAAATTCCTTCTTCAAGCCTGAGATGTGATACTGTTCGTGGCAATCAGAACATGCAACCGTCTGCTGACAATTTTTGGAGCTTTACGAGTTCAAAAGTATCGATCTTGGTATCGTTGGAAGGCTCAAAGAAATATCTGCAGCTCTCGTGAAGAGGACAAGAACGAAATCGATCTCTATCTTTGTGAAAATGCATCCGTAAGTTGGTGACGTGATGCCGTTCCTGACTGTCATACCTTTGTAGCGTCTGATGGCCATATATTGAGCTGATGGTGTTCGAATTGGATGAAACCGATGTCTCATTAAAGCTAATATCCATATAAACAAGTTTCATGAAGACATCGAATCCTAATTCGGCCAGTAACAGGGTCAAAGAAGCATAATACGCTAAATGGTCAGAATGCTACGAGTTAAATAGCCTTGTGAATGTGCCAAGTGGATAACCAAGCGCCTTAGCTCTTTTAAGAAGCGTTCGTGAAGCTAATAAAGCGTCTACTCAGAATACAGAACATTATGATGGGTGGAGAAGTAAATTTGAATGAAGTACTAAGATATTCAACGTCCAAGGTTGACCAGAAAATGAGGTACCCTTTTAAATAAAGTTCTGAAGCATCAAGTACTGTAACATAAGAATATACAAGCTTCAGCAACTCTAATAGAAGAAAGAGAATAAAAGCGTGAATAAAGACAAAAGTACAAAAGCGGCAACAGCAAAAACACTGAAGATTGAAGTCAAGCGTCTGCTGCCGATAATCAAGCGTCCGAAACGTCGTATTTTGAGGTACGCTCGTCCTAATGAAGTGATCTTGGTTTTGTTAGAAATTCAAGAGAAATACCTACATTTTTCCCGAAGAAGCCTAGATCTCTATCAATCTCTATCGGAGTGAAATTCCTTCTTCAAGCATGAGATATGATGCTGTTCGTGGCAATTAGAACATGCAACCGTCTGCTGACAATTTTAGGAGCTTTGCGAGTTCAAAAGTATCGATCTTGGTTTCGTTGGAAGGCTCAAAGAAATATCTGCTGCTCCCGTGAAGAGTTCAAGAACGAAATCGATCTCTATCTTTGTCAAAATGCATCCGTCAGTTGGTGACGTGATGCCGTTCCTGACTGTCATAACTTTGTAGCGCCTGATGGCCATATATTGAGCTGATGGTGTTCGAATTGGATGAAACCGTTGTCTCATTAAAGTAATATCCATAAAAAAAGTTTTATGAAGACATCGAATCCTAATTCGGCCAGTAACAGGGTCAAAGAAGCATAATACGTTAAATCGTCAGAATGCTACGAGTTAAATAGCCTTGTGAATGTGCCAAGTGGATAACCAAGCGCCTTATCTCTTTTTAGAAGCGTCCGGTGAAGCTAACAAAGCATCTACTCAGAATACAGAATATTATGATGGGTGGAGAGTAAATTTGAATGAAGTACTAAGATATTCAACGTCTAAGGTTGACCAGAAAATGAGGTGCACTTTTAAATAAAGTTCTGAAGCATTAAGTACTATAACATAAGAAAATACAAGCTTCAGCAACTCCAATAGAAGAAAGAGAATGAAAGCGTGAATAAAGACAAAAGTACAAAAGCGGCAACAGCAAAAACACTGAAGATTGAAGTCAACCGTCTGCTGCCGATAATCAAGCGTCCTAAACGTCGTATTTTGAGGTATGCTCGTCCTATTGAAGTGATCTTGGTTTTTTTAGAAATTCAAGAGAAATACCTACATGTTTCCCGAAAAAGCCTAGATCTGTATCAATCTCTATCGGAGTGAAATTCCTTCTTCAAGCCTGAGATGTGATACTGTTCGTGGCAATCAGAAAATGCAACCGTCTGCTGACAATTTCTGGTGCTTTACGAGTTCAAAAGTATCGATCTTGGTATCGTTGGAAGGTTCAAAGAAATATCTGCAGCTCTTGTGAAGAGGACAAGAACGAAATCGATCTCTATCTTTGTGAAAATGCATCCGTAAGTTGGTGACGTGATTCCGTTCCTGACTGTCTTAGCTTTGTAGCGTCTGATGGCCATATATTGAGCTGATGGTGTTCGAATTGGATGAAACCGATGTCTCATTAAAGCTGATATCCATATAAACAAGTTTCATGAAGACATCGAATCCTAATTCGGCCAGTAACAAGGTCAAAGAAGCATAATACGCTAATGGTCAGAATGCTACGAGTTAAATAGCCTTGTGAATGTGCCAAGTGGATAACCAAGCGCCTTAGCTCTTTTGAGAAGCGTTCGGTGAAGCTAATAAAACGTCTACTCAGAATACAAAACATTATGATGGGTGGAGAAGTAAATTTGAATGAAGTACTAAGATATTCAACGTCCAAGGTTGACTAGAAAATGAGGTACCCTTTTAAATAAAGTTCTGAAGCATCAAGTACTGTAACATAAGAATATACAAGCTTTAGCAACTCTAATAGAAGAAAGAGAATAAAAGCGTGAATAAAGACAAAAGTACAAAAGCGGCAACAGCAAAAACACTGAAGGTTGAAGTCAAGCGTCTGCTGCCGATAATCAAGCGTCCGAATCGTCGTATCTTGAGGTACGCTCGTCCTAATGAAGTGATCTTGGTTTTGTTAGAAATTCAAGAGAAATACCTACATGTTTCCCGAAGAAGCCTAGATCTCTATCAATCTCTATCGGAGTGAAATTCCTTCTTCAAGCATGAGATATGATGCTGTTAGTGGCAATTAGAACATGCAACCGTCTGCTGACAATTTTAGGAGCTTTGCGAGTTCAAAAGTATCGATCTTGGTTTCGTTGGAAGGCTCAAAGAAATATCTGCTGCTCTCGTGAAGAGTTCAAGAGCGAAATCGATCTCTATCTTTGTCAAAATGCATCCGTCAGTTGGTGACGTGATGCCGTTCCTGACTGTCATACCTTTGTAGCGTCTGATGGCCATATATTGAGCTGATGGTGTTCGAATTGGATGAAACCGTTGTCTCATTAAAGCTAATATCCATATAAAAAAGTTTCATGAAGACATCGAATCCTAATTCGGCCAGTAACAGGGTCAAAGAAGCATAATACGCTAAATGGTCAGAATGCTACGAGTTAAATAGCCTTGTGAATGTGCCAAGTGGATAACCAAGCGCCTTATCTCATTTTAGAAGCGTCCGGTGAAGCTAACAAAGCATCTACTCAGAATACAGAATATTATGATGGGTGGAGAGTAAATTTGAATGAAGTACTAAGATATTCAACGTCTAAGGTTGACCAGAAAATGAGGTGCACTTTTAAATAAAGTTCTGAAGCATTAAGTACTATAACATAAGAAAATACAAGCTTCAGCAACTCCAATAGAAGAAAGAGAATGAAAGCGTGAATAAAGACAAAAGTACAAAAGCGGCAACAGCAAAAACACTGAAGATTGAAGTCAACCGTCTGCTGCCGATAATCAAGCGTCCTAAACGTCATATTTTGAGGTATGCTCGTCCTATTGAAGTGATCTTGGTTTTTTTAGAAATTCAAGAGAAATACCTACATGTTTCCCGAAAAAGCCTAGATCTGTATCAATCTCTATCGGAGTGAAATTCCTTCTGCAAGCCTGAGATGTGATACTGTTCGTGGCAATCAGAAAATGCAACCGTCTGCTGACAATTTCTGGTGCTTTACGAGTTCAAAAGTATCGATCTTGGTATCGTTGGAAGGTTCAAAGAAATATCTGCAGCTCTTGTGAAGAGGACAAGAACGAAATCGATCTCTATCTTTGTGAAAATGCATCCGTAAGTTGGTGACGTGATTCCGTTCCTGACTGTCTTAGCTTTGTAGCGTCTGATGGCCATATATTGAGCTGATGGTGTTCGAATTGGATGAAACCGATGTCTCATTAAAGCTGATATCCATATAAACAAGTTTCATGAAGACATCGAATCCTAATTCGGCCAGTAACAGGGTCAAAGAAGCATAATACGCTAATGGTCAGAATGCTACGAGTTAAATAGCCTTGTGAATGTGCCAAGTGGATAACCAAGCGCCTTAGCTCTTTTAAGAAGCGTCCGGTGAAGCTAATAAAGCGTCTACTCAGAATACAGAACATTATGATGGGTGGAGAAGTAAATTTGAATGAAGTACTAAGATATTCAACGTCCAAGGTTGACCAGAAAATAAGGTACCCTTTTAAATAAAGTTCTGAAGCATCAAGTACTGTAACATAAGAATATACAAGCTTCAGCAACTCTAATAGAAGAAAGAGAATAAAAGCGTGAATAAAGACAAAAGTACAAAAGCGGCAACAGCAAAAACACTGAAGATTGAAGTCAAGCGTCTGCTGCCGATAATCAAGCGTCTGAAACGTCGTATTTTGAGGTACGCTCGTCCTAATGAAGTGATCTTGGTTTTGTTAGAAATTCAAGAGAAATACCTACATGTTTCCCGAAGAAGCCTAGATCTCTATCAATCTCTATCGGAGTGAAATTCCTTCTTCAAGCATGAGATATGATGCTGTTAGTGGCAATTAGAACATGCAACCGTCTGCTGACAATTTTAGGAGCTTTGCGAGTTCAAAAGTATCGATCTTGGTTTCGTTGGAAGGCTCAAAGAAATATCTGCTGCTCTCGTGAAGAGTTCAAGAGCGAAATCGATCTCTATCTTTGTCAAAATGCATCCGTCAGTTGGTGACGTGATGCCGTTCCTGACTGTCATAACTTTATAGCGCCTGATGGCCATATATTGAGCTGATGGTGTTCGAATTGGATGAAACCGTTGTCTCATTAAAGCTAATATCCATATAAACAAGTTTTATGAAGACATCGAATCCTAATTCGGCCAGTAACAGGGTCAAAGAAGCATAATACGCTAAATGGTCAGAATGCTACGAGTTAAATAGCCTTGTGAATGTGCCACGTGGATAACCAAGTGCCTTATCTCCTTTTAGAAGCGTCCGACGAAGCTAATAAAGCATCTACTCAGAATACAGAATATTATGACGGGTGGAGAGTAAATTTGAATGAAGTACTAAGATATTCAACGTCCAAGGTTGACCAGAAAATGAGGTGCACTTTTAAATAAAGTTCTGAAGCATCAAGTACTGTAACATAAGAAAATACAAGCTTCAGCAACTCTAAAAGAAGAAAGATAATAAAAGCATTAATAAAGACAAAAGTACCAAAGTGGCAACAGCAAAAACACTGAAGATTGAAGTCAAGCGTCTGCTGCCGTTAATCAAGTGTCCGAAACGTCGTATTTTGAGGTACGCTAGTCGTAATGATGTGATCTTGGTTTTGTTAGAAATTCAAGAGAAATACCAACATGTTTCTCAAAGAAGCCTAGATCTGTATCAATCTCTATCGGAGTGAAATTCCTTCTTCAAGCCTGAGATGTGATACTGTTCGTTGCAATCAGAACATGCAACCGTCTGCTGATAATTTCAAACGCTTTGCGAGTTCAAAAGTGTGGATCTTGGTTTCGTTGGAAGGCTCAAAGAAATATCTACAGTTTTTGTGAAGAGTTCAAGAACGAAATCGATCTCTATCTTTGTCAAAATGCATCCATCAGTTGGAGACGTGATGCCGTTCCTGACTGTCATAACTTTGTAGCGTCTGATGGCCATATATTGAGCTGGTGGTGTTTGAATTGGATGAAACCGATGTCTCATTAAAGCTAATATCCATATAAACAAGTTTTACGAAGACATCGAATCCTAATTCGGCCAGTAACAGGGTCAAAGAAGCGTAATACGCTAAATTGTCAGAATGCTACGAGTTAAATAGCCTTGTGAATGTGCCAAGTTGATAACCAAGCGCCTTATTTCTTTTTAGAAGCGTCAGGTGAAGCTAATAAAGCATCTACTCAGAATACAGAACATTATGATGGGTGGAGAGTAAATTTGAATGAAGTACTAAGATATTCAACGTCCAAGGTTCACCTGAAAATGAGGTGCATTTTTAAATAAAGTTCTGAAGCACCAAGTACTGTAACATAAGAATATACAAGCTTCAGCAACTCTAAAAGAAGAAAGAGAATAAGAGCATTAATAAAGACAAAAGTACCAAAGCGGCAACAGCAAAAACACTGAAGATTGAAGTCTAGCGTCTCCTGCCGATAATCAAGCGTCCGAAACGTCGTCTTTTGACGTACGCTCGTCGTAATGAAGTGATCTTGGTTTTGCTAGAAATTCAAGATAAATACCTACATGTTTCTCAAAGAAGCCTAGATCTGTATCAATCTCTATCGGGTGAAATTCCTTCTTCAAGCCTGAGATGTGATACTGTTCGTGGCAATCAGAACATGCAACCGTTTCCAGACAATTTCTGGTGCTTTGCGAGTTCAAAAGTATCGATCTTGGTATCGTTGGAAGGCTAAAAGAAATATCTGCAACTCTCGTGAAGAGGTCAAGAATGAAATCGATCTCTATCTTTGTCAAAATGCATCCCTAAGTTGGTGACGTGATGCCGTTCCAGACTGTCATACCTTTGTAGCGTCTGATGGCCATATCTTGAGCTGATGGTGTTGAAATTGGATGAAACCAGTGTCTCATTAAAGCCAATATCCATATAAACAAGTTTCATGAAGACATCGAATCCTAATTCGGCCAGTAACAGGGTCAAAGAAGCATAATACGCTAAATGGTCAGAATGCAACGAGTTAAATAGCCTTGTGAATGTGCCAAGTGGATAACCAAGCGCCTTAGCTCTTTTAAGAAGCGTCGGTGAAGCTAATAAAGCGTCTACTCAGAATACAGAACATTATGATGGGTGGAGCAGTAAATTTGAATGAAGTACTAAGATATTCAACGTCCAAGGTTGACCAGAAAATGAGGTACCCTTTTAAATAAAGTTCTGAAGCATCAAGTACTGTAACATAATAATATACAAGCTTCAGCAACCCTAATAGAAGAAAGAGAATAAAAGCATGAATAAAGACATAGGTACATAAGCGGCAAAGCAAAAACACTGAAGATGGAAGTCAAGCGTTTGCTGTCGATAATCAAGCGTCCGAAACGTCGTATTTTGAGGTACGCTCGTCCAAATGAAGTGATCTTGGTTTTTTTAGAAAATCAAGAGAAATACCTACATGTTTCCTGAGGAAGCCGAGATCTGTAGCAATCTCTATCTGAGTGAAATTCCTTCTTCAAGCATGAGATCTGGTACTGTTCGTGACAATCAGAACATGCAACCGTCTGCTGACAATTTCTGGAGCTTTGGGTGTTCAAAAGTATCGAAATTGGTATCGTTGGAAGGCTCAAATAAATATCTGCAACTCTCTAAAAGGGGTCAAGAGCGAAATCAATCTCTATCTTTGCCAAAATGCGATCGTACGTTGGTGACGTGATGCCGTTCCTGACTGTCATACCTTTGAAGCGTCTGATGGCGATATATTGAGCTGATGGTGTTCGAATTGGATGAAACCGGTGTCTCATTTAATCCAATAATCATATAAATAAGTTTCATGAAGACATCGAATCCTAATTCGGCCAGTAACAGGGTCAAAGAAGCATAATACGCTAAATGGTCAGAATGCTACGAGTTAAATAGCCTTGTGAATGTGCCAAGTGGATAACCAAGCGCCTTAGCTCTTTTAAGAAGCGTCCGGTGAAGCTAATAAAGCGTCTACTCAGAATACAGAACATTATGATGGGTGGAGAAGTAAATTTGAATGAAGTACTAAGATATTCAACGTCCAAGGTTGACCAGAAAATGAGGTACCCTTTTAAATAAAGTTCTGAAGCATAATGTACTGTAACAAAAACTCTAATAGAAGAAAGAGAATAAAAGCGTGAATAAAGACAAAAGTACCAAAGCGGCAACAGCAAAAACACTGAAGATTGAAGTCAAGCGTCTGCTGCCGATAATCAAGCGTCCGTCCGAAACGTCGTATTTTGAGGTACGCTCGTCGTAATGAAGTGATCTTGGTTTTGTTAGAAATTCAAGAGAAATACCTACATGTTTCCCGAAGATGCCTAGATCTGTATCAATCTCAATTGGAGTGAAATTCCTGCTTTAAGCCGGAGATGTGATACTGTTCTTGGCAATCAGAACATGCAACCGTCTACTGACAATTTCTGGAGCTTTGCGAGTTCAAAAGTATCGATCTTGGTATCGTTGGAAGGCTCAAAGAAATATCTGCAGCTCTCGTGAAGAGTTTAAAAACGAAATCGATCTCTATCTTTGTCAAAATGCATCCGTAAGTTGGTGACGTGATGCCGTTCCTGACTGTCATACCTTTGTAGCGTCTGATGGCCATATATTCAGCTGATGGTGTTCCAATTGGATGAAACCGGTGTCTCATTAAAGCGAATATCCACATAAACATGTTTTCTGAAGACATCGAATCCTAATTCGGCCAGTAACAGGGTCAAAGAAGCATAATACGCTAAATGGTCAGAATGCTACGAGTTAAATAGCCTGGTGAATGTGCCAAGTGGATAACCGAGCGCCTTAGCTCTTTTAAGAAGTGTCTGGTGAAGCTAATAAAGCGTCTACTCATAATACAGAACATTATGATGGGTGGAGAAGTAAATTTGAATGAAGTACTAAGATATTCATCGTCCAAGGTTGACCAGAAAATGAGGTACACTTTTAAATAAAGTTCTGAAGCATCAAGTACTGTAACATAAGAATATACAAGCTTCAGTCAACTCTAATATAAGAAAGAGAATAAAAGCGTGAATAAAGACAAAAGTCAAAACCGGCAACAGCAAAAACACTGAATATTGAAGTCTAGCGTTTGCTGCTGATAATCAAGCGTCTGAAACGTCGTATTTTGAGGTACGCTCGTCCTAATGAAGTGATCTTGGTTTTGTTAGAAATTCAAGATAAAAACCTACATGTTTCCCGAAGATGCCTAGATCTGTATCAATCTCTATCGAAGTGATATTCCTTCCTCATGCCTGAGATGTGATACTGTTCATGGCAATCAGAACTTGCAACCGTCTGCTAGCAATTTCCGGAGCTTTGAGAATTCAAAACCGTCTGCTAGCAATTATACCTTTGTAGTGTCTGATGCACATATATTGAGCTGATGGTGTTCGAATTGGGTGAAACCGGTGTCTCATTAAATCCAATATCCATATAAATAAGTTTCATGAAGACATCGAATCCTAATTTGGCCGGTAACAGGGTCAAAGAAGTATAATACGTTAAATGGTCAGATTGCTACGAGTTAAATAGCCTTGTGATTGTGCCAAGTGGATAACCAAGCGCCTTAGCCCTTTTAAGAAGCGTCCGGTGAAGCTAATAAATCGTCTACTCAGAATACAGAACATTATGATGGGTGGAGAAGTAAATTTGAATGAAGTACTAAGATATTCAACGTCCAAGGTTGACCAGAAAATGAGGTACCCTTTTAAATAAAGTTCTGAAGCATCAAGTACTGTAACATAAGAATATGCAAGCATCAGCGACTCTAATAGAAGAAAGAGAATAAAAGCGTGAATAAAGACATAGATACATAAGCGGCAACAGCAAAAACACTGAAGATGGAAGTCAAGCGTCTGCTGCCGATAATCAAGCGTCCGAAACGTCGTATTTTGAGGTACGCTCGTCCAAATGAAGTGATCTTGGTTTTTTTAGAAATTCAAGAGAAATACCTACATGTTTCCTGAGGAAGCCGAGATCTGTATCAATCTCTATCTGAGTGAAATTCCTTCTTCAAGCATGAGATGTGATACTGTTCGTGACAATCAGAACATGCAACCGTCTGCTGACAATTTCTGGAGCTTTGGGTGTTCAAAAGTGTCGAACTTGGCATCGTTGGAAGGCTCAAATAAATATCTGCAACTCTCTAAAAGGGGTCAAGAGCGAAATCGATCTCTATCTTTGCCAAAATGCGTCCGTACGTTGGTGACGTGATGCCGTTCCTGACTGTCATACCTTTGTTGCGTCTGATGGCCATATATTGAGCTGATGGTGTTCGAATTGGATGAAACCGGTGTCTCATTAAATCCAATATCCATATAAATAAGTTTCATGAAGACATCGAATCCTAATTCGGCCAGTAACAGGGTTAAAGAAGCATAATAAGCTAAATTGTCAGAATGCTACTAGTTAAATAGCCTCGTGAATGTGCCAAGTGGATAACCAAGCGCCTTAGCTCTTTTAAGAAGCGTCCGGTGAAGCTAATAAAGCGTCTACTCAGAATACCAAACATTATGATGGGTGGAGAAGTAAATTTGAATGAAGTACTAAGATATTCAACGTCCAAGGTTGACCAGAAAATGAGGTACCCTTTTAAATAAAGTTCTGAAGCATAATGTACTGTAACAACAAGTCTAATAGAAGAAAGAGAATAAAAGCGTGAATAAAGACAAAAGTACAAAAGCGGCAACAGCAAAAACACTGAAGATTGAAGTCAAGCGTCTGCTGCCGATAATCAAGCGTCCGAAAACGTCGTATTTTGAGGTACGCTCATCGTAATGAAGTGATCTTGGTTTTGTTAGAAATTCAAGAGAAATACCTACATGTTTCCCGAAGAAGCCTAGATCTGTATCAATCTCAATCGGAGTGAAATTCCCTGCTTAAGCCAGAGATGTGATACTGTTCGTGGCAATCAGAACATGCAACCGTCTGCTGACAATTTCTGGAGCTTTGCGAGTTCAAAAGTATCGATCTTGGTATCGTTGGAAGGCTCAAAGAAATATCTGCAACTCTCGTGAAGAGGTCAAGAACGAAATCGATCTCTATCTTTGTCAAAATGCATCCGTAAGTTGGTGACGTGATGCCGTTCCTGACTGTCATACCTTTGTAGCGTCTGATGGCCATATATTGAGCTGATGGTGTTCAAATTGGATGAAATCGGTGTCTCATTAAAGTTAATATCCATATAAACAAGTTTCATGAAGACATCGAATCCTAATTCGGCCAGTAACAAGGTCAAAGAAGCATAATACGCTAAATGGTCAGAATGGTACGAGTTAAACAGACTTGTGAATGTGCAAAGCATAACCAAGTGCTTTAGCTCATTTAAGAAGCTTCCAGTGAAGCTAATCAAGCGTCTACTCAGAATACAAAACATTATGATGGGTGGAGAAGTAATTTGAATGAAGTATAAAGATATTCAAAGTCCAAGTTGACCAGAAAATGAGGTACCCTTTAAATAAAGTTCTGAAGCATCAAGTACTGTAACATAAGAATGTACAAGCTTCGACAACTCTAATAGAAGAAAAAGAATAAAAGCATGAACAAAGACAAAAGTTCCAAAGCGGCAACAACAAAAACACTGAAGATTGAAGTCAAGCGTCTGCTGCCGATAATCAAGCGTCCGAAACGTCGTATTTTGAGGTACGCTCGTCGTAATGAAGTGATCTTGGTTTTGTTAGAAATTCAAGAGAAATACCTACATAATTCTCAAAGAAGCCTAGATCTGTATCAATCTCTATCGGAGTGAAATTCCTTCTTCAAGCCTGAGATGTGATACTGTTCGTGGCAATCAGAACATGCAACCGTCTGCTGACAATTTCTGGAGCTTTGCGAGTTCAAAATTATCGATCTTGGTATCATTGGAAGGCTCAAAGAAATATCTGCAACTCTCGTAAAGAGGTCAAGAGCGAAATCGATCTCTATCTTTGCCAAAATGCATCCGTACGTTGGTGATGTGATGCCGTTCCTGACGGTCATACCTTTGTAGCGTCTGATGGCCATATATTGAGCTGATGGTGTACGAATTGGATGAAACTGGTGTCTCATTAAAGCTAATATCGATATAAACAAGTTTCATGAATACATCGAATCCTAATTCGGCTAGTAACAGGGTCAAAGAAGCATAATACGCTAAATGGTCAGAATGCAACGAGTTAAATAGCCTTGTGAATGTACCAAGTGGATAACCAAGCGCCTTAGCTCTTTTAAGAAGCATCCGTGAAGCTAATAAAGCGTCTACTCAGAATACAGAACATTATGATGGGTGGAGAAGTAAATATGAATGAAGTACTAAGATATTCAACGTCCAAGGTTGACCAGAAAATGAGATACCCATTTAAATAAAGTTTTGAGGCATCTACTGTAACATAAGAATATACATGCTTCAACAACTCTAATAGAAGAAAGAGAATAAAAGCGTGAATAAAGACAAAAGTACAAAAGCGGCAACAGCAAAAACACTGAAGATTGAAGTCAAGCGTCTGCTGCCGATAATCAAGCGTCCGAAACGTCGTATTTTGAGGTACGCTCGTCCTAATGAAGTGATCTTGGTTTTGTTAGAAATTCAAGAGAAATACCTACATGTTTCCCGAAGAAGCCTAGATCTGTATCAATCTCAATTGAAGTGAAATTCCTTCTTCAAGCTTGAGATGTGATACTGTTCGTGGCAATCAGAACAAGCAACCGTCTGCTGACAATTTCTGGAGCTTTACGAGTTCAAAAGTATCGATCTTGGTATCATTGGAAGGCTCAAAGAAATATCTGCAGCTCTCGAGAAAATGTCAAGAACGAAATCGATCTCTATCTTTGTCAAAATGCATCCGTAAGTTGGTGACGTGATGCCGTCCCTGACTGTCATACCTTTGTAGCGTCTGATGGCCATATATTGAGCTGATGGTGTTCGAATTGGGTGAAACCGGTGTCTCATTAATTCCAATATCCATATAAATAAGTTTCATGAAGACATCGAATCCTAATTTGGCCAATAACAGGGTCAAAGAAGCATAATACGCTAAATGGTCAGATGCTACGAGTTAAATAGCCTTGTGAATGTGCCAGGTGGATAACCAAGCGCCTTAGCTCTTTTAAGAAGCGTCCGGTGAAGCTAATAAAGCGTCTATTCAGAATACAGAACATTATGATGGGTGGAGAAGTAAATTTGAATGAAGTACTAAGATATTCAACGTCCAAGGTTGACCAGAAAATAAGGTACACTTTAAATAAATTTCTGAAGCATCAAGTACTGTAACATAAGAATATACAAGCTTCAGCAACTCTAATAGAAGAAAGAGAATAAAAGCGTGAATAAAGACAAAAGTACAAAAGCGACAACAGCAAAAACACTGAAGATTGAAGTCAAGCGTCAGCTGCCGATAATCAAGCGACCGAAACGTCGTATTTTGAGGTACGCTAGTCCTAATGAAGTGATCTTGGTTTTGTTAGAAATTCAAGAGAAATACCTACATGTTTCCTGAAGAAGCCGTGATCTATATCAATCTCTGTCGGAGTGAAATTCCTTCTTCAAGCTTGAGATGTGATATTGTTTGTGACAATCAGTACATGCAACCGTCTGCTGACAATTTCTGGAGCTTTGGACGTTCAAAAGTATCGATCTTGGAATCGTTGGAAGGCTCAAGGAAAAATCTGCAACTCTCGTAAAGAGGTCAAGAGCGAAATCGATCTCAATTTTTGCCAAAATGCATCCGTACGTTGGTGACGTATTGCCGTTCCTGACTGTCATACCATTGTAGCATCTGATGGCCATATATTGAGCTGATGGGGTTCGAATTGGATGAAACCGGTGTCTCATTTAAGCTATCCATATAAAAAAGTTTCATGAAGACATCGAATCCTAATTCGGCCAGTAACAGGGTCAAAGAAGCATAATACGCTAAATGGTCAGAATGCTACGCGTTAAATTGCCTTGTGAATGTGCCAAGTGGATAACCAAGCGCCTTAGCTCTTTTAAGAAGCGTCCGGTGAGGCTAATAAAGCGTCTAATCAGAATAAAGAACATTATGATGGGTGGAGAAGTAAATTTGAATGAAGTACTAAGATATTCAACGTCCAAGGTTGAGCAGAAAATGAGGTACCCTTTCAAATAAAATTCTCAAGCATAGTGTACTGTAACAGCAACTCTAATAGAAGAAAGAGAATAAAAGCGTGAATAAAGACAAAAGTACAAAAGCGACAACAGCAAAAAGACTGAAGATTGAAGTCAAGCGTCTGCTGCCGATAATCAAGCGTCCGAAACGTCGTATTTTGAGGTACGCTCGTCCTAATTAAGTGATCTTGGTTTTGTTAGAAATTCAAGAGAAATACCTACAAGCTTCCCGAAGAAGCCTAGATCTGTAACAATATCTATTGAAGTGAAATTCCTGCTTTGGCTAGTAACAGGGTCAAAGATGCATAATAAATTAAATGGTCAGATTGCTACGAGTTAAATAGCCTTGTGAATGTGCCAAGTGGATAACCAAGCACCTTAGCTCTTTTAAGAAGCGTCCAGTGAAGCTAATAAAGCGTCTACTCAGAATAGATAACATTATGATGGGTGGAGAAGTAAATTTGAATGAAGTACTAAGATGTTCAACGTCCAAGGTTGACCAGAAAATGAGGTACCCTTTAAAATAAAGTTCTGAAGCATCAAGTACTGTAACATAAGAATATACAAGCTTCAGCAACTCTAATCGAAGAAAGAGAATAAAAGCATGAATAAAGACAAAAGTTCAAAAGCGGCAACAACAAAAACACTGAAGATTGAAGTCAAGCGTCGGCTACCGATAATCAAGCTTCCGGAACGTCGTATTTTGAGGTACGTTCGTCCTAATGAAGTGATCTTGGTCTTTTTAGTAAGATAAGAGAAATACCTACATGTTTCCTGAAGAAGCCGAGATCTATATCAATCTCTATCGGAGTGAAATTCCTTCTTCAAGCTTGAGATGTGATATTGTTCGTGACAATCAGAACATGCAACCGTCTGCTGACAATTTCTGGAGCTTTGGGCATACAAAAGTATCGATCTTGGTATCATTGGAAGGCTCAAAGAAATATCCGCAACTCTCATACAGAGGTCAAGAGCGAAATCGATCTCTATCTTTGCCAAAATGCATCCGTACGTTGGTAACGTGATGCTGATCCTGACTGCCATAACTTTGTAGCGTCTGATGGCCGTATATTGAGCTGATGGTGTTCGAATTAGGTGAAACCGGTGTCTCATTAAAGCTAATATCCATATAAACAAGTTTCATGCAGACATCGAATCCTAATTCGGCCAGTAACAGGGTCAAAGAAGCATAATACGCCAAATGGTCAGAATGCTACGAGTTAAATATTCTTGTGAATGTGCCTAGTGGATAAGCAAGTGCCTTAGCTCTTTTAAGAAGCGTCCGGAGAAGCTAATAAAGCGTCTACTCAGAATACAGAACATTATGATGGGTGGAGAAGTAAATTTGAATGAAGTACTAAGATACTCAACGTCCTAGGTTGACCAGAAATTGAGGTACCCTTTTGAATAAAGTTCTGAAGCATCAAGTACTGTAACATAAGAATATACAAGCTTCAGCAACTTTAATCGAAGAAATAGAATAAAAGCATGAATAAAGACAAAAGTTCAAAAGCGGCAACAACAAAAACACTGAAGATTGAAGTCAAGCGTCTGCTACCGATAATCAAGCTTCCGGAACGTCGTATTTTGAGGTACGTTCGTCCTAATGAAGTGATCTTGGTCTTTTTAGTAAGATAAGAGAAATACCTACATGTTTCCTGAAGAAGCCGAGATCTATATCAATCTCTATCGGAGTGAAATTCCTTCTTCAAGCTTGAGATGTGATACTGTTCGTGACAATCAGAACATGCAACCGTCTGCTGACAATTTCTGGAGCTTTGGGCGTACAAAAGTATCGATCTTGGTATCATTGGAAGGCTCAAAGAAATATCCGCAACTCTCATACAGAGGTCAAGAGCGAAATCGATCTCTATCTTTGCCAAAATGCATCCGTACGTTGGTGACGTGATGCCGTTCCTGACTGTCATACCTTTGTAGCATCTGATGGCCATATATTGATTTGTTGGTGTTCGAATTGGATGAAACTGGTGTCTCATTAAAGCTAATATCCATATAAAAAGTTTCATGAAGACATCGAATCCTAATTCGGCAAGTAACAGGGTCAAAGAAGCATAATACGCTAAATGGTCAGAATGCTACGACTTAAATAGTCTTGTGAATGTGCCAAGTGGATAACCATGCGCCTTAGCTCTTTTAAGAAGCATCCAGTCAAGCTAATCAAGCGTCTACTCAGAATACAGAACATTATGGTGGGTGGAGAAGTAAATTTGAATGAAGTAATAAGATATTCAACGTCCAAGGTTGACGAGAAAATGAAGTACCCATTTCAATAAAGTTCTGAAGCATCAAGTACTGTAATAGAAGAAGACAAGACCTTCAGCAACTCTATAGAAGATTGAGAAAAAAGTGTGAATAAAGGGAAAATTACAAAAGCTGCAACAGCAAAAAGACCGAAGAGTGAAGTCAAGCATCTGCTGCCGATAATCAAGCGTCCGAAACGTCGTATTTTGAGGTACGCTCGTCCTAATGAATTGATCTTGGTTTTGTTAGTAATACAAGAAAAATACCTACATGTTTCCAAAAGAAGCCTAGATCTGTATCAATCTCTATCGGAGTGAAATTCCTTCTTCAAGCCCGGGATGTGATACTGTTCGTGGCAATGAGAACTTGCAACCGTCTGCTGACAATTTCTGGAGCTTTGCGGGTTCAAAGTATCAATCTTGGTATCGTTGGAAGACTCAAAGAAATATCTGCAGCTCTCGTGAAGAGGTCAAGAACGAAATCGATCTCTTTCTTTGTCAAAATGCATCCGTAAGTTTGTGACGTGTTGCCGTTCCTGACTGTCATACCTTTGTAGCGTCTGATGGCCATATATTGAGTTGATGGTGTTCGAATTGAATGAAACCGGTGTCTCATTAAAGTTAATATCCATATAGACAAGTTTCATGAAGACATCGAATCCAAATTCGGCCAGTAACAGGGTCAAAGAAGCATAATACGCTAAATGGTCAGAATGTTACGAGTTAAACAGACTTATGAATGTTCAAAGCGGATACCCAAGCGCCTTAGCACATTTAAGAAGCGGCCAGTGAAGCTAATCAAACGTCTCCTCAGAATAAAGAACATTATGATGGGTGGAGAAGTAATTTTGAATGAAGTATTAAGATATTCAACTTCCAAGCTTAATCAGAAAATGAGGTACAATTTACAATAAAGTTCTGGAGCAACGAGTACTGCAATAGAAGAAGACAAAACCTTCAGCAACTCTAATAGAAGAAAGAGAAAAATAACAAAAGCTGCAACAGCAAAAAGACAGAAGATTGAAGTCAAGCATCTTCTACCGATAATCAAGCGTTGCAAACGTCGTATTTTGAGGTACACTCGTCGTAATGAAGTGATCTTGGTATTTTTAGTAAGATAAGAGAAATACCTACATGTTTCCTGAAGAAGCCGATGTCTCATTAAAAATAATATCCATATAAACAAGTTTCATGAAGACATCGAATCCTAATTCGGCCAGTAACAGGGTCACATAATACGCTAAATGGTCAGAATGCTATGAGTTAAATAGCCTTGTGAATGTGCCAAGTGGATAACCAAGCACCTTAGCTCTTTTAAGAAGCGTCCAGTGAAGCTAATCAAGCGTCTACTCAGAATACAGAACATTATGATGGGTGGAGAAGTAAATTTGAATGAAGTACTAAGATATTCATCGTCCAAGGTTGACCAGAAAATGAGGTACCCTTTTAAATAAAGTTATGAAGCATCAAGTACCGTAACAAAAGAATACAAGCTTCAGCAACTCTAATGGAAGAAGAGAATAAAAGCGTGAATAAAGACAAAAGCACAAAAGCGGCAAAAGGAAAAACACTGAAGAATGAAGTCAAGTGTCTGCTGCCGGTAATCAAACATTCGAAACGTCGTATTTTGAGGTACGCTTGTCCTAATGAAGTGATCTTGGTTTTGTTAGAAATTCAATTGAAATACCTACATGTTTCCTGAAGAAGCCGAGATCTGTATCAATCTCTATCGGAGTGAATTTCCTTTTTCAAGCCTGAGATGTGATACTGTTCATGGCAATCAGAACATGCAACCGTCTGCTAAAAATTTCTGGAGCTTTAGGTGTTCAAAAGTATCGATCTTGGAATCGTTGAAAGGCTCAAAGAAAGATCTATAGCTCTTGTGAAGAGGTCAAGAACGAAATCGATCTCTATCTTTGTCAAAATCCATTCGTAAGTTGGTAACGTGATGCCGTTACTGACTGTCATACATTTGTAGCATCTGATGGCCATATATTGAGCTTATGGTGTTCGAATTGGATGAAACCGGTGTCTCATTAAAGTTAATATCCATATAAACAAGTTTCATGAAGACATCGAATCCTAATTTGGCCAGTAATAGGGTCAAGGAAGGATAACACGCTAAATGGTCTGAATGCTACTAGTTAAATAGCCTTGTGAATGTGCCATGTGGATAACCAAGCGCCATAGATCTTTTAAAAAGCGTCCAGTGAAGCTAATCAAGCGTCTATTCAGAATACAGAACATTACGATGGGTGGAGAAGTAATTTTGAATAAAGTATTAAGATAGTCAAAGTCCAAGCTTGAGCAGAAAATGAGGTACCCTTTTCAATAAAATTCTGAAGCATCAAGTATTGTAAAATAAGAAGACAAAACCTTCAGCAACTCCAAGAGAAGAAAGAGAGAAAAAGCGTGAATAAACACAAAAGTACAAAAGCTGCAACAGCAAAAACATTGAAGATTGAAGTCAAGCGTCTACTGCCGATAATCAAGCGTCCGAAACGTCATATTTTGAGGTACGCTCGTCCTAATGAAGTGATCTTGGTTTTGTTAGAAAGAAGAGAAATACCTACCTGTTTCCTGAAGAAGCCGAAATCTGAATCAATCTCTATATGAATGAAATTCCTTCTTCAAGCTTGAGGTGTAACACTATTCGTCACAATTCGAATATGCAACCTTCTGCAGACAATTTCTAGAGCTGTAGGTTTTCAAATATATCGTTCTTGGTATCGTTGGAAGGCTCAAAGAAATATATTCAACTCTTGTGATGAGGTCAAGAGCGAAATCGACCTCAATCTTTGTCAAAATGTATCCGTAATTTGGTGACGTGATGCCGTTCCTGACTGTCATACCTTTGTAGCATTTGATGGCCATATAATGAGCTGATGGTGTTCGAATTGGATGAAACCGGTGTCTCATTAAAGCCAATATCCATATAAACAAGTTTCATGGAGACATCGAATCCTTATTCGGCCTATAAAAGGGTCAAAGAAGCATAATACGCTAAATGGTGAGAATGCTACGAGTTAAATAGCCTTGTGAATGTGCCAAGTGGATAACCAAGCGCCTTAGCTCTTTTAAGAAGCGTCTGGTGAAGCAAATAAAGCGCCTACTCAGAATAAAGAACATTATGATGGGTCGAGAAGTAAATTTGAATGAAGTACTAAGATATTCAACCTCCAAGGTTGACCAGAAAATGAGGTACCCTTTTAAATAAAGTTCTGAAGCATCAAGTAATGTAACATAAGAATATACAAGCTTCAACAACCCTAATAGAAGAAAGAGAATAAAAGCGTGAATAAAGACATAGGTACATAAGCGGCAACAGCAAAAACACTGAAGATGGAAGTCAAGCGTCTGCTGCCGATAATCAAGCGTCCGAAACGCCTTATTTTGAGGTACGCTCGTACAAATGAAGCGAACTTGGTTTTTTTTTAGAAATTCAAGAGAAATATCTACATGTTTCCTGAGGAAGCCGAGATCTGTATCAATCTCTATCTGAGTGAAATTCCTTCTTCAAGCATGAGATGTGATACTGTTTGTGACAATCAGAACATGCAACCGTCTGCTAACAATTTCTGGAGGTTTGGGTGTTCAAAAGTATCGAACTTGGTATCGTTGGAAGGCTCAAATAAAATATCTGCAACTCTCTAAAAGGGGTCAAGAGCGAAATCGATCTCTATCTTTGCAAAATGCGTCCGTACGTTGGTGACGTGATGCCGTTCCTGACTGTCATACCTTTGTAGCGTCTGATGGCCATATATTGAGCTGATGGTGTTCAAATTGGATGAAACCGAGGTCTCATTAAAGCTAATATCCATATAAATAAGTTTCATGAAGACATCGACTCCTAATTCGGCCTATAACAGGGTCAAAGAAGCATAATACGCTAAATGGTGAGAATGCTACGAGTTAAATAGCCTTGTTTATGCGCCAAGTGGATAACCAAGCGCCTTAGCTCTTTTAAGAAGCATCTGGTGAAACAAATAAAGCGTATACTCAGAAAACAGAACATTATGATGGGCGGAGAAGTAAATTTGAATGAAGTACTAAGATATTCAACCTCCAAGGTTGACCAGAAAATGAGGTACCCTTTTAAATAAAGTTCTGAAGCATCAAGTAATGCAACATAAGAATATACAAGCTTCAGCAACCCTAATAGAAGAAAGAGAATAAAGGCATGAATAAAGACATAGGTACATAAGCGGCAACAGAAAAAACACTGAAGATGGAAGTCAAGCGTCTACTGCGATAATCAAGCGTCCGAAACGTCGTATTTTGAGGTACGCTCGTCCAAATGAAGTGATCTTGGTTTTTTTAGAAATTCAAGAGAAATACCTACATGTTTCCTGAAGAAGCCGAGATCTGTATCAACCTCTATCTGAGTGAAATTCCTTCTTCATGCTTGAGATGTGATACTGTTCGTGACAATCAGAACATGCAACCGTCTGCTGACAATTTTAGGAGCTTTGGGAGTTCAAAAGTATCGATCTTGGTATCGTTGGAAGGCTCAAATAAATATCTGCAACTCTCTTAAAGGGGTAAAGAGCGAAATCGATCTCTATCTTTGCCAAAATGCGTCCGTACGTTGGTGACGTGATGCCGTTCCTGACTGTCATACCTTTCAAGCGTCAAATTGCCATATATTGAGCTGATGGTGTTTGAATTGGATGAAACTGGTGTCTTATTAAAGCTAATATCCATATAAACAAGTTTCATGAAGACATCGAATCCTAATTCGGCCAGTAACAGGGTCAAAGAAGCATAATATGCTAAATGGTCAGAATGCTACGAGTTAAATAGTCAAGCATCTGCTGCCGATAATCAAGCATCCGAAACGTCGTATTTGGAGGTATGCTCGTCCTAATGAATTGATCTTGGTTTTGTTAGAAAGATAAGAGGAATACCCACCTGTTTCCTGAAGAAATCGAGATTTGAATCAATCTCAATCTGAGTGAAATTCTTTCTTTAAGCATGAGGTGTGATACTGTTCGTGACAATTCGAATATGCAACCTTCTGCAGACAATTTCTGGAGCTATAGGTTTTCAAATATATCGATCTGGGTATCGTTGGAAGGCTCAAAGAAATATCTGCAACTCTCGTGATGAGGTCAAGAGCGAAATCGACCTCTATCTTTGTAAAAATGCATCCATAATTTGGTGACGTGATACCGTTCCTGACTGTCATACCTTTGTAGCATCTGATGGCCATAAATTGAGCCGATGGTGTTCGAATTGGATGTAACCGGTGCCTCATGAAAGCCAATATCCATATAAACAAGTTTCATGAAGACATCGAATCCTAATTCGACCTACAACAGGGTCAAAGAAGCATAATACGCTAAATGGTCAGAATGCTACGAGTTAAATAGCCTTGCGAATGTGCCAAGTGGATAACCAAGCGCCTTAGCTCTTTTAAGAAGCGTCCGGTGAAGGTAATAAAGCGTCTACTCAGAATACAGAACATTATGATGGGTGGAGAAGTAAATTTGAATGAAGTACAAAGATATTCAATGTCCAAGGTTGACCAGAAACTGAGGTACCCTTTTAAATAAAGTTTTGAAGCATCAAGTATTGTAACATAGGAATATACAAGCTTCAGTAACTCTAATAGAAGAAAGAGAATAAAAGCGTGAATAAAGACAAAAGTTCAAATGCGGCAACAGCAAAAACACTGAAGATTAAAGTCAAGTGTCTGCTGCCGATAATTAAGCGTCTGAAACAACGTATTTTGAGGTACAATTGTCCTAATGAAGTGATCGTGGTCCTTTTAGTAAGATAAGAGAAATACCTACATGTTTCCTGAAGAAGCCTAGATCTATATCAATCTCTATCTGGGTGAAATTCCTTCTTCAAGCTTGGGATGTGATACTGTTCGTGGCAATCAGAACATGCAACCGTTTGCTGACAATTTCTGGAGCTTTGCGTGTTCAAAATATCGATCTCGGTATCATTGGAAGGATCAAAGAAATATATGCGGCTCTCGTGAAGAGGTCAAGAACGAAATCGATCTCTATCTTTGTCAAAATGCATCCGTAAGTTGGTGACGTGATGCCGTTCCTGACTGTCATACCTTTGTAGCGTCTGATGGCCATATATTGAGCTGATGTTGTTCGAATTTGATGAAACCGGTGTCTCTTTAAAGTTAATATCCATATAAACATGTTTCATGAAGACATCAAATCCAAATTCGGGCAGTAACAGGGTCAAAGAAGAATAATACGCTAAATGGTCTGAATGTTACGAGTTAAACAGACTTGTGAATGTTCAAAGCGGATACCCAAGTGCCTTAGCTCATTTAAGAAGCGGCCAGTGAAGCTAATGCAGCGTCTCCTCAGAATACAGAACATTATGATGGGTGGAGAAGTAATTTTGAATGAAGTATTACAATATTCAACGTCTAAGCTTGACCAGAAAATGAGGTACCCTTTTCAATAAAGTTCGGGAGCAACAAGTACTGTAATAGAAGAAGACAAAACCTTCAGCAACTCCGATAGAAGAATGAGAAAAAAAGGGAGAATAAAAACAAAAGTACAAGAGCTGCAACATCAAAAAGACTGAATATTGAAGTCAAGCGTCTGTTGCGATAATCTAGCATCCGAAACGTCGTATTTGGAGGTAAGCTCGTCCTAATGATGTGATCTTGGTCTTTTTAGTAAGATAAGAGAAATATCTACATGTTTCCTGAAGAAGACGAGATCTGTATCAATCTTTATCGAAGTGAAATTCTTTTTTCAAGCTTGAGATGTGATACTGTTCGTGACAATCAAAACATGCAACCGTCTGCTGACAATTTCTGGAGCTTTGGGCGTTCAAAAGTATCGATCTTGGTATTGTTGGAAGGCTCAAAGAAATATCTGCAACTCTCTTAAAGGGGTCAAGAGCGAAATCGAACTCTATCTTTGGCAAAATGCATCCGTACGTTGGTGACGTGATGCCGTTCCTGACTGTCATACCTTTGTAGCGCCTGATGGCCATATATTGAGCAGTGGCTGTTCGAATTGGATGAAACCGATGTCTCATCAAAGTATATCCATATAAACAAGTTTCATGAAGACATCGAATCCCAATTCGGCCAGTAACAGGGTCAAAGAAGCATAATATACTAAATGGTCTGAATGCTAGGAGTTAAATAGCCTTGTGAATGTGCCAAGTGGATAACCAAGCGCCTTAGCTCTTTTAAGAAGCGTTCGGTGAAGCTAATAAAGCGTCTACTCAGAATACAGAACATTATGATGGGTGGAGAAGTAAATTTGAATGAAGTACTAAGATATTCAACGTCCAAGGTTGACCAGAAAATTAGGTACCCTTTTAAATAAAGTTCTGAAGCATCAAGTACTGTAACATAAGAATATACAAGCTTCAGCAACTCTAATAGAAGAAAGAGAATAAAAGCGTGAATAAAGACAAAAGTAAAAAAGCGGCAACAGCAAAAACACTGAAGATTAAAGTCTAGCGTCTGCTGCCGGTAATCAAGCATCCGAAAAATCATGTTTTGAGGTACGCTCGTCCTAATGAAGTGATCTTGGTTTGGTCAGAAATTCAAGAGAAATACCTACTTGTTTCCTGAAGAAGCCAAGATCTGTATCAATCTCTATCGGGGTGAAATTCCTACTTCAAGCCTGAGATGTAATACTGTTCATGGCAATCAGAACATGCAACCGTCTGCTGACAATTTCTGGAGCTTTAGGAGTTCAAAAGAATTGATCTTGGTATCGTTGGAAGGATCAAAGAAATATCTGCAGCTCTCGTGATGAGGTCAAGAACGAAATCGTTCTCTATCTTTGTCAAAATCCATCCGTACGTTGGTGACGTGATGCCGTTCCTGACTGTCATACCTTTGTAGCGCCTGATGGCCATATATTGAGCTGTTGGTGTTCGAATTGGATGAAACCGGTGTCTCATTAAAGCTAATATCCATATAAACAAGTTTCATGAAGACATCGAATCCAAATTCGGCTAGCAACAGGGTCAAAGAAGCAAAATACGCTAAATGATCAGAATGTTACGAGTTAAACAGACTTGTGAATGTTCAAAACGGATATCCAAGCGCCTTAGCTCATTTAAGAAGCGGCCAGTGAAGTTAATCAAGCGTCTCCTCAAAATATAGAACATTATGATGGGTGGAGAAGTAATTTTGAATGAAGTAGTAAGATATTCAACGTCCAAGCTTGACCAGAAAATGAGGTACCCTTTTCAATAAGTTCGGACGCATGAAGTACAGTAATAGAAGAAGACAAGACCTTCATCAACTCCAATACAAGAAATAGGAAAAAAAGCGAGAATAAAGACAAAAGTACAAAAGCTGCAACAGCAAAAAGACTGAAGATTGAACTCAAGCGTCTGGTGCCAATAAGCAAGCGTCTGAAACGTCGTATTTTGAGGTACGCTCGTCCTAATGAATTGATCTTGGTCTTTTTAGTAAGACAAGAGAAATACCTTCATGTTTCCTGAAGAAGCGGAGATCTGTTTCAATCTCTATCGAAGTGAAATTCCTTCTTCAAGCTTGAAATGTGATACTGTTCGTGACAATCAGAACATGCAACCGTCTGCTGACAATTTTTGGAGCTTTGGGCGCTCAAAAGAATCGATCTTGGTATCGTTGGAAGGCTCAAAGAAATATCTGCAACTCTCGTAAAGAAGTGAAGAGCGAAATCGATCTCTATCTTTGCCAAAATGCATCCATACATTGGTGACGTGATGCCGTTCCAGATTGTCATAACTTGGTAGCGTCTGATGGACCAATATTGAGCTGATGGTGTTCGAATTGGATGAAACCGTGTCTCATTAAAGCTAAAATCTATATAAAAAAGTTTCATGAAGACATCGAATCCAAATTCGGCCAGTAACAGGATCAAAGAAGCATAATACGCTAAATGGTCAGAATGTTACGAGTTAAACAGACTTGTGAATGTTCAAACCGGATACCCAAGCGCCTTAGCTCTTTTAAGTAGCGTTTGGTGAAGCTAATAAAGCGTCTACTCAGAATACAGAACATTATGATGGGTGGAGAAGTAATTTTGAATGAAGTAGTATGATATTCAACGTCTAAGCTTGACCAGAAAATGAGGTACCCTTTTCAATAAAGTTCTGAAGCATCAAGTACCGTAATAGAAGAAGAAAAAACCTTCAGCAACTCCAATAGAAGAAAGAGAAAAAAAGCGAGAATAAAGACAAAAGTACAAAAGCTGCAACAGCAAAAAGACTGAAGATTGAAGTCAAGCGTCTGCTGCCGATAATCAAGCATCGGAAGGTACGCTCATCCTAATGAAGTGATCTTAGTCTTTTTAGTAAGTTAAGTGAAATACGTACATGTTTCCTGAAGAAGCCAAGATCTGTATCAATGTCTATTGAAGTGAAATTCCTTCTTCAAGCTTGAGATATGATACTGTTCATGACAATCAGAACATGCAACCGTCTGCTGACAATTTCTGGATCTTTGGGCGTTCAAAATTATCGATCTTGATATCATTGGAAGGCTCAAAGAAATATCTGCAACTCTGGTAAAGAGGTCAAGGGCGAAATTGATCTCTATCTTAGCCAAAATGAATCCATACGTTGGTGACGTGATGTCGTTCCTGACTGTAATAACTTTGTAGCGTCTGATGGCCATATATTGAGCTAATGGTGTTCTAATTGGATGAAACTGGTGTTTCATTAATGTTAATATCCATATAAACAAGCTTCATAAAGACATCGAATCCTAATTCGGCTAGTAACAGGGTCAAAGAAGCATAATACGCTAAATGGTCAGAATGCCACAAGTTAAATAGCCTTGTAAATGTGCCAAGTGGATAACCAAGCGCCTTAGCTCCTTTAAGAAGCGTCCGGTGAAGCTAATAAAGCGTCAGAATACAGAACATTATGACGGGTGGAGAAGGAAATTTGAATGAAGTACTAAGATATTCAACGTCCAAAGTTGACCAGAAAATGAGGTTCCCTTTAAAATATAATTCTGAAGCATCAAGTACTGTAACATAAGAACATACAAGCTTCAGTAACTCTAATAGAAGAAAGAGAGTAAAAGCGAGAATAAAGCCAAAGGTATGAAAGCGGCAACAACAAAACACTGAAGATTGAAGTCAAGCGTCTGCTGCCGATAATCAAGCGTTCGAAACGTCCTATTTTGAGGTACGCTCATCCTAATGAAGGGATCTTGGTTTTGTTAGAAATTCAAGAGAAATACTTACATGTTTCCTGAAGAAGACGAGAACTGTATCAATCTCTATCGGAATGAAATTCCTTCTTCAAGCTTGAGATGTGATACTGTTCGTGACAATCATAACAGGCAACCGTTTGCTGACAATTTCTGGAGCTTTGGGTGTTTAAAAGTATCGATCTTGGTATCTTTGGAACACTCAAAGAAATATATGCAACTCTCGTACAGAGGTCAAGAGCGAAATCGATCTCTGTCTTTGCCAAAATGCATCCGTACGTTGGTGACGTGATGCCGTTCCTGACTGTCATAACTTTGTAGCGTCTGATGGCCATATATTGAGCCAATGGTTTTCGAATTGGATGAAACCGGTGTCTCATTAAAGCTAATATCCATATAAAAAAGTTTCATTAAGACATCGAATCCGAATTCGGACAATTACAAGGTCAAAGAAGCATAACATGCTAAATGGTCAGAATGCTACGAGTTAAATAGCCTTGTGAATGTGCCAAGTGGATAACCACGCGCCTTAGCTCTTTTAAGAAGCATTTGGTGAAGCTAATAAAGCGTCTACTCAGAATACAGAACATTATGACGGGTGGAGAAGTAAATTTGACTAAAGTACTAAGATATTCATCGTCCAAGGTTGACCAGAAAATGAGGTATCCTTTTAAATAAAGTTCTGAAGCATCAAGTGCCGTAACATAAGAATATACAAGCTTCAGCAACTCTAATAGAAGAAAGAGAATAAAAGCGTAAATAAAGACAAAAGTACAAAAGCGGCAACAGCAAAAACACTCAAGATTAAAGTCAAGCGTCTGCTGCCGATAATCAAGCATCCGAAAAATCATGTTTTGAGGTACGCTCGTCCTAATGAAGTGATCTTGGTTTGGTCAGAAATTCAAGAGAAATACCTACATGTTTCCTGAAGAAGCCGAGATCTGTATCAATATCGATCGGAGTGAAATTCCTTCTTCAAGCCTGAGATGTGATACTGTTCCTGGCAATAAGAACATGCAACCGTCTGCTGACAATTTCTGGAACTTTAGGAGTTCAAAAGTATTGATCTTGGTATCGTTGGAAGGCTCAAACAAATATCTGCAGCTCTCGTGAAGAGGTCAAGAACGAAATCGATCTCTATCTTTGTCAAAATGCATTCGTAATTTGGTGACGTGATGCCGTTCCTGACTGTCATACCTTTGTAGCTTCTGATGGCCATATATTGAGCTGATGGTGTTCGAATTGGATGAAACCGGTGTCTCATTAAAGCTAAAATCTATATAAACAAGTTTCATGAAGACATCGAATCCTAACTCGGCTAGTAACAGGGTCAAAGAAGCAATATACGCTAAACGGTCAGAATGCTACGAGTTAAATAGCCATGCGAATGTGCCAAGTGGATAACCAAGCGCCTTAGCTCTTTTAAGAAGCGTCCAGTGAAGCTAGTCAAGCATCTACTCAGAATACAGAGCATTATGATGGGTGGAGAAGTAAATTTGAATGATGTACTAAGATATTCAACGTCGAAGGTTGACCAGAAAATGAGGTACCCTTTTCAATAAAGTTCTGAAGCATCAAGTACTGTAATAGAAGAAGACAAGACCTTCAGCAACTCCAATAGAAGAAAGAGAAAAAAAAGCGTGAATAAAGACAAAAGTACAAAACCTGCAACAGCAAAAAGACTGAAGTTTGAAGTCAAGCGTCTGCTGCCGATAATCAAGCGTCCGAAACGTCATATTTTGAGGTATGCTCGTCCTAATGAAGTGATCTTGGTTTTGTTAGAAAGATAAGAGAAATACCTACATGTTTCCTGATGAAGCCGAGATCTGTATCAATCTCTATCGATGTAAAGCTTGAGATGTGATATTGTTCATGGCAATGAGAACATGCAACCGTCTGCAGACAATTTCTGGAGATTCGCTTGTTCAAAAGTATCAATCTTGGTATAGTTGGAAGGCTCAAAGAAATATCTGCAGCTCTCGTGAAGAGGTCAAGAACGAAAACGATCTCTATCTTTGTCAAAATGCATCCGTACGTTGTTGATGTGATGCCGCTCCTGATTGTCAAACCTTTACAGCGTCTGATGGCCATATATTGAGACGATGGTGTTCGAATTGGATGATACTGGTGTCTCATTAAATCTAATATCAATATAAACAAGTTTCATGAAGACATCGAATCCTAATTCGGCCAGTAACAGGGTCAAAGAAGCAATATACGCTAAATGGTCGGAATGCTACGAGTTAAATAGCCTTGCCAATGTGCGAAGAGGATAACCAATCGCCTTAGCTCTTTTAAGAAGCGTCCAGTGAAGCTAATCAAGCGTCTACTCAGAATATAGATCATTATGGTGGGTGGAGAAGTAAATTTGAATGAAGTACTAAGATATTGAACGTCCAAGGTTGACCAGAAAATGACGTACCCTTTTAAAAAAAGCTCTGAATCATCAAGTACTGTAACATAAGAATATACAAGCTTCAGCAACTCTAATAGAAGTAAGAGAATACAAGCGTGAATAAAGACAAAAGGTCAAAAGCGGCAACAGCAAAAACACTGAAGATTGAAGTCAAGCGTCTGCTGCTGATAATTAAGTGTCCGAAACGTCGTATTTTGAGGTACGCTCGTCCTAATGAAGTGATCTTGGTTTTGTTAGAAATTCAGGAGAAATACCTACATGTTTCCAAAAGAAGCCGAGATCTCTATCAATCTCTATCGGAGTGAAATTCCTTCTTCAAGCTTGAGATGTGATACTGTTCGTGACAAACAGAACATGCAACCGTCTGCTGACAATTTCTGGAGCTTTGGGCGTTCAAAAGTATCAATCTTGGTATCGTTGGAAGGCTCAAAGAAATATCTGCAGCTCTTGTGAAGAGGTCAAGAACGAAATCGATATCCATCTTTGTCAAAATGCATCCGTAAGTTGGTGACGTGATGCCATTCATGACTGTCATACCTTTGTAGAGTCTGATGGCCATATATTGAGCTGATGGTGTTCGAATTGGATGAAACCAGTGTCTTATTAAAGCTAAAATCCATATAAACAAGTTTCATGAACACATCGAATCCAAATTCGGCCAGTAAAAGGGTCAAACGAGCATAATACGCTAAATGGTCAGAATGTTATGAGTTAAACTGACTTATGAATGCTCAAACCGGATACCCAAGCGCCTTAGCTCATTTAAGAAGCGGCCAGTGAAGCTAATCAAGCGTCTTCTCAGAATACAAAACATTATGATGGGTAGAGAAGTAATTTTGAAAGAAGTAGTAGCATATTCAATGTCCAAGCTTGAACAGAAAATGAGGTACCCTTTTAAATAAAGTTCTGAAGCATCAAGTACTGTAACATTAGAATATACAAGCTTCAGCATCTATAATAGAAGAAAGAGAATAAAAGCGAGAATAAGGACAAAGGTATGAAAGCGGCAACAGCAAAAACACTGAACATTGAAGTCAAGCGTCTGCTGCCGATAATCAAGCGTCTGAAACGTCCTATTTTGAAGTACGATCATCCTAATGATGGTATCTTGGTTTTGTTTGAAATTCAAGAGAAATACTTACATGTTTCCTGAAGAAGCCGAGATCTGTATCAATCTCTATCGATGTGAAATTCCATCTTCAAGCTTGAGATGTGATACTATTCGTGGCAATGAGAACATGCAACCATTTGAAGACAGTTTCTGGAGACTTGCTTGTTCAAAAGTATCGATCTTGATATAGTTGGAAGGCTCAATGAAATATCTGCAGCTCTCGTGAAGAGGTCAAGAACGATAACGATCTCTATCTTTGTCAAAATGCATCCGTACGTTGGTGACGTGATGCCGTTCCTGATTGTCAAACCTTTGCAGCGTCTGATGGCCATATATTGAGATGATGGTGTTCGAATTGGATGAAACTGGTGTCTCATTAAATCTAATATTAATATAAACAAGTTTCATGAAGACATCGAATCCTAATTCGGCCTGTAACAGGGTCAAAGAAGCATAATACGCTAAATGGTCAGAATGCTACGAGTTAAATGGCCTTATGAATGTGCCAAGTGGATCACCAAGCGCCTTAGCTCTTTTAAGAAGTGTCCAGTGAAGCTAATCAAGCGTCTACTCAGAATATAGATCATTATGATGGGTGGAGAGGTAAATTTGAATGAAGTACTATGATATTCAACGTCCAAGGTTGATCAGAAAATGAGGTACCCTTTTAAATAAAGCTCTGAAGTATCAAGTAGTGTAACATAAGAATATACAAGCTTTAGCAACTCTAATAGAAGAAAGAGAATAAAAGCGTGAATAAAGACAAAAGGTCAAAAGCGGCAACAGCAAAAACACTGAAGATTGAAGTCAAGCGTCTGCCGCCGATAATCAAGTGTCCGAAACGTTGTATTTTGAGGTACGCTCGTCCTAATGAAGTGATCTTGGTTTTGTTAGAAATTCGAGAGAAATACCTACATGTTTCCTGAAGAGGCCGAGATCTGTATCAATCTTTATCGGAGTGAAATTCCTTCTTCAAGCTTGAGATGTGATACTGTTTGTGACAAACAGAACATGCAACCGTCTGCTGACAATTTCTGGAGCTTTGGGCGTTCAAAAGTATTGATCTTGGTATCATTTGATGGCTCAAAGAAATATCTGCAGCTCTTGTGAAGAGGTCAAGAACGAAATCGATCTCCATCATTGTCAAAATGCATCCGTAAGTTGGTTACGTGATGCCATTCCTGACTGTCATACCTTTGTAGAGTCTGATGGCCATATATTGAGCTGATGGTGTTCGAATTGGATGAAACCAGTGTCTCATTAAATCCAATATCCATATAAATAAGTTTCATGAAGACATCGTATCCTAATTCGGCCAGTAACAGGGTTAAAGAAGCATAATAAGCTAAATTGTCAGAATGCTACTAGTTAAATAGCCTTGTGAATGTGCCAAGTGGATAACCAAGCGCCTTAGCTCTTTTAAGAAGCGTCCGGTGAAGCTAATAAAGCGTCTACTCAGAATACCAAACATTATGATGGGTGGAGAAGTAAATTTGAATGAAATACTAAGATATTCAACGTCCAAGGTTGACCAGAAAATGAGGTACCCTTTTAAATAAAGTTCTGAAGCATAATGTACTGTAACAACAAGTCTAATAGAAGAAAGAGAATAAAAGCGTGAATAAAGACAAAAGTACAAAAGCGGCAACAGTAAAAACACTGAAGATTGAAGTAAAGCGTCTGCTGCCGATAATCAAGCGTCCGTCCAAAACGTCGTATTTTGAGGTACGCTCATCGTAATGAAGTGATCTTGGTTTTGTTAGAAATTCAAGAGAAATACCTACATGTTTCCCGAAGAAGCCTAGATCTGTATCAATCTCAATTGGAGTGAAATTCCTGCTTTAAGCCAGAGATGTGATACTGTTCGTGGCAATCAGAACATGCAACCGTCTGCTGACAATTTCTGGAGCTTTGCGAGTTCAAAAGTATCGATCTTGGTATCGTTGGAAGGCTCAAAGAAATATCTGCAACTCTCGTGAAGAGGTCCAGAACGAAATCGATCTCTATCTTTGTCAAAATGCATCCGTAAGTTGGTGACGTGATGCCGTTCCTGACTGTCATACCTTTGTAGCGTCTGATGGCCATATATTGAGCTGATGGTGTTCAAATTGGATGAAATCGGTGTCTCATTAAAGTTAATATCCATATAAACAAGTTTCATGAAGACATTGAATCCTAATTCGGCCAGTAACAAGGTCAAAGAAGCATAATACGCTAAATGGTCAGAATGGTACGAGTTAAACAGACTTGTGAATGTGCAAAGCAGATAACCAAGTGCTTTAGCTCATTTAAGAAGCTTCCAGTGAAGCTAATCAAGCGTCTTGTCAGAAAACAAAACATTATGATGGGTGGAGAAGTAATTTTGAATGAAGTATAAAGATATTCAAAGTCCAAGTTGACCAGAAAATGAGGTACCCTTTTAAATAAAGTTCTGAAGCATCAAGTACTGTAACATAAGAATGTACAAGCTTCGACAACTCTAATTGAAGAAAGAGAATAAAAGCATGAACAAAGACAAAAGTTCCAAAGCGGCAACAACAAAAACACTGAAGATTGAATTCAAGCGTCTGCTGCCGATAATCAAGCGTCCGAAACGTCGTATTTTGAGGTACGCTCGTCGTAATGAAGTGATCTTGGTTTTGTTAGAAATTCAAGAGAAATACCTACATAATTCTCAAAGAAGCCTAGATCTGTATCAATCTCTATCGGAGTGAAATTCCTTCTTCAAGCCTGAGATGTGATACTGTTCGTGGCAATCAGAACATGCAACCGTCTGCTGACAATTTCTGGAGCTTTGCGAGTTCAAAATTATCGATCTTGGTATCATTGGAAGGCTCAAAGAAATATCTGCAACTCTCGTAAAGAGGTCAAGAGCGAAATCGATCTCTAGCTTTGCCAAAATGCATCCGTACGTTGGTGATGGGATGCCGTTCCTAACGGTCATACCTTTGTAGCGTCTGATGGCCATATATTGAGCTGATGATGTACGAATTGGATGAAACTGGTGTCTCATTAAAGCTAATATCGATCTAAACAAGTTTCATGAATACATCGAATCCTAATTCGGCTAGTAACAGGGTCAAAGAAGCATAATACGCTAAATGGTCAGAATGCAACGAGTTAAATAGCCTTGTGAATGTACCAAGTGGATAACCAAGCGCCTTAGCTCTTTTAAGAAGCATCCGGTGAAGCTAATAAAGTGTCTACTCTGAATATAGAACATTATGATGGGTGGAGAAGTAAATATGAATGAAGTACTAAGATATTCAACGTCCAAGGTTGACCAGAAAATGAGATACCCATTTAAATAAAGTTTTGAGGCATCTACTGTAACATAAGAATATACATGCTTCAACAACTCTAATAGAAGAAAGAGAATAAAAGCGTGAATAAAGACAAAAGTACAAAAGCGGCAACAACAAAGACACTGAAGATTGAAGTCAAGCGTCTGTTGCCGATAATCAAGCGTCCGAAACGTCGTATTTTGAGGTACGCTCGTCCTAATGAAGTGATCTTGGTTTTGTTAGAAATTCAAGAGAAATACCTACATGTTTCCCGAAGAAGCCTAGATCTGTATCAATCTCAATTGAAGTGAAATTCCTGCTTTAAGCTTGAGATGTGATACTGTTCGTGGCAATCAGAACAAGCAACCGTCTGCTGACAATTTCTGGAGCTTTACGAGTTCAAAAGTATCGATCTTGGTATCATTGGAAGGCTCAAAGAAATATCTGCAGCTCTCGAGAAAATGTCAAGAACGAAATCAATCTCTATCTTTGTCAAAATGCATCCGTAAGTTGGTGACGTGATGCCGTCCCTGACTGTCATACCTTTGTAGCGTCTGATGGCCATATATTGAGCTGATGGTGTTCGAATTGGGTGAAACCGGTGTCTCATTAATTCCAATATCCATATAAATAAGTTTCATGAAGACATCGAATCCTAATTTGGCCAATAACAGGGTCAAAGAAGCATAATACGCTAAATGGTCAGATTGCTGCGAGTTAAATAGCCTTGTGAATGTGCCAGGTGGATAACCAAGCGCCTTAGCTCTTTTAAGAAGCGTCCGGTGAAGCTAATAAAGCGTCTATTCAGAATACAGAACATTATGATGGGTGGAGAAGTAAATTTGAATGAAGTACTAAGATATTCAACGTCCAAGGTTGACCAGAAAATGAGGTACCCTTTAAATAAATTTCTGAAGCATCAAGTACTGTAACATAAGAATATAAAAGCTTCAGCAACTCTAATAGAAGAAAGAGAATAAAAGCGTGAATAAAGACAAAAGTACAAAAGCGACAACAGCAAAAACACTGAAGATTGAAGTCAAGCGTCTGCTGCCGATAATCAAGCGACCGAAACGTCGTATTTTGAGGTACGCTAGTCCTAATGAAGTGATCTTAGTTTTGTTAGAAATTCAAGAGAAATACCTACATGTTTCCTGAAGAAGCCGTGATCTATATCAATCTCTGTCGGAGTGAAATTCCTTCTTCAAGCTTGAGATGTGATATTGTTTGTGACAATCAGTACATGCAACCGTCTGCTGACAATTTCTGGAGCTTTGGACGTTCAAAAGTATCGATCTTGGAATCGTTGGAAGGCTCAAGGAAAAATCTGCAACTCTCGTAAAGAGGTCAAGAGCGAAATCGATCTCAATCTTTGCCAAAATGCATCCGTACGTTGGTGACGTATTGCCGTTCCTGACTGTCATACCATTGTAGCATCTGATGGCCATATATTGAGCTGATGGGGTTCGAATTGGATGAAACCGGTGTCTCATTTAAGCTATCCATATAAAAAAGTTTCATGAAGACATCGAATCCTAATTCGGCCAGTAATAGGGTCAAAGAAGCATAATACGCTAAATGGTCAGAATGCTACGCGTTAAATTGCCTTGTGAATGTGCCAAGTGGATAACCAAGCGCCTTAGCTCTTTTAAGAAGCGTCCGGTGAGGCTAATCAAGCGTCTACTCAGAATAAAGAACATTATGATGGGTGGAGAAGTAAATTTGAATGAAGTACTAAGATATTCAACGTCCAAGGTTGACCAGAAAATGAGGTACCCTTTAAATAAATTTCTGAAGCATCAAGTACTGTAACATAAGAATATAAAAGCTTCAGCAACTCTAATAGAAGAAAGAGAATAAAAGCGTGAATAAAGACAAAAGTACAAAAGCGGCAACAGCAAAAACACTGAAGATTGAAGTCAAGCGTCAGCTGCCGATAATCAAGCGACCGAAACGTCGTATTTTGAGGTACGCTAGTCCTAATGAAGTGATCTTAGTTTTGTTAGAAATTCAAGAGAAATACCTACATGTTTCCTGAAGAAGCCGTGATCTATATCAATCTCTGTCGGAGTGAAATTCCTTCTTCAAGCTTGAGATGTGATATTGTTTGTGACAATCAGTACATGCAACCGTCGGCTGACAATTTCTGGAGCTTTGGACGTTCAAAAGTATCGATCTTGGAATCGTTGGAAGGCTCAAGGAAAAATCTGCAACTCTCGTAAAGAGGTCAAGAGCGAAATCGATCTCAATTTTTGCCAAAATGCATCCGTACGTTGGTGACGTATTGCCGTTCCTGACTGTCATACCATTGTAGCATCTGATGGCCATATATTGAGCTGATGGGGTTCGAATTGGATGAAACCGGTGTCTCATTTAAGCTATCCATATAAAAAAGTTTCATAAAGACATCGAATCCTAATTCGGCCAGTAACAGGGTCAAAGAAGCATAATACGCCAAATGGTCAGAATGCTACGAGTTAAATATTCTTGTGAATGTGCCTAGTGGATAAGCAAGTGCCTTAGCTCTTTTAAGAAGCGTCCGGAGAAGCTAATAAAGCGTCTACTCAGAATACAGAACATTATGATGGGTGGAGAAGTAAATTTGAATGAAGTACTAAGATACTCAACGTCCTAGGTTGACCAGAAATTGAGGTACCCTTTTGAATAAAGTTCTGAAGCATCAAGTACTGTAACATAAGAATATACAAGCTTCAGCAACTCTAATAGAAGAACGAGAATAAAAACGTGAATAAAGACAAAGGTACAAAAGCGGCAATAGTAGAAACACTGAAGATTGTAGTCAAGCATCTGCTGCCAATAATCAAGCGTTCGAAACGTGGTATTTTCAGGTACGCTCTGCCTAATGAAGTGATCTTGGTTTTTTTAGAAATTCAAGAGAAATACCTACATGTTTCCTGAAGAAGCCGAGATCTGTATCAATCTCTATCGGAGTGAAATTCCTTCTTCAAGCTTGAGATGTGATACTGTTCGTGACAATCAGAACACGCAACCGTCTACTGACAATTTCTGGAGCTTTGGGCGTTCAAAAGTATCGATCTTGGTATCGTTGGAAGGCTCAAAGAAATATCTGCAACTCTCGTAAAGAGGTCAAGAGCAAAATCGATCTCTATCTTTGCCAAAATGCATCCGTACGTTGGTGACGTGATGCCGTTCCTGACTGTCATACCTTTGTAGCATCTGATGGCCATATATTGATCTGTTGGCGTTCGAATTGGATGAAACCGGTGTCTCATTAAAGCTAATATCCATATAAAAAGTTTCATGAAGACATCGAATCCTAATTCGGCAAGTAACAGGGTCAAAGAAGCATAATACGCTAAATGGTCAGAATGCTACGACTTAAATAGTCTTGTGAATGTGCCAAGTGGATAACCATGCGCCTTAGCTCTTTTAAGAAGCATCCAGTCAAGCTAATCAAGCGTCTACTCAGAATACAGAACATTATGGTGGGTGGAGAAGTAAATTTGAATGAAGTAATAAGATATTCAACGTCCAAGGTTGACGAGAAAATGAAGTACCCATTTCAATAAAGTTCTGAAGCATCAAGTACTGTAATAGAAGAAGACAAGACCTTCAGCAACTCCTATAGAAGATTGAGAAAAAAGTGTGAATAAAGGGAAAATTACAAAAGCTGCAACAGCAAAAAGACCGAAGAGTGAAGTCAAGCATCTGCTGCCGATAATCAAGCGTCCGAAACGTCGTATTTTGAGGTACGCTCGTCCTAATGAATTGATCTTGGTTTTGTTAGTAATACAAGAAAAATACCTACATGTTTCCAGAAGAAGCCTAGATCTGTATCAATCTCTATCGGAGTGAAATTCCTTCTTCAAGCCCGGGATGTGATACTGTTCGTGGCAATGAGAACTTGCAACCGTCTGCTGACAATTTCTGGAGCTTTGCGGGTTCAAAGTATCAATCTTGGTATCGTTGGAAGACTCAAAGAAATATCTGCAGCTCTCGTGAAGAGGTCAAGAACGAAATCGATCTCTTTCTTTGTCAAAATGCATCCGTAAGTTTGTGACGTGTTGCCGTTCCTGACTGTCATACCTTTGTAGCGTCTGATGGCCATATATTGAGTTGATGGTGTTCGAATTGAATGAAACCGGTGTCTCATTAAAGTTAATATCCATATAGACAAGTTTCATGAAGACATCGAATCCAAATTCGGCCAGTAACAGGGTCAAAGAAGCATAATACGCTAAATGGTCAGAATGTTACGAGTTAAACAGACTTATGAATGTTCAAAGCGGATACCCAAGCGCCTTAGCACATTTAAGAAGCGGCCAGTGAAGCTAATCAAACGTCTCCTCAGAATAAAGAACATTATGATGGGTGGAGAAGTAATTTTGAATGAAGTATTAAGATATTCAACTTCCAAGCTTAATCAGAAAATGAGGTACAATTTACAATAAAGTTCTGGAGCAACGAGTACTGCAATAGAAGAAGACAAAACCTTCAGCAACTCTAATAGAAGAAAGAGAAAAAGAACAAAAGCTGCAACAGCAAAAAGACAGAAGATTGAAGTCAAGCATCTTCTACCGATAATCAAGTGTTGCAAACGTCGTATTTTGAGGTACACTCGTCGTAATCAAGTGATCTTGGTCTTTTTAGTAAGATAAGAGAAATACCTACATGTTTCCTGAAGAAGCCGATGTCTCATTAAAAATAATATCCATATAAACAAGTTTCATGAAGACATCGAATCCTAATTCGGCCAGTAACAGGGTCACATAATACGCTAAATGGTCAGAATGCTATGAGTTAAATAGCCTTGTGAATGTGCCAAGTGGATAACCAAGCACCTTAGCTCTTTTAAGAAGCGTCCAGTGAAGCTAATCAAGCGTCTACTCAGAATACAGAACATTATGATGGGTGGAGAAGTAAATTTGAATGAAGTACTAAGATATTCATCGTCCAAGGTTGACCAGAAAATGAGGTACCCTTTTAAATAAAGTTATGAAGCATCAAGTACCGTAACAAAAGAATACAAGCTTCAGCAACTCTAATGGAAGAAGAGAATAAAAGCGTGAATAAAGACAAAAGCACAAAAGCGGCAAAAGGAAAAATACTGAAGAATGAAGTCAAGTGTCTCCTGCCGGTAATCAAACATCCGAAACGTCGTATTTTGAGGTACGCTTGTCCTAATGAAGTGATCTTGGTTTTGTTAGAAATTCAATAGAAATACCTACATGTTTCCTGAAGAAGCCGAGATCTGTATCAATCTCTATCGGAGTGAATTTCCTTTTTCAAGCCTGAGATGTGATACTGTTCATGGCAATCAGAACATGCAACCGTCTGCTAAAAATTTCTGGAGCTTTAGGTGTTCAAAAGTATCGATCTTGGAATCGTTGAAAGGCTCAAAGAAAGATCTATAGCTCTTGTGAAGAGGTCAAGAACGAAATCGATCTCTATCTTTGTCAAAATCCATTCGTAAGTTGGTAACGTGATGCCGTTACTGACTGTCATACATTTGTGGCATCTGATGGCCATATATTGAGCTTATGGTGTTCGAATTGGATGAAACCGGTGTCTCATTAAAGTTAATATCCATATAAACAAGTTTCATGAAGACATCGAATCCTAATTTGGCCAGTAATAGGGTCAAGGAAGGATAACACGCTAAATGGTCTGAATGCTACTAGTTAAATAGCCTTGTGAATGTGCCATGTGGATAACCAAGCGCCATAGATCTTTTAAAAAGCGTCCAGTGAAGCTAATCAAGCGTCTATTCAGAATACAGAACATTACGATGGGTGGAGAAGTAATTTTGAATAAAGTATTAAGATAGTCAAAGTCCAAGCTTGAGCAGAAAATGAGGTACCCTTTTCAATAAAATTCTGAAGCATCAAGTATTGTAAAATAAGAAGACAAAACCTTCAGCAACTCCAAGAGAAGAAAGAGAGAAAAAGCGTGAATAAACACAAAAGTACAAAAGCTGCAACAGCAAAAACATTGAAGATTGAAGTCAAGCGTCTACTGCCGATAATCAAGCGTCCGAAACGTCATATTTTGAGGTACGCTCGTCCTAATGAAGTGATCTTGGTTTTGTTAGAAAGAAAGAGAAATACCTACCTGTTTCCTGAAGAAGCCGAAATCTGAATCAATCTCTATATGAATGAAATTCCTTCTTCAAGCTTGAGGTGTAACACTATTCGTCACAATTCGAATATGCAACCTTCTGCAGACAATTTCTAGAGCTGTAGGTTTTCAAATATATCGTTCTTGGTATCGTTGGAAGGCTCAAAGAAATATATTCAACTCTTGTGATGAGGTCAAGAGCGAAATCGACCTCAATCTTTGTCAAAATGTATCCGTAATTTGGTGACGTGATGCCGTTCCTGACTGTCATACCTTTGTAGCATTTGATGGCCATATAATGAGCTGATGGTGTTCGAATTGGATGAAACCGGTGTCTCATTAAAGCCAATATCCATATAAACAAGTTTCATGGAGACATCGAATCCTTATTCGGCCTATAAAAGGGTCAAAGAAGCATAATACGCTAAATGGTGAGAATGCTACGAGTTAAATAGCCTTGTGAATGTGCCAAGTGGATAACCAAGCGCCTTAGCTCTTTTAAGAAGCGTCTGGTGAAGCAAAAAAGCGCCTACTCAGAATAAAGAACATTATGATGGGTCGAGAAGTAAATTTGAATGAAGTACTAAGATATTCAACCTCCAAGGTTGACCAGAAAATGAGGTACCCTTTTAAATAAAGTTCTGAAGCATCAAGTAATGTAACATAAGAATATACAAGCTTCAACAACCCTAATAGAAGAAAGAGAATAAAAGCGTGAATAAAGACATAGGTACATAAGCGGCAACAGCAAAAACACTGAAGATGGAAGTCAAGCGTCTGCTGCCGATAATCAAGCGTCCGAAACGTCGTATTTTGAGGTACGCTCGTCCAAATGAAGCGAACTTGGTTTTTTTTTAGAAATTCAAGAGAAATATCTACATGTTTCCTGAGGAAGCCGAGATCTGTATCAATCTCTATCTGAGTGAAATTCCTTCTTCAAGCATGAGATGTGATACTGTTTGTGACAATCAGAACATGCAACCGTCTGCTAACAATTTCTGGAGGTTTGGGTGTTCAAAAGTATCGAACTTGGTATCGTTGGAAGGCTCAAATAAATATCTGCAACTCTCTAAAAGGGGTCAAGAGCGAAATCGATCTCTATCTTTGCAAAATGCGTCCGTACGTTGGTGACGTGATGCCGTTCCTGACTGTCATACCTTTGTAGCGTCTGATGGCCATATATTGAGCTGATGGTGTTCGAATTGGATGAAACCGAGGTCTCATTAAAGCTAATATCCATATAAATAAGTTTCATGAAGACATCGACTCCTAATTCGGCCTATAACAGGGTCAAAGAAGCATAATACGCTAAATGGTGAGAATGCTACGAGTTAAATAGCCTTGTTTATGCGCCAAGTGGATAACCAAGCGCCTTAGCTCTTTTAAGAAGCATCTGGTGAAACAAATAAAGCGTATACTCAGAAAACAGAACATTATGATGGGCGGAGAAGTAAATTTGAATGAAGTACTAAGATATTCAACCTCCAAGGTTGACCAGAAAATGAGGTACCCTTTTAAATAAAGTTCTGAAGCATCAAGTAATGCAACATAAGAATATACAAGCTTCAGCAACCCTAATAGAAGAAAGAGAATAAAGGCATGAATAAAGACATAGGTACATAAGCGGCAACAGAAAAAACACTGAAGATGGAAGTCAAGCGTCTACTGCCGATAATCAAGCGTCCGAAACGTCGTATTTTGAGGTACGCTCGTCCAAATGAAGTGATCTTGGTTTTTTTAGAAATTCAAGAGAAATACCTACATGTTTCCTGAAGAAGCCGAGATCTGTATCAA
Organism: Ammopiptanthus mongolicus; assembly: GCA_039655645.1. Classification (NCBI taxonomy): domain Eukaryota; kingdom Viridiplantae; phylum Streptophyta; class Magnoliopsida; order Fabales; family Fabaceae; genus Ammopiptanthus; species Ammopiptanthus mongolicus. The sequence continues at coordinate 38,723,549 of CM077343.1, read as the reverse complement.
CCTCTATCTGAGTGAAATTCCTTCTTCATGCTTGAGATGTGATACTGTTCGTGACAATCAGAACATGCAACCGTCTGCTGACAATTTTAGGAGCTTTGGGAGTTCAAAAGTATCGATCTTGGTATCGTTGGAAGGCTCAAATAAATATCTGCAACTCTCTTAAAGGGGTAAAGAGCGAAATCGATCTCTATCTTTGCCAAAATGCGTCCGTACGTTGGTGACGTGATGCCGTTCCTGACTGTCATACCTTTCAAGCGTCAAATTGCCATATATTGAGCTGATGGTGTTTGAATTGGATGAAACTGGTGTCTTATTAAAGCTAATATCCATATAAACAAGTTTCATGAAGACATCGAATCCTAATTCGGCCAGTAACAGGGTCAAAGAAGCATAATATGCTAAATGGTCAGAATGCTACGAGTTAAATAGTCAAGCATCTGCTGCCGATAAATCAAGCATCCGAAACGTCGTATTTGGAGGTATGCTCGTCCTAATGAATTGATCTTGGGTTTTGTTAGAAAGATAAGAGGAATACCCACCTGTTTCCTGAAGAAATCGAGATTTGAATCAATCTCAATCTGAGTGAAATTCTTTCTTTAAGCATGAGGTGTGATACTGTTCGTGACAATTCGAATATGCAACCTTCTGCAGACAATTTCTGGAGCTATAGGTTTTCAAATATATCGATCTGGGTATCGTTGGAAGGCTCAAAGAAATATCTGCAACTCTCGTGATGAGGTCAAGAGCGAAATCGACCTCTATCTTTGTAAAAATGCATCCATAATTTGGTGACGTGATACCGTTCCTGACTGTCATACCTTTGTAGCATCTGATGGCCATAAATTGAGCCGATGGTGTTCGAATTGGATGTAACCGGTGTCTCATGAAAGCCAATATCCATATAAACAAGTTTCATGAAGACATCGAATCCTAATTCGACCTACAACAGGGTCAAAGAAGCATAATACGCTAAATGGTCAGAATGCTACGAGTTAAATAGCCTTGCGAATGTGCCAAGTGGATAACCAAGCGCCTTAGCTCTTTTAAGAAGCGTCCGGTGAAGGTAATAAAGCGTCTACTCAGAATACAGAACATTATGATGGGTGGAGAAGTAAATTTGAATGAAGTACAAAGATATTCAATGTCCAAGGTTGACCAGAAACTGAGGTACCCTTTTAAATAAAGTTTTGAAGCATCAAGTATTGTAACATAGGAATATACAAGCTTCAGTAACTCTAATAGAAGAAAGAGAATAAAAGCGTGAATAAAGACAAAAGTTCAAATGCGGCAACAGCAAAAACACTGAAGATTAAAGTCAAGTGTCTGCTGCCGATAATTAAGCGTCTGAAACAACGTATTTGAGGTACAATTGTCCTAATGAAGTGATCGTGGTCCTTTTAGTAAGATAAGAGAAATACCTACATGTTTCCTGAAGAAGCCTAGATCTATATCAATCTCTATCTGGGTGAAATTCCTTCTTCAAGCTTGGGATGTGATACTGTTCGTGGCAATCAGAACATGCAACCGTTTGCTGACAATTTCTGGAGCTTTGCGTGTTCAAAATATCGATCTCGGTATCATTGGAAGGATCAAAGAAATATATGCGGCTCTCGTGAAGAGGTCAAGAACGAAATCGATCTCTATCTTTGTCAAAATGCATCCGTAAGTTGGTGACGTGATGCCGTTCCTGACTGTCATACCTTTGTAGCGTCTGATGGCCATATATTGAGCTGATGTTGTTCGAATTTGATGAAACCGGTGTCTCTTTAAAGTTAATATCCATATAAACATGTTTCATGAAGACATCAAATCCAAATTCGGCCAGTAACAGGGTCAAAGAAGAATAATACGCTAAATGGTCTGAATGTTACGAGTTAAACAGACTTGTGAATGTTCAAAGCGGATACCCAAGTGCCTTAGCTCATTTAAGAAGCGGCCAGTGAAGCTAATGCAGCGTCTCCTCAGAATACAGAACATTATGATGGGTGGAGAAGTAATTTTGAATGAAGTATTACAATATTCAACGTCTAAGCTTGACCAGAAAATGAGGTACCCTTTTCAATAAAGTTCGGGAGCAACAAGTACTGTAATAGAAGAAGACAAAACCTTCAGCAACTCCGATAGAAGAATGAGAAAAAAAGGGAGAATAAAAACAAAAGTACAAGAGCTGCAACATCAAAAAGACTGAATATTGAAGTCAAGCGTCTGTTGCGATAATCTAGCATCCGAAACGTCGTATTTGGAGGTAAGCTCGTCCTAATGATGTGATCTTGGTCTTTTTAGTAAGATAAGAGAAATATCTACATGTTTCCTGAAGAAGACGAGATCTGTATCAATCTTTATCGAAGTGAAATTCTTTTTTCAAGCTTGAGATGTGATACTGTTCGTGACAATCAAAACATGCAACCGTCTGCTGACAATTTCTGGAGCTTTGGGCGTTCAAAAGTATCGATCTTGGTATTGTTGGAAGGCTCAAAGAAATATCTGCAACTCTCTTAAAGGGGTCAAGAGCGAAATCGAACTCTATCTTTGGCAAAATGCATCCGTACGTTTGGTGACGTGATGCCGTTCCTGACTGTCATACCTTTGTAGCGCCTGATGGCCATATATTGAGCAGTGGCTGTTCGAATTGGATGAAACCGATGTCTCATCAAAGTATATCCATATAAACAAGTTTCATGAAGACATCGAATCCCAATTCGGCCAGTAACAGGGTCAAAGAAGCATAATATACTAAATGGTCTGAATGCTAGGAGTTAAATAGCCTTGTGAATGTGCCAAGTGGATAACCAAGTGCCTTAGCTCTTTTAAGAAGCGTTCGGTGAAGCTAATAAAGCGTCTACTCAGAATACAGAACATTATGATGGGTGGAGAAGTAAATTTGAATGAAGTACTAAGATATTCAACGTCCAAGGTTGACCAGAAAATTAGGTACCCTTTTAAATAAAGTTCTGAAGCATCAAGTACTGTAACATAAGAATATACAAGCTTCAGCAACTCTAATAGAAGAAAGAGAATAAAAGCGTGAATAAAGACAAAAGTAAAAAAGCGGCAACAGCAAAAACACTGAAGATTAAAGTCTAGCGTCTGCTGCCGGTAATCAAGCATCCGAAAAACATCATTTTGAGGTACGCTCGTCCTAATGAAGTGATCTTGGTTTGGTCAGAAATTCAAGAGAAATACCTACTTGTTTCCTGAAGAAGCCAAGATCTGTATCAATCTCTATCGGGGTGAAATTCCTACTTCAAGCCTGAGATGTAATACTGTTCATGGCAATCAGAACATGCAACCGTCTGCTGACAATTTATGGAGCTTTAGGAGTTCAAAAGAATTGATCTTGGTATCGTTGGAAGGATCAAAGAAATATCTGCAGCTCTCGTGATGAGGTCAAGAACGAAATCGTTCTCTATCTTTGTCAAAATCCATCCGTACGTTGGTGACGTGATGCCGTTCCTGACTGTCATACCTTTGTAGCGCCTGATGGCCATATATTGAGCTGTTGGTGTTCGAATTGGATGAAACCGGTGTCTCATTAAAGCTAATATCCATATAAACAAGTTTCATGAAGACATCGAATCCAAATTCGGCTAGCAACAGGGTCAAAGAAGCAAAATACGCTAAATGATCAGAATGTTACGAGTTAAACAGACTTGTGAATGTTCAAAACGGATATCCAAGCGCCTTAGCTCATTTAAGAAGCGGCCAGTGAAGTTAATCAAGCGTCTCCTCAAAATATAGAACATTATGATGGGTGGAGAAGTAATTTTGAATGAAGTAGTAAGATATTCAACGTCCAAGCTTGACCAGAAAATGAGGTACCCTTTTCAATAAGTTCGGACGCATGAAGTACAGTAATAGAAGAAGACAAGACCTTCATCAACTCAATACAAGAAATAGGAAAAAAAGCGAGAATAAAGACAAAAGTACAAAAGCTGCAACAGCAAAAAGACTGAAGATTGAACTCAAGCGTCTGGTGCCAATAAGCAAGCGTCTGAAACGTCGTATTTTGAGGTACGCTCGTCCTAATGAATTGATCTTGGTCTTTTTAGTAGACAAGAGAAATACCTTCATGTTTCCTGAAGAAGCGGAGATCTGTTTCAATCTCTATCGAAGTGAAATTCCTTCTTCAAGCTTGAAATGTGATACTGTTCGTGACAATCAGAACATGCAACCGTCTGCTGACAATTTTTGGAGCTTTGGCGCTCAAAAGAATCGATCTTGTATCGTTGGAAGGCTCAAAGAAATATCTGCAACTCTCGTAAAGAAGTGAGAGCGAAATCGATTCTATCTTTGCCAAAATGCATCCATACATTGGTGACGTGATGCCGTTCCAGATTGTCATAACTTGGTAGCGTCTGATGGACAATATTGAGCTGATGGTGTTCGAATTGGATGAAACCGTGTCTCATTAAAGCTAAAATCTATATAAAAAGTTTCATGAAGACATCGAATCCAAATTCGGCCAGTAACAGGATCAAAGAAGCATAATACGCTAAATGGTCAGAATGTTACGAGTTAAACAGACTTGTGAATGTTCAAACCGGATACCAAGCGCCTTAGCTCTTTTAAGTAGCGTTTGGTGAAGCTAATAAAGCGTCTACTCAGAATACAGAACATTATGATGGGTGGAGAAGTAATTTTGAATGAAGTAGTATGATATTCAACGTCTAAGCTTGACCAGAAAATGAGGTACCCTTTTCAATAAAGTTCTGAAGCATCAAGTACGTAATAGAAGAAGAAAAAACCTTCAGCAACTCCAATAGAAGAAAGAGAAAAAAAGCGAGAATAAAGACAAAAGTACAAAAGCTGCAACAGCAAAAAGACTGAAGATTGAAGTCAAGCGTCTGCTGCCGATATCAAAGCATCGGAAGGTACGCTCATCCTAATGAAGTGATCTTAGTCTTTTAGTAAGTTAAGTGAAATACGTACATGTTTCCTGAAGAAGCCAAGATCTGTATCAATGTCTATTGAAGTGAAATTCCTTCTTCAAGCTTGAGATGTGATACTGTTCATGACAATCAGAACATGCAACCGTCTGCTGACAATTTCTGGATCTTTGGGCGTTCAAAATTATCGATCTTGATATCATTGGAAGGCTCAAAGAAATATCTGCAACTCTGGTAAAGAGGTCAAGGCGAAATTGATCTCTATCTTAGCAAAATGAATCCATACGTTGGTGACGTGATGTCGTTCCTGACTGTAATAACTTTGTAGCGTCTGATGGCCATATATTGAGCTAATGGTGTTCTAATTGGATGAAACTGGTGTTTCATTAATGTTAATATCCATATAAACAAGCTTCATAAAGACATCGAATCCTAATTCGGCTAGTAACAGGGTCAAAGAAGCATAATACGCTAAATGGTCAGAATGCCACAAGTTAAATAGCCTTGTAAATGTGCCAAGTGGATAACCAAGCGCCTTAGCTCTTTAAGAAGCGTCCGGTGAAGCTAATAAAGCGTCAGAATACAGAACATTATGACGGGTGGAGAAGGAAATTTTGAATGAAGTACTAAGATATTCAACGTCCAAAGTTGACCAGAAAATGAGGTTCCCTTTAAAATATAATTCTGAAGCATCAAGTACTGTAACATAAGAACATACAAGCTTCAGTAACTCTAATAGAAGAAAGAGAGTAAAAGCGAGAATAAAGCAAAGTATGAAAGCGGCAACAACAAAACACTGAAGATTGAAGTCAAGCGTCTGCTGCCGATAATCAAGCGTTCGAAACGTCCTATTTTGAGGTACGCTCGTCCTAATGAAGGGATCTTGGTTTTGTTAGAAATTCAAGAGAAATACTTACATGTTTCCTGAAGAAGACGAGAACTGTATCAATCTCTATCGGAATGAAATTCCTTCTTCAAGCTTGAGATGTGATACTGTTCGTGACAATCATAACAGGCAACCGTTTGCTGACAATTTCTGGAGCTTTGGGTGTTTAAAAGTATCGATCTTGGTATCTTTGGAACACTCAAAGATATATGCAACTCTCGTACAGAGGTCAAGAGCGAAATCGATCTCTGTCTTTGCCAAAATGCATCCGTACGTTGGTGCGTGATGCCGTTCCTGACTGTCATAACTTTGTAGCGTCTGATGGCCATATATTGAGCCATGGTTTTCGAATTGGATGAAACCGGTGTCTCATTAAAGCTAATATCCATATAAAAAAGTTTCATTAAGACATCGAATCCGAATTCGGACAATTACAAGGTCAAAGAAGCATACATGCTAAATGGTCAGATGCTACGAGTTAAATAGCCTTGTGAATGTGCCAGTGGATAACCACGCGCCTTAGCTCTTTTAAGAAGCATTTGGTGAAGCTAATAAAGCGTCTACTCAGAATACAGAACATTATGATGGGTGGAGAAGTAAATTTGACTAAAGTACTAAGATATTCATCGTCCAAGGTTGACCAGAAAATGAGGTATCCTTTTAAATAAAGTTCTGAAGCATCAAGTGCCGTAACATAAGAATATACAAGCTTCAGCAACTCTAATAGAAGAAAGAGAATAAAAGCGTAAATAAAGACAAAAGTACAAAAGCGGCAACAGCAAAAACACTCAAGATTAAAGTCAAGCGTCTGCTGCCGATAATCAAGCATCCGAAAAATCATGTTTTGAGGTACGCTCGTCCTAATGAAGTGATCTTGGTTTGGTCAGAAATTCAAGAGAAATACCTACATGTTCCTGAAGAAGCCGAGATCTGTATCAATATCGATCGGAGTGAAATTCCTTCTTCAAGCTGAGATGTGATACTGTTCCTGGCAATAAGAACATGCAACCGTCTGCTGACAATTTCTGGGATTTAGGAGTTCAAAAGTATGATCTTGGTATCGTTGGAAGGCTCAAACAAATATCTGCAGCTCTCGTGAAGAGGTCAAGAACGAAATCGATCTCTATCTTTGTCAAAATGCATTCGTAATTTGGTGACGTGATGCCGTTCCTGACTGTCATACCTTTGTAGCTTCTGATGGCCATATATTGAGCTGATGGTGTTCGAATTGGATGAAACCGGTGTCTCATTAAAGCTAAAATCATATATAAACAAGTTTCATGAAGACATCGAATCCTAACTCGGCTAGTAAACGGTCAAAGAAGCAATATACGCAATGGTCAGAATGCTACGAGTTAAATAGCCATGCGAATGTGCCAAGTGGATAACCAAGCGCCTTAGCTCTTTTAAGAAGCGTCCAGTGAAGCTAGTCAAGCATCTACTCAGAATACAGAGCATTATGATGGGTGGAGAAGTAAATTTGAATGAAGTACTAAGATATTCAACGTCGAAGGTTGACCAGAAAATGAGGTACCCTTTTCAATAAAGTTCTGAAGCATCAAGTACTGTAATAGAAGAAGACAAGACCTTCAGCAACTCCAATAGAAGAAAGAGAAAAAAAAGCGTGAATAAAGACAAAAGTACAAAACCTGCAACAGCAAAAAGACTGAAGTTTGAAGTCAAGCGTCTGCTGCCGATAATCAAGCGTCCGAAACGTCATATTTTGAGGTATGCTCGTCCTAATGAAGTGATCTTGGTTTTGTTAGAAAGATAAGAGAAATACCTACATGTTTCCTGATGAAGCCGAGATCTGTATCAATCTCTATCGATGTAAAGCTTGAGATGTGATATTGTTCATGGCAATGAGAACATGCAACCGTCTGCAGACAATTTCTGGAGATTCGCTTGTTCAAAAGTATCAATCTTGGTATAGTTGGAAGGCTCAAAGAAATATCTGCAGCTCTCGTGAAGAGGTCAAGAACGAAAACGATCTCTATCTTTGTCAAAATGCATCCGTACGTTGTTGATGTGATGCCGCTCCTGATTGTCAAACCTTTACAGCGTCTGATGGCCATATATTGAGACGATGGTGTTCGAATTGGATGATAATGGTGTCTCATTAAATCTAATATCAATATAAACAAGTTTCATGAAGACATCGAATCCTAATTCGGCCAGTAACAGGGTCAAAGAAGCAATATACGCTTAATGGTCGGAATGCTACGAGTTAAATAGCCTTGCCAATGTGCGAAGAGGATAACCAATCGCCTTAGCTCTTTTAAGAAGCGTCCAGTGAAGCTAATCAAGCGTCTACTCAGAATATAGATCATTATGGTGGGTGGAGAAGTAAATTTGAATGAAGTACTAAGATATTGAACGTCCAAGGTTGACCAGAAAATGACGTACCCTTTTAAAAAAGCTCTGAATCATCAAGTACTGTAACATAAGAATATACAAGCTTCAGCAACTCTAATAGAAGTAAGAGAATACAAGCGTGAATAAAGACAAAAGGTCAAAAGCGGCAACAGCAAAAACACTGAAGATTGAAGTCAAGTCGTCTGCTGCTGATAATTAAGTGTCCGAAACGTCGTATTTTGAGGTACGCTCGTCCTAATGAAGTGATCTTGGTTTTGTTAGAAATTCAGGAGAAATACCTACATGTTTCCAAAGAAGCCGAGATCTCTATCAATCTCTATCGGAGTGAAATTCCTTCTTCAAGCTTGAGATGTGATACTGTTCGTGACAAACAGAACATGCAACCGTCTGCTGACAATTTCTGGAGCTTTGGGCGTTCAAAAGTATCAATCTTGGTATCGTTGGAAGGCTCAAAGAAATATCTGCAGCTCTTGTGAAGAGGTCAAGAACGAAATCGATATCCATCTTTGTCAAAATGCATCCGTAAGTTGGTGACGTGATGCCATTCATGACTGTCATACCTTTGTAGGTTGATGGCCATATATTGAGCTGATGGTGTTCGAATTGGATGAAACCAGTGTCTTATTAAAGCTAAAATCCATATAAACAAGTTTCATGAACACATCGAATCCAAATTCGGCCAGTAAAAGGGTCAAACGAGCATAATACGCTAAATGGTCAGAATGTTATGAGTTAAACTGACTTATGAATGCTCAAACGGATACCCAAGCGCCTTAGCTCATTTAAGAAGCGGCCAGTGAAGCTAATCAAGCGTCTTCTCAGAATACAAAACATTATGATGGGTAGAGAGAAGTAATTTGAAAGAAGTAGTAGATATTCAATGTCCAAGCTTGACAGAAAATGAGGTACCCTTTTAAATAAAGTTCTGAAGCATCAAGTACTGTAACATTAGAATATACAAGCTTCAGCATCTATAATAGAAGAAAGAGAATAAAAGCGAGAATAAGACAAAGGTATGAAAGCGGCAACAGCAAAAACACTGAACATTGAAGTCAAGCGTCTGCTGCCGATAATCAAGCGTCTGAAACGTCCTATTTTGAAGTACGATATCCTAATGATGGTATCTTGGTTTTGTTGAAATTCAAGAGAAATACTTACATGTTTCCTGAAGAAGCCGAGATCTGTATCAATCTCTATCGATGTGAAATTCCATCTTCAAGCTTGAGATGTGATACTATTCGTGGCAATGAGAACATGCAACCATTTGAAGACAGTTTCTGGAGACTTGCTTGTTCAAAAGTATCGATCTTGATATAGTTGGAAGGCTCAATGAAATATCTGCAGCTCTCGTGAAGAGGTCAAGAACGATAACGATCTCTATCTTTGTCAAAATGCATCCGTACGTTGGTGACGTGATGCCGTTCCTGATTGTCAAACCTTTGCAGCGTCTGATGGCCATATATTGAGATGATGGTGTTCGAATTGGATGAAACTGGTGTCTCATTAAATCTAATATTAATATAAACAAGTTTCATGAAGACATCGAATCCTAATTCGGCCTGTAACAGGTCAAAGAAGCATAATACGCTAAATGGTCAGAATGCTACGAGTTAAATGGCCTTATGAATGTGCCAAGTGGATCACCAAGCGCCTTAGCTCTTTTAAGAAGTGTCCAGTGAAGCTAATCAAGCGTCTACTCAGAATATAGATCATTATGATGGGTGGAGAGGTAAATTTGAATGAAGTACTATGATATTCAACGTCCAAGGTTGATCAGAAAATGAGGTACCCTTTTAAATAAAGCTCTGAAGTATCAAGTAGTGTAACATAAGAATATACAAGCTTTAGCAACTCTAATAGAAGAAAGAGATAAAAGCGTGAATAAAGACAAAAGGTCAAAAGCGGCAACAGCAAAAACACTGAAGATTGAAGTCAAGCGTCTGCCGCCGATAATCAAGTGTCCGAAACGTTGTATTTTGAGGTACGCTCGTCCTAATGAAGTGATCTTGGTTTTGTTAGAAATTCGAGAGAAATACCTACATGTTTCCTGAAGAGGCCGAGATCTGTATCAATCTTTATCGGAGTGAAATTCCTTCTTCAAGCTTGAGATGTGATACTGTTTGTGACAAACAGAACATGCAACCGTCTGCTGACAATTTCTGGAGCTTTGGGCGTTCAAAAGTATTGATCTTGGTATCATTTGATGGCTCAAAGAAATATCTGCAGCTCTTGTGAAGAGGTCAAGAACGAAATCGATCTCCATCATTGTCAAAATGCATCCGTAAGTTGGTGACGTGATGCCATTCCTGACTGTCATACCTTTGTAGAGTCTGATGGCCATATATTGAGCTGATGGTGTTCGATTGGATGAAACCAGTGTCTCATTAAAGCTAAATCCATATAAACAAGTTTGATGAAGACATCGACTCCAATTCGGCCAGTAACAGGGTCAAAGGAGCATAATACACTAAATGGTCAGAATGATACGAGTTAAACAGACTTATGAATGCTCAAACCGGATACCCAAGCGTCTTAGCTCATTTAAGAAGCGGCCAGTGAAGCTAATCAAGCATCTCCTCAGAATACAGAACACAATGATGGGTAGAGAAGTAATTTTGAAAGAAGTAGTAACATATTCAACGTCCAAGCTTGACCAGAAAATGAGGTACCCTTTTCAATAAAGTTCTGAAGCATCAAGTACTGTAATAGAAGAAGACAAAACCTTCAGCAACTCCAATAGAAGAAAGAGAAAAAAAAGTGTGAATAAAGACAAAAGTGCACAAGCTGCAACAGCAAAAAGACTTTAGATTGAAGTCAATCGTCTGCTGCCGATAATCAAGCGTCCGAAACGTCGTATTTTGAAGTACCCTCGTCCTAATGAAGTGATCTTGGTTTTATTATAAATTCAAGAGAAATACCTACATGTTTCCTGAAGAAGCCGAGATCTGTATCAATCTCTATAGGAGTGAAATTCCTTCTTCAAGCTTGAGATGTGATACTGTTTGTGACAATCAGAACATGCAACCGTCTGCTGACAATTTCTGGAGCTTTGGGCGGTCAAAAGTATCGATCTTGGTATCGTTGGAAGGCTCAAAGAAATATCTGTAGCTCTCATAAAGAGGTCAAGAGCAAAATCGATCTCTATCTTTGCCAAAATGCATCGGAACGTTGGTGACGTGTTGCCGTTCCTGACTGTCATACCTTTGTAGCGTCTGATGGCCATATATTGAGCTGATGGTGTTCGAATTGGATGAAACCTGTGTCTCATTAATTCTAATATCCATATAAACAAGTTTCATGAAGACATCGAATCCTAATTCAGCCTGTAACAGGGTCAAAGCAGCATAATACGCTAAATGGTCAGAAGGCTACGAGTTAAATAGCCTTGTGAACGTGCCAAGTGGATAACCAAGCACCTTAGAACTTTTAAGAAGCGTCCAGTGAAGCTAATCAAGCGTGTAATCTGAATACAGAACATTATGATGGGTGGAGTAGTAAATTTGAATGAAGTACAAAATATATTCAACGTCCAAGGTTGACCATAAAATAAGGTACCCTTTTAAATAAAGTTCTGAAGCATCAAGTACTGTAACATAAGAATATACAATCTTCAGCAACTATAATAGAAGAAAGAGAATAAAAGCGAGAATAAAGACAAAGGTATAAAAGTGGCAACAGCAAAAACACTGAAGATTGAAGTCAAGCGTCTGCTGCCGATAATCAAGCGTCTGAAACGTCCTATTTTGAAGTACGCTCATCCTAATGAAGGATCTTGGTTTTGTTAGAAATTCAAGAGAAATACCTACATGTTTCCTGAAGAAGCCGATATCTGTATCAATCTCTATCGGAATGAAATTCCTTCTTCAAGCTTGAGATGTGATATTGTTCGTGAGATCATAACAGGAAACTGTCTGCTGACAATTTCTGGAGCTTTGGTTGTTTAAAAGTATCGATCTTGGTATCTTTGGAACATCAAAGAAATATCTGCAACTCTCGTACAGAGGTCAAGAGCGAAATCGATCTCTGTCATGCAAAATGCATTCGTACGTTGGTGACGTGATGCCATCCGGACTGCCATACCTTTGTAGCGTCTGATGGCCATATATTGAGCCGATGGTTTTCGAATTGGATGAAACCGGTGTCTCATTAAAGCTAATATCCATATAAAACAAGTTTAATTAAGACATCGAATCCTAATTGGCCAGTAACAGGTCAAAGAAGCATAATACGCTAAATGGTCAGAATGCTACGAGTTAAATAGCCTTGTGAATGTGCCAAGTGGATAACCATGCGCCTTAGCTCTTTTAAGAAGCATTTGGTGAAGGTAATAAAGCGTCTACTCAGAATACAGAACATTATGATGGGTGGAGTAGTAAATTTCAATAAAGTACTAAGATATTCAATCGTCCAAGGTTGACCAGAAAATGAGGTATCCTTTTAAATAAAGTTCTGAAGCATCAAGTACTGTAACATAAGAATATACAAGCTTCAGCAACTTTAATAGAAGAAAGAGAATAAAAGCGTGAATAAAGACAAAAGTACAAAAGCGGCAACAGCAAAAACACTGAAGATTGAAGTCAAGCGTCTGCTGCCGGTAATCAACCATCCGAAAATCATGTTTTGAGGTACGCTCCTCCTAATGAAGTGATCTTGGTTTGGTCAGAAATGCAAGAGAAATACCTACATGTTTCCTGAAGAAGCCAAGATCTGTATCAATCTCTATCGGAGTGAAATTCCTTCTTCAAGCCTGAGATGTGATACTATTCATGGCAATCAGAACATGCAACCGTCTGCTGACAATTTCTGGAGCTTTAGGAGTTCAAAAGTATCGATCTTGGTATCGTTGGAAGGCTCAAACAAATATCTGCAGCTCTCGTGAAGAGGTTAAGAACGAAATCGATCTCTATCTTTGTCAAAATGCATCCGTAAGTTGGTGACGTGATGCCGTTCCTGACTGTCATACCTTCGTAGCGTCTGGTGGCCATATATTGAGCTGATAGTGTTCGAATTGGATGAAATCGGTGTCTCATTAAAGCTAAAATCAATATAAACAAGTTTCATGCAGACATCGAGTCCTAATTCAGCCAGTAATAAGTTTCAAAGAAGCAATATACGCTAAATGGTCAGAATGCTACGAGTTAAATAGCCTTGCGAATGTGCCAAGTGGATAACCAAGCACCTTAGCTCTTTTAAGAAGCGTGCAGTGAAGCTAATCATGCGTCGACTCAGAATACAGAACATTATGATGGGTGGAGAAGTAAATTTGAAAGAAGTACTAAGATATTCAACGTCGAAGGTTGACCAGAAAATGAGGTACCCTTCTCAATAAAGTTCTGAAGCATCAAGTACTGTAATAGAAGAAGACAAGACCTTCAGCAACTCCAATAGAAGAAAGAGAAAAAAAAAAGCGTGAATAACGACAAAAGTACAAAAGCTGAAACAGCAAAAAGATTGAAGATTGAAGTCAAGCATCTGATGCCGATAATCAAGCTTCCGAAACGTGATATTTTGAGGTATGCTCATCCTAATGAACTCATCTTCATTTTTTTAGAAAGATAAGAGAAATACCTACATGTTTCCTGATGAAGCCGAGATCTGTATCAATCTCTATCGATGTGAAATTCCATTTTCAAGCTTGAGATGTGATACAGTTCGTGGCAATAAGAACATGCAACCGTCTGCTGACAATTTCTGGAGCTTTGCTTGTTCAAAAGTATCGATCTTGGTATAGTTGGAAGGCTCAAAGAAATATCTGCAGCTCTCGTGAAGAGGTAAAGAACCAAAGCGATCTCTATCTTTGTCAAAATGCATCCGTACGTTGGTGACGTGATGCCGTTCCTGATTGTCAAACCTTTGTAGCGTCTGATGGCCAATATTGAGATGATGGTGTTTGAATTGTATGAAACCGGTGTCTCATTAAATCTAATATCATATAAACAATTTTCATGCAGACATCGAATCCTAATTCGGCCAGTAAAAGGGTCAAGGAAGCATAATACGCTAAATGGTCAGAATACTACGAGTTAAATGGCCTTGTGAATGTGCCAAGTGGATAACCAAGCGCCTAAGCTCTTTTAAGAAGCATCCTGTGAAGCTAATCAAGCGTCTACTCAGAATACATAACATTATGATGGGTGGAGAAGTAAATTTGAATGAAGTACTAAGATATTCAACGTCCAAGGTTGACCAGAAAATGAGGTACCCTATTAAATAAAGTTCTGAAGCATCAAGTACTGTAACATAAGAATATACAAGCTTCAGCAACTCTAATAGAAGAAAGAGAATAAAAGCGTGAATAAAGACAAAAGGTCAAAAGCGGCAGCAGCAAAAACACTGAAGATTGAAGTCAAGCGTCTGCTGCCGATAATCAAGTGTCGGAAACGTCGTATTTTGAGATATGCTCGTCCTAATGAAGTGATCTTGGTTTTTTTAGAAATTCAAGATAAATACCTACATGTTTCCTGAAGAAGCCAAGATCTGTATCAATCTTTATCGGAGTGAAGTTCCTTCTTCAAGCCTGAGATGTGATACTGTTCGTGACAAACAGAACATGCAACCGTCTGCTGACAATTTCTGGAGCTTTGGGCGTTCAAATGTATCGATCTTGGTATCTTTGGAAGGCTCAAACAAATATCTGCAGCTCTCGTGAAGAGGTCAAGAACAAAATCGATCTCTATCTTTGTCCAAATGCATCCGTAAGTTGGTGACGTGATGCCGTTCCTGACTGTCATACCTTTGTAGCGTCTGGTGGCCATATATTGAGCTGATTGTGTTAGAATTGGATGAAACCGGTGTCTCATTAAAGATAAAATCCATATAAACAAGTTTCATGAAGACATCGAATCCAAATTCGACAACCAACAGGGTCAAAGAAGCAAAATACGCTAAATGATCAGAATGTTACGAGTTAAACAGACTTGTAATGTTCAAAGTGGATATCCAAGCGCCTTAGCTCATTTAAGAAGCGGCCAGTGAAGCTAATCAAGCGTCTCCTCAGAATACAGAACATTGTGATGGGTGGAGAAGTAATTTGGAATGAAGTGTTAAGATATTCAACGTCCAAGCTTGACCAGAAAATGAGGTACCCTTTTCAATAAAGTTCTGAAGGATCAAGAACAGTAATAGAAGAAGACAAGACCTTCAGCAACTCCAACAGAACAAAGAGAAAAAAAGCGAGAATAAAGACAAAAGTACAAAAGCTGCAACAGCAAAAAGACTGAAGATTGAAGTCAAGCGTCTAGTGCCGATAAGCCAGCGTCCGAAACGTCATAATTTGAGGTACGCTCGTCCTAATGAAGTGATCTTGGTCTTTTTAGTAAGATAAGGGAAATACCTACATGTTTCCTGAAGAAGCCGATATCTGTTTCAATCTCTATCGGTGTGAAATTCCTTGTTCAAGCTTGAGATGTGATACTGTTCGTGACAATCAGAACATGCAAACGTCTGCTGACAAATTCCAGAGCTTCGGGCGCTCAAAAGAATCGATCTTGGTATCGTTGGAAGGCTCAAAGAAATATCTGCAACTCTTGTAAAGAAGTCAAGAGCGAAATCGATCTCTATCTTTGCCAAAATGCATCCATAATTTGGTGACGTGATGCCGTTCCTGATTGTCATAACTTGGTAGCGTCTGATGGCCCTATATTGAGCTGATGGTGTTCGAATTGGATTAAACCGGTGTCTCATTAAAGCTAAAATCTATATAAACAAGTTTCATGAAGACATCGAATCCAAATTCGGCCAGTAACAGGATCAAAGAAGCATAATACGCTAAATGGTCAGAATGTTACGAGTTAAACAGACTTGTGAAAGTTCAAACCGAATACCCAAGCGCCTTAGCTCATTTAAGAAGCGGCCAGTGAAGCTAATCAAGCGTCTCCTCAGAATACAGAACATTATGATGGGTGGAGAAGTAATTTTGAATGAAGTAGTAAGATATTCAACGTCCAAGCTTGACCAGAAAATGAGGTACCCTTTTCAATAAAGTTCTGAAGCATCATGTACTGTAATAGAAGAGGACAAAACCTTCAGCAACTCGAATAGAAGAAAGAGAAAAAAAGTGTGAATAAAGACAAAAGTACAAAAGCTGCAACAGCAAAAACACTGAAGATTGAAGTCAAGCGTCTGCAGCCGATAATCAAGCATCCGAAACGTCGTATTTTGCGGTACGCTCGTCCTAATGAAGTGATCTTGGTCTTTTTAGTAAGATAAGTGAAATACGTACATGTTTCCTGAAGAAGCCAAGATCTGTATCAATGTCTGTCGAAGTGAAATTCCTTCTTCAAGCTTGAGATGTGATACTGTTCGTGATAATCAGAACATGCAACCGTGCTGACAATTTCTGGAGCTTTGGGCGTTCAAAATTATCGATCTTGATATCGTTTGAAGGCTCAAAGAAATATCTGCAACTCTGGTCAAGAGGTCAAGAGCGAAATTGATCTCTATCTTTGCCAAAATGCATCCGTACGTTGGTGACGTGATGTCGTTCCTGACTGTCACAACTTTGTAGCGTCTGATGGCCACATATTGAGCTGATGGCGTTCTAATTGGATGAAACCGGTGCGTCATTAAAGTTAATATCCATATAAACAAGCTTCCTGAAGACATCGAATCCTAATTCGGCTAGTAACAGGGTCAAAGAAGCATAATACGCTAAATGGTCAGAATGCCACGAGTTAAATAGCCTGGTAAATGTGCCAAGTGGATAACCAAGCGCCTTAGCACTTTTAAGAAGCGTCCGGTGAAGCTAATAAAGTGTCTACTCAGAATACAGAACATTATGACGGGTGGAGAAGTAAATTTGAATGAAGTATTAGGATATTCAACGTCCAAAGTTGACTAGAAAATGAGGTTCCCTTTTAAATAAAGTTATGAAGCATCAAGTACTGTAACATAAGAATATAAAAGCTTTAGCAACTCTAATAGAAGAAAGAGAATAAAAGCGAGAATAAAGACAAAAGTACAAAACCTGCAACAACAAAAAGACTGAATATTGAAGTCAAGCATCTGCTGCCGATAATCAAGCGTCCAAAACGTCATATTTTGAAGTATGCTCGTCCTAATGAAGTGATCTTTGTTTTTTTAGAAAGATAAGAGAAATACCTACATGTTTCCTGATGAAGCCGAGATCTGTATCAATCTCTATCGATATGAAATTCCATCTTCAAGCTTGAGATGTGATACTGTTCGTGGCAATGAGAACATGCAACCATCTGCAGACAATTTTTGGAGATTTGCTTGTTCAAAAGTATCGATCTTGGTATAGTTGGAAGGCTCAAAGAAATATCTGCAGCTCTCGTGAAGACGTCAAGAACGGAAACGATCTCTATCTTTGTCAAAATGCATCCGTACGTTGGTGACGTGATGCCGTTCCTGATTGTGAAACCATCGCCGCGTCTGATGGCCATATATTGAGATGATGGTGTTTGAATTGGATGAAACCGGTGTCTCATTAAATCTAATATCAATATAAACAAGTTTCATGAAGACATCGAATCCTAATTCGGCCTGTAACAGGGTCAAAGAAGCATAATACGCTAAATGGTCAAAATGCTATGAGTTAATTGGCCTTGTGAATGTGCCAAGTGGATAACCAAGCGCCTTAGCTCTTTTAAGAAGCGTCCAGTGAAGCTAATCTAGCGTCTAGTCAGAATACAGATCATTATGATGGATGGAGAAGTAAATTTGAATGAAGTACTAAGATATTCAACGCCCAAGGTTGACCAGAAAATGAGGTACCCTTTTAAATAAAGCTTTGAAGCATCAAGTACTGTAACATAAGAATATTCAAGCTTCAGCAACTCTAATAGAAGAAAGAGAATAAAAGCGTGAATAAAGACAAAAGTTCAAAAGCGGCACCAGCAAAAGCACTGAAGATTGAAGTCAAGCGTCTGCTGCCGATAATCAAGTGTCCGAAACGTCGTATTTTGAGGTACGCTCGTCCTAATGAAGTGATCTTGGTTTTGTTATTAATTCACGAGAAATACCTACATGTTTCCTGAAGAAGCCGAGATCTGTATCAATCTCTATCGGAGTGAAATTCCTTCTTCAAGCTTGAGATGTGATACAGTTTGTGAAAATCAGAACATGCAACCGTCTGCTGAAAATTTCTAGAGCTTTGGGCGTTCAAAAGTATCGATCTTGGTATCATTGGAAGGCTCAAAGAAATATCTACAGCTCTTGTGAAGAGGTCAAGAACGAAATCGATCTCCATCTTTGTCAAAATGCATCCGTAAGTTGGGGACGTGATGCCATTCCTGACTGTCATACATTTGTAGAGTATGATGGCCATATATTGAGCTGATGGTGTTTGAATTGGATGAAACCAGTGTCTCATTAAAGCTAAAATCCATATAAACAAGTTTCATGAAGACATCGAATCCAAATTCGGCCAGTAACAGGGTCAAAGGAGCGTAATACGCTAAATGGTCAGAATGTTACGAGTTAAACAGACTTACGAATGCTCAAACCGGATACCCAAGCGCCTTAGATCATTCAAGAAGGGGCAGTGAAGCTAAGCAAGCGTCTCCTCAAAATACAGAACATTATGATGGGTAGAGAAGTAATTTTGAAAGAAGTAGTAAAATATACAACGTCCAAGCTTGACCAGAAAATGAGGTACCCTTTTCAATAAAGTTCTAAAGCATCAAGTACTGTAATAGAAGAAGACAAAACCTTCAGCAACTCCAACAGAAGAAAGAGAAAAAAAGCGTGAATAAAGACAAAAGTACAAAAGCTGCAACAGCAAAAAGACTTTACATTGAAGTCAAGCGTCCGCTGCCGTTAATCAAGTGTCCGAAATGTCGTATTTTGAAGTACGCTCGTCCTAATGAAGTGATCTTGGTTTTATTAGAAATTCAAGAGAAATGCCTACATGTTTCCTGAAGAAGCCGAGATCTGTATCAATCTCTATAAGAGTGAAATTCCTTCTTCAAGCTTGAGATGTGACACTGTTTGTGACAATCAGAACATGCAACTGTCTGCTGAAAATTGTGGAGCTTTGGGCATTCAAAAGTATCGATCTTGGTATCGTTGGAAGGCTCAAAGAAATATCTGCAGCACTCGTAAAGAGGTCAAGAGCAAAATCGATCTCTATCTTTGCCAAAATGCATTTGTACGTTGGTGACGTGTTGCCGTTCCTGACTGTCATACCTTTGTAGCGTCTGTTGGCCATATATTGAGCTGATGGTGTTCGAATTGGATGAAACCGATGTTTCGTTAAATCTAATATCCATATAAACAAGTTTCAGGAAGACATCGAATCCTAATTCAGCCTGTAACAGGGTCAAAGAAGCATAATACGCTAAATGGTCAGAACGCTACGAGTTAAATAGCCTTGTGAATGTGCCAAGTGGATAACCAAGCGCCTTAGCACTTTTAAGAAGCATCCGGTGGAGCTAATCAGGCGTGTAATCAGAATACAGAACATTATGATGGGTGGAGAAGTAAATTTGAATGAAGTACTAAGATATTCAGCGTCCAAGGTTGACCAAAAAATGAGGTACCTTTTTAAATAAGGTTCTGAAGCATCAAGTACTGTAACATAAGAATATACAAGCTTCAGCAACTATAATAGAAGATAGAGAATAAAAGCGAGAATAAAGACACGGTTATGAAAGCGGCAACAGCAAAAACACTGAAGATTGAAGTCAAGCGTCTGCTGCTGATAATCAAGCATCTGAAACGTCCAATTTTGAAGTACGCTCATCCTAATGAAGGGATCTTGGTTTTTTGTTAGAAATTCAAGAGAAATACTTACATGTTTCCTGAAGAAGCCGATAACTGTATCAATCTCAATCGGAATGAAATTCCTTCTTCAAGCTTGAGATATGATACTGTTCGTGACAATCATAACAGGCAACCGTCTGCTGACAATTTCTGGAGCATTGGGTGTTTAAAAGTATAGATCTTGGTATCTTTGGAACACTCAAAGAAATATCTGCAACTCTCGTATAGAGCTCAAGAGCGAAATCGATCTTTGTCTTTGCCAAAATACATCCGTACGTTGGTGACGTGATGCCGTTCCTGACTGTCATACCTTTGTAGCGTCTGATGGCCATATATTGAGTTGATGGTGTTCCAATTGGATGGAACCGGTGTCTCATTAAAGCTAATATCCATATAAACAAGTTTCATTAAGACATCGAATCCTAATTCGGCCAGTAACAGGGTCAAAGAAGCATAATACGCTAAATGGTCAGAATGCTACGAGTTAAATAGCCTTGTGAATGGGCCATGTGGATAATCATGCGCCTTAGCTCTTTTAAGAAGCGTTTGGTGAAGCTAATAAAGCGTCTACTCAGAATACAGAACATTACGATGGGTGGAGTAGTAAATTTCACTAAAGTACTAAGATATTCATCGTCCAAGGTTGACCAGAAAATGAGGTACCCCTTTAAAAAAAGTTCTGAAGCATCAAGTACCGTAACATAAGAATATACAAGCTTCAGCAACTCTAATAGAAGAAAGAGAATAAAAGCGTGAATAAAGACAAAAGTAAAAAAGCGGCAACAGCAAAAACACTGAAGATTAAAGTCTAGCGTCTGCTGCCGGTAATCAAGCATCCGAAAAATCATGTTTTGAGGTACGCTCGTCCTAATGAAGTGATCTTGGTTTGGTCAGAAATTCAAGAGAAATACCTACATGTTTCCTGAAGAAGCCAAGATCTGTATCAATGTCTGTCGAAGTGAAATTCCTTCTTCAAGCTTGAGATGTGATACTATTCATGACAATCAGAACATGCAACCGTCTGCTGACAATTTCTGGAGCTTTGGGCGTTCAAAATTTTCGATCTTGATATCGTTGGAAGGCTCAAAGAAATATCTGCAACTCTGGTAAAGTGGTCAAGAGCGAAATTGATCCCTATCTTTGCCAAAATGCATCCGTACGTTGGTGACGTGATGTCGTTCCTGACTGTCACAACTTTGTAGCATCTGATGGCCACATATTGAGCTGATGGTGTTCTAATTGGATGAAACCGGTGTGTCATTAAAGTTAATATCCATATAAACAAGCTTCGTGAAGACATCGAATCCTAATTCGGCTAGTAACAGGGTCAAAGAAGCATAATTCGCTAATTGGTCAGAATGCCACGAGTTAAATAGCCTGGTAAATGTCCGAAGTGGATAACCAAGCGCCTTAGAAGTTTTAAGAAGCGTCCGGTGAAGCTAATAAAGTGTCTACTCAGAATACAGAACATTATGACGGGTGGAGAAGTAAATTTGAATGAAGTACTAGGATATTCAACGTCCAAAGTTGACCAGAAAATGAGGTTCCCTTTTAAATAAAGTTATGAAGCATCAAGTACTGTAACATAAGAATATAAAAGCTTTAGCAACTCTAATGGAAGAAAGAGAATAAAAGCGAGAATAAAGACAAAAGTACAAAACCTGCAACAGCAAAAAGACTGAAGATTGAAGTCAAGCATCTGCTGCCGATAATCAAGCGTCCGAAACGTCATATTTTGAAGTATGCTCGTCCTAATGAAGTGATCTTTGTTTTGTTAGAAAGATAAGAGAAATACCAACATGTTTCCTGATGAAGCCGAGATCTGTATCAATCTCTATCGATGTGAAATTCCATCTTCAAGCTTGAGATGTGATACTGTTCGTGGCAATGAGAACATGCAACCATCTGCAGACAATTTCTGGAGATTTTCTTGTTCAAAAGTATCGATCTTGGTATAGTTGGAAGGCTCAAAGAAATATCTGCAGCTCTCGTGAAGACGTCAAGAACGAAAACGATCTCTATCTTTGTCAAAATGCATCCGTACGTTGGTGACGTGATGCCGTTCCTGATTGTGAAACCATCGCCGCGTCTGATGGCCATATATTGAGATGATGGTGTTCGAATTGGATGAAACCGGTGTCTCGTTAAATCTAATATCAATATAAACATGTTTCATGAAGACATCGAATCCTAATTCGGCCAGTAACAGGGTCAAAGAAGCATAATACGCTAAATGGTCAGAATGCTACGAGTTAAATGGCCTTGTGAATGTGCCAAGTGGATAACCAAGCGCCTTAGCTCTTTTAAGAAGCGTCCAGTGAAGCTAATCAAGCGTCTACTCAGAATACAGATCATTATGATGGGTGGAGAAGTAAATTTGAATGAAGTACTAAGATATTCAACGTCCAAGGTTGACCAGAAAATGAGGTACCCTTTTAAATAAAGCTTTGAAGCATCAAGTACTGTAACATAAGAATATACAAGCTTCAGCAACTCTAATAGAAGAAAGAGAATAAAAGCGTGAATAAAGACAAAAGTACAAAAGCGGCAACAACAAAAGCACTGAAGATTGAAGTCAAGCGTCTGCTGCCGATAATCAAGTGTCCGAAACGTCGTATTTTGAGGTACGCTCGTCCTAATGAAGTGATCTTGGTTTTGTTATTAATTCACGAGAAATACCTACATGTTTCCTGAAGAAGCCGAGATCTGTATCAATCTCAATCGGAATGAAATTCCTTCTTCAAGCTTGAGATGTGATACTGTTCGTGACAATCATAACAGGCAACCGTCTGCTGACAATTTCTGGAGCTTTGGGTGTTTAAAAGTATCGATCTTGGTATCTTTGGAACACTCAAAGAAATATCTGCAACTCTCGTACAGAGGTCATGAGCGAAATCGATCTTTATCTTTGCCAAAATGCATCCGTACGTTGGTGACGTGATGCCGTTCCTGACTGTCATACTTTGTAGCGTCTGATGGCCATATATTGAGCTGATGGTGTTTGAATTGGATGAAGCCAGTGTCTCATTAAAGCTAAAATCCATATAAACAAGTTTCATGAAGACATCGAATCCAAATTCGGCCAGTAACAGGGTCAAAGGAGCATAATACGCCAAATGGTCAGAATGTTATGAGTTAAACAGACTTACGAATGCTCAAACCGGATACCCAAGCGCCTTAGCTCATTCAAGAAGGGGCAGTGAAGCTAATCAAGCGTCTCCTCAGAATACAGAACATTATGATGGGTAGAGAAGTAATTTTGAAGGAAGTAGTAACATATTCAACGTCCAAGCTTGACCAGAAAATGAGGTACCCTTTTCAATAAAGTTCTGGAGCATCAAGTACTGTAACATAAGAATATAAAAGCTTCAGCAACTCTAATAGAAGAAAGAGAATAAAAGCGAGAATAAAGACAAGTTATGAAAGCGGCAACAGCAAAAACACTGAAGATTGAAGTCAAGCGTCTGCTGCTGATAATCAAGCGTCTGAAACGTCCAATTTGAAGTACGCTCGTCCTAATGAAGTGATCTTGGTTTTGTTAGAAATTAAGAGAAATACTTACATGTTTCCTGAAGAAGCCGATATCTGTATCAATCTCTATCGAATGAAATTCCTTCTTCAAGCTTGAGATGTGATACTGTTCGTGACAATCATAACAGGCAACCGTCTGCTGACAATTTCTGGAGCTTTGGGTGTTTAAAAGTATCGATCTTGGTATCTTTGG
Source organism: Ammopiptanthus mongolicus (assembly GCA_039655645.1). Classification (NCBI taxonomy): domain Eukaryota; kingdom Viridiplantae; phylum Streptophyta; class Magnoliopsida; order Fabales; family Fabaceae; genus Ammopiptanthus; species Ammopiptanthus mongolicus. The sequence goes on along the minus strand of CM077343.1, from coordinate 38,699,953 downwards.
AACACTCAAAGAAATATCCGCAACTCTCGTACAGAGGTCATGAGCGAAATCGATCTTTATCTTTGCCAAAATACATCCGTACGTTAGTGACGTGATGCCGTTCCTGACTGTCATACCTTTGTAGCATCTGATGGCCATATATTGAGCTGATGGTGTTCGAATTGGATGAAACCGATGTCTTATTAAATCTAATATCCATATAAACAAGTTTCATGAAGACATCGAATCCTAATTCAGCCTGTAACAGGGTCAAAGAAGCATAATACGCTAAATGGTCAGAACGCTACGAGTTAAATAGCCTTGTGAATGTGCCAAGTGGATAACCAAGGGCCTTAGCACTTTTAAGAAGCGTCCAGTGAAGTTAATCAAGCATGTAATCAGAATACAGAACATTATGATGGGTGGAGAAGTAAATTTGAATGAAGTACTAAGATATTCAACGTCCAAGGTTGACCAAAAAATGAGGTACCCTTTTAAATAACGTTCTGAAGCATCAAGTACTGTAACATAAGAATATACAAGCTTCAGCAACTATAATAGAAGAAAGAGAATAAAAGCGTGAATAAAGACAAAGGTATGAAAGCGGCAACAGCAAAAACACTGAAGATTGAAGTCAAGCGTCTGCTGCCGATAATCAAGCGTCTGAAACGTCCATTTTTGAGGTACGCTCGTCCTAATGAAGGGATCTTGGTTTTGTTAGAAATTTAAGAGAAATACTTACATGTTTCCTGAAGAAGCCGATAACTGTATCAATCTCAATCGGAATGAAATTCCTTCTTCAAGCTTGAGATGTGATACTGTTCGTGACAATCATAACAAGCAACCGTCTGCTGACAATTTCTGGAGCTTTGGGTGTTTAAAAGTATCGATCTTGGTATCTTTGGAACACTCAAAGAAATATCTGCAACTCTCGTATAGAGGTCAAGAGCGAAATCGATCTTTGTCTTTGCCAAAATGCATCCGTACGTTGGTGACGTGATGCCGTTCCTGACTGTCATACCTTTGTAGCGTCTGATGGCCATATATTGAGCTGATGATTTTTGAATTGGATGAAACCGGTGTCTCATTAAAGCTAATATCCATATAAACAAGTTTCATTAAGACATCGAATCCTAATTCGGCCAGTAACAGGGTCAAAGAAGCATAATACGCTAAATGGTCAGAATGCTACGAGTTAAATAGCCTTGTGAATGTGCCATGTGGATAACCATGCGCCTTAGCTCTTTTAAGAAGCATTTGGTGAAGCTAATAAAGCGTCTACTCAGAATACAAAACATTACGATGGGTTGAGTAGTAAATTTCACTAAAGTACTAAGATATTCATCGTCCAAGGTTGACCAGAAAATGAGGTACCCTTTTAAATAAAGTTCTGAAGCATCAAGTACCATAACATAAGAATATACAAGCTTCAGCAACTCTAATAGAAGAAAGAGAATAAAAGCGTGAATAAAGACAAAAGTAAAAAAGTGGCAACAGCAAAAACACTGAAGATTAAAGTCTAGCGTCTGCTGCCGGTAATCAAGCATCCGAAAAATCATGTTTTGAGGTACGCTCGTCCTAATGAAGTGATCTTGGTTTGGTCAGAAATTCAAGAGAAATACCTACATGTTTCCTGAAGAAGCCAAGATTTGTATCAATCTCTATCGGAATGAAATTCCTTCTTTAAGCCTGAGATGTGATACTGTTCATGGCAATCAGAACATGCAACCGTCTGCTGACAATTTCTGGAGCTTTAGGAGTTCAAAAATATCGATCTTGGTATCGTTGGAAGGCTCAAACAAATATCTGCAGCTCTCGTGAAGAGTCAAGAACGAAATCGATCTCTATCTTTGTCAAAATGCATTCGTAAGTTGGTGACGTGATGCCGTTCCTGACTGTCATACCTTTGTAGAGGCTGGTGGCCATATATCGAGCTGATGGTGTTCGAATTGGATGAAACCAGTGTCTCATTAAATCTAAAATCCATATAAACAAGTTTCATGCAGACATCGAATCCTAATTCATCCAGTAACAGGGTCAAAGAAGTAATATACTCTAAATGGTCAGAATGCTACGAGTTATAAAGCCTTGCGAATGTGCCAAGTGGATAACCAAGCGCCTTAGCTCTTTTAAGAAGCGTCCAGCGAAGATAATCAAGCGTCTACTCAGAATATAGAACATTATGATGGGTGGAGAAGTAAATTTGAAAGAAGTACTACGATATTCAACGTCGAAGGTTGACCAGAAAATAAGGTACCCTTTTCAATAAAGTTCTGAAGCATCAAGTACTGTAATAGAAGAAGACAAGACCTTCAGTAACTCCAATACAAGAAAGATAAAAAAAGCGTGAATAAAGACAAAAGTAATAAAGCTGCAACAGAAAAAAGACTTTAGATTGAAGTCAAGGGTCTGCTGCCGATAATCAAGTGTCCGAAACGTCGTATTTTGAGGTACGCTCGTCCTAATGAAGTGATCTTGGTTTTATTAGAAATTCAAGAGAAATACCTACATGTTTCCTGAAGAAGCAGAGATCTGTATCAATCTCTATAGGAGTGAAATTCCTTCTTCAAGCTTGAGATGTGATACTGTTTGTGACAATCAGAACATGCAACTGTCTGCTGAAAATTTCTGGAGCTTTGGGCGTTCAAAAGTATCAATCTTGGTATCGTTGGAAGGCTCAAAGAAATATCTGCAGCTCTAGTAAAGAGGTCAAGAGCAAAATCGATTTCTATCTTTGCCAAAATGCATCCGTACGTTGGTGACGTGTTGCCGTTCCTGACTGTCATACCTTTGTAGCGTCTGATGGCCAAATATTATGCTGATGGTGTTCGAATTGGATGAAACCGGTGTCTTATTAAATCTAATATCCATATAAACAAGTTTCATGAAGACATCGAATCCTAATTCAGCCTGTAACAGGGTCAAAGAAGCATAATACGCTAAATGGTAAGAACGCTACGAGTTAAATAGGCTTGTGAATGTGCCAAGTGGATAACCAAGCGCGTTAGCACTTTTAAGAAGCGTCCAGTGAAGCTAATCAAGCGTGTAATCAGAATACAGAACATTATGATGGGTGGAGAAGTAAATTTGAATGAAGTACTAAGATATTCAACGTCCAAGGTTGACCAAAAAATGAGGTACCCTTTTAAATAAAGTTCTGAAGCATCAAGTACTGTAACATAAGAATATACAAGCTTCAGCAACTATAATAGAAGAAAGAGAATAAAAGCGAGAATAAAGACACAGGTATGAAAGCAACAACAGCAAAAACACTGAAGATTGAAGTAAAGCGTCTGCTGCTGATAATCAAGCGTCTGAAATGTCCAATTTTGAAGTACGCTCATCCTAATGAAGGGATCTTGGTTTTGTTAGAAATTTAAGAGAAATACTTACATGTTTCCTGAAGAAGCCGATAACTGTATCAATCTCAATCGGAATGAAATTCCTTCTTCAAGCTTGAGATGTGATACTGTTCGTGACAATCATAACAGCCAACCGTCTGCTGACAATTTCTGGAGCTTTGGGTGTTTAAAAGTATCGATCTTGGTATCTTTGGAACACTCAAAGAAATATCTGCAACTCTCGTACAGAGGTCAAGTGCGAAATCGATCTTTGTCTTTGCCAAAATGCATCCGTACGTTGGTGACGTGATGCCGTTCCTGACTGTCATACCTTTGTAGCGTCTGATGGCCATATATTGAGCTGATGGTTTTCGAATTGGATGAAACCGGTGTCTCATTAAAGCTAATATCCATATAAACAAGTTTCATTAAGACATCGAATCCTAATTCGGCCAGTAACAGGGTCAAAGAAGCATAATACGCTAAATGGTCAGAATGCTACGAGTTAAATAGCCTTGTGAATGTGCCATGTGGATAACCATGCGCCTTAGCTCTTTTAAGATGCGTTTGGTGAAGCTAATAAAGCGTCTACTCAGAATACAGAACATTATGATGGGTAGAGAAGTAAATTTGAAAGAAGTACTAAGATATTGAAAGTCGAAGGTTGACCAGAAAATGAGGTACCCTTTTCAATAAAGTTCTGAAGCATCAAGCACTGTAATAGAAGAGGACAAGACCTTCCGTAACTCCAACAGAAGAAAGAGAAAAAAAGCGTGAATAAAGACAAAAGTACAAAAGCTGCAATAGCAGAAAGACTGAAGATTGAAGTCAAGCGTCCGAAACGTCATATTTTGAGGTACACTCATCCTAATGATGTGATCTTGGTTATTTTAGAAAGATAAGAGAAATACCTACATGTTTCCTGATGAAGCCGAGATCTGTATCAATCTCTGTGGATGTGAAATTCCATCTTCAAGCTTGAGATGTGATACTGTTCGTGGCAATGAGAACATGCAACCGTCTGCTGAAAATTTTTGGAACTTTGCTTGTTCAAAAGTATCGATCTTGGTATAGTTGGAAGGCTCAAAGAAATATATGCATCTCTCATGAAGAGGTCAAGAACGAAAACGATCTCTATCTTTGTCAAAATGCATCCGGACGTTGGTGACGTGATGCCGTTCCTGACTGTCGTACCTTTATAGCGTCTGATGGCCATATATTGAGCCGATGGTGTTTGAATTGGATGAAACTGGTGTCTCATTAAAGCTAATATTCATATAGACAAGTTTCATGAAGACCTCGAATCCTAATTCGGCCAGTAGCAAGGTCAAAGAAGCTTAATACGCTAAATGGTCAGAATGATACGAGTTAAATAGCCTTGTGAATGTGCCAAGTGGATAACGATGAGCCTTAGCTCTTTTAAGAAGCGTTTGGTGAAGCTAATAAAGCGTCTACTCAGAATACAGAACATTATGATGGGTGGAGAAGTAAATTTGAATAAAGTACTAAGATATTCATCGTCCAAGGTTGACCAGAAAATGAGGTACCCATTTAAATAAAGTTCTGAAGCATCAAGTACCGTAACATAAGAATATACAAGCTTCAGTAACTCTAATAGAATAAAGAGAATAAAAGCATGAATAAAGACAAAAGTACATAAGCGGCAACAGCAAAAACACTGAAGATTAAAGTCAAGCGTCTGCTTCCGGTAATCAAGCATCCGAATAGTCATGTTTTGAGGTACGCTCGTCCTAATAAAGTGATCTTGGTTTTGTTAGAAATTCAAGAGAAATACCGACATGTTTCCTGAAGAAGCCGAGATCTGTATCAATCTCTATCGGAGTGAAATTCCTTCTTCAAGCCTGAGATGTGATACTGTTCATGGCAATCAGAACATGCAACCGTCTACTGACAATTTTTGGAGCTTTAGGAGTTCCAAAGTATCGATCTTCGTATCATTGAAAGGCTCAAATAAATATCTGCAGCTCTCGTGAAGATGTCAGGAACGAAATTGATCTCTATCTTTGTCAAAATGCATTCGTAAGTTGGTGACGTGATGCCGTTCCTGACTATCATAACTTTGTAGCAGCTGATGGCCATATATTGAGCTGATGATGTTCGAATTGGATGAAACCGGTGTCTCATTAAAGCTAAAATCCATATAAACAAGTTTCATGAACACATCGAATCCAAATTCGACCAGTAACAGGGTCAAAGAAGCATAATACGCTAAATGGTCAGAATGTTACGAGTTAAACAGACTTGTGAATGTTCAAACCGGATACCCAAGTGCCTTAGCTCATTTAAGAAGTGGCCAGTGAAGCTAATCAAGCGTCTCCCCAGAATACAGAAGATTATGATGGGTGGAGAAGTAATTTTGAATAAAGTAGTAAGATATTCAACGTCCAAGCTTGACCAGAAAATGAGGTACCCTTTTCAATAAAGTTCTGAAGCATCAAATACTGTAATAGAAGAAGACAAAACCTTTAGCAACTCCAATATAAGAAAGAGAAAAAAAGCGTGAATAGAGACAAAAGTACAAAAGCTGGAACAGCAAAAAAACTGAAGATTGAAGTGAAGCGTCTGCTGCCGATAATCAAGCATCCGAAACGTCGTATTTTGAGGTACGCTCGTCCTAATGAAGTGATCTTGGTTTTTTTAGAAATTCAAGAGAAATACCTACATGTTTCCTGAAGAAGCCAAGAGCTGTATCAATCTCTATCGGAGTGAAATTCCTTCTTCAAGCCTGAGATGTGATACTGTACGTGGCAATCAGAACATACAACCGTCTACTGACAATTTCTGGAGCTTTGCGTGTTCAAAAGTATCAATCTTGGTATCTTTGGAAGTCTCAAACAAATATCTGCAGCTCGCGTGAAGAGGTCAAGAACGAAATCGATCTCTATCTTTGTCAAAATGCATTCGTAAGTTCGTGACGTGATGTCGTTCCTGACTGTCATACCTTTGTAGCGTCTGATGGCCATATATTGAGCTGATGGTGTTCGAATTGGATGAAACTGGTGTCTCGTTAAAGCTAAAATCCATATAAACAAGTTTCTTGAAGACATCGAATCCAAATTCGGCCAGTAATAGGGTCAAAGAAGCATAATACGCTAAATGGTCAGAATGTTACGAGTTAAACAGACTTGTGAATGTTCAAACCGGATACCCAAGTGCCTTAGCTCATTTAAGAAGTGGCCAGTGAAGCTAATCAAGCGTCTCCCCAGAATACAGAAGATTATGATTGGTGGAGAAGTAATTTTGAATAAAGTAGTAAGATATTCAACGTCCAAGCTTGACCAGAAAATGAGGTACCCTTTTCAATAAAGTTCTGAAGCATCAAATACTGTAATAGAAGAAGACAAAACCTTCAGCAACTCCAATATAAGAAAGAGAAAAAAAGCGTGAATAGAGACAAAAGTACAAAAGCTGGAACAGCAAAAAAACTGAAGATTGAAGTGAAGCGTCTGCTGCCGATAATCAAGCATCCGAAACGTCGTATTTTGAGGTACGCTCGTCCTAATGAAGTGATCTTGGTTTTTTTAGAAATTCAAGAGAAATACCTACATGTTTCCTGAAGAAGCCTAGATCTGTATCAATCTCTATCGGAGTGAAATTCCTTCTTCAAGCCTGAGATGTGATACTGTACGTGGCAATCAGAACATACAACCGTCTACTGACAATTTCTGGAGCTTTGCGTGTTCAAAAGTATCAATCTTGGTATCTTTGGAAGTCTCAAACAAATATCTGCAGCTCGCGTGAAGAGGTCAAGAACGAAATCGATCTCTATCTTTGTCAAAATGCATTCGTAAGTTCGTGACGTGATGTCGTTCCTGACTGTCATACCTTTGTAGCGTCTGATGGCCATATATTGAGCTGATGGTGTTCGAATTGGATGAAACTGGTGTCTCGTTAAAGCTAAAATCCATATAAACAAGTTTCTTGAAGACATCGAATCCAAATTCGGCCAGTAATAGGGTCAAAGAAGCATAATACGCTAAATGGTCAGAATGTTACGAGTTAAACAGACTTGTGAATGTTCAAACCGGATACCCAAGTGCCTTAGCTCATTTAAGAAGCGGCCAGTGAAGCTAATCAAGCGTCTCCTCAGAATACAGAACATTATGATGGGTGGAAAAGTAATTCTGAATGAAGTACTAAGACATTCAACGTCCAAGGTTGACCAGAAAATGAGGTACCCTTTCAATAAAGTTCTGAAGCATCAAGTACTATAATAGAAGAAGGCAAGACCTTCAGCAACTCCAATAGAAGAAAGAGAAAAAAAAAAGAGTGAATAAAAACAAAAGTACAAAAGCTGCAACAGCAAAAAGACTGAAGATTGAAGTCAAGCGTCTGTGGCCGATAATCAAGCGTCCGAAATGTCATATTTTGAGGTACGCTTGTCCTAATGAAGTGATCTTGGTTTTGTTAGAAAGATAAGAGAAATACCTACATGTTTCCTGATGAAGCCGAGATCTGTATCAATCTCTACCGATGTGAAATTCCATCTTCAAGCTTGAGATGTGATACTGTTCGTGGCAATGAGAACATTCAACCGTCTGCTGACAATTTCTGGAGCTTTGCTTGTTCAAAAGTATCGATCTTGGTATAGTTGGAAGGCTCAAAATATCTGCAGCTCTCGTGAAGAGGTCAAGAACGAAAACGATCTGTATCTTTGTCAAAATGCATCCGTACGTTGGTGACGTGATGTCGTTCCTGACTGTCATACCTTTGTAGCGTTTGATGGCCATATATTGAGATGAGGGTGTTCGAATTGGATGAAACCGATGTTTCATTAAATCTAATATTGTAACGCCCTGATTTTCACGTTTTCTAATTCTTCAGTATTTTAACGTCTTTATTTTATTCGAGGTCTTAGGAATGGAAATAAAATATTCCGAGACCGTGGTCATGCTCGACGATATCGTAGGAAGCTATGATTAAGTTTTGAGTCAAAAACTCAAACGAAGTGCGGTCTGCGTTTTTACACTGACAGTATGATTTTACTGCTCAGAAGACCTCAGATGGACCCGTGAACGAGACAATAAATCTTAGAATTCGATTCTCTACGTTTTGGTTAAATTTAATAAAAATTTCAGAAAAATCACTTCCTGACCTTCGTTCGGGCGGAATCCTCAATTGGGTGACGAACGGAGCAACATATGGATTTACCGGGACTCGCCAACAGATAATCTTGATATGACATCATCCCAGGACACTTGGAAGAGTATGCCAGAGTCGTCATGACGTTCGGAAATATCTGGACGCAAAATGCCCCTAACCTTAGTCTTTTACACTTTTACTATTTTACCCTTTTGGCAAATGACCTTTTTTTGCCTTAAGTGAGCTTTTAAGAGGCTGAACACAGCCCCTCACTCTCTCATTTTCGCACAGCCCCTCACCCTTCAGAGCTCCATAGTTGTTCTTGAGAGAAACTCCATTTTCATCCTTGAAAAGCTTGAGTTCTTGTTGGAATCACTTGATTCCTTGAGCAATCTTCCTTCATTTCATGGTAAGATCACTTCTATGATCTCTTAGCTTTATGAATCTTTCTTTATTTCAAGATCAATCTTCATTTTCATGAAAAGAATTTCTTGGATCCAAAACTTTGAAAATCCATAGGAAATTGTAGAAAAATCCTTTTGAGGTAAGACCAAGTTCTTTGAACTCACATCATCAATCTCTAACTAAACCCCAGAGCTTATGATTCAACTCTCATCATAGCTCAAAAAGCACTTTTAGGCCGAACCCTTTTGAGGAAGATGGATAGTGTTTTTCATCAATTTTTGATTTCTAACACTTGATTTCATCCTTAGCTTTCCTAATGCCTTTGAATCCATGAAATGGAAAACGAAAACCAATTCCTAACCTTTTAACCTAGGGTGGCCGAAAATCCTATTTGTTAGAATTGTTGAGGTTGGCTTTGATTGTTGTTTAATGTTTGATTGTTGTGTTGTTGTAGTTGTTGATGATTGCCGGGAGGTTCACAGACCGATCAACCGACTTTGATCCGGGAATCTGCTCATCAACAGGTATGGGGGGTGAACCTCATCACACCAAGATGGTGGTAGTGAAGATGGTTGTTTAAGTTTATGTGTGGGTGAAACCCTTTAGCTTGGGTTCACTTTTATTTGTTAAGTTTTGTTTAGTTCTCTTGGAGAACAAGATTGTCATGATGAGTTTATGCTTTAGTATGTTGTAGTGTGCTTTAGCATATGTTGATGATGATATGATTGAATGAAAATCATTTCCATGTATGTTGAAAAACCTACTTTGATCACTAGATCAAGTATGGACTTTTATGCTTGATTATGAGACCATGATGTGTGATGGACTTGGATGTTTGATTATGATGTAGTAATGTGTATTGTGGTTTATCATAATTGTGTGAGCTTTTGAGCTACATTTGCTTTGTTGGTGAAGCAAAGTTTCCATTTTCATTGGAGTAGGCTTGTAGCCTTAGTAAGAGGAAAATATAAGAACATGTGCTGTTCTTATTTTGGCAAGGATTTGATGCAACAAAACATGATTTCATAACCTATGTTTTCAAAGAGAAACAAAAGTGATTTTGATCCAAAGATCAAATGAAGTTTTAACCTTGAAAGTGTGTCACCAAAGTGGGAAAATGTCTTTTCTTTAGCCATAGGTCTTTTAATCAAACTAAGTTTTTCAAAAGAAGAATTAATGAAGCAGTTAGGGAAAAGTGAAAACAGGGCACTCGCCCAGCGAACCCCATCTCGCTCCGCGAGACAGAGGGAAGACAAGGCATTAGCCAGGCTAACCTTGCCTCGCCTCGCGAGACAGTGGACTAGCCCGAGCAGCAAAGATGCAGCTTCTCGGCCTCGCATAGCGAAGTAGTTCTCGCCCTGCGAACCGCCTAAATAGTGAAGATGCAGCTTCTCTGCCTCGCGTCGCTATATAATCCTCGCCTCGCGAAGCAGAAAGATCGTCAAAACAGTTAAGATAACTTCTCAACCTCGCGTCGCGACATAGACCTTCGCCTGACGAGAAATGGTTTGTTTATAAAGAGTGTTTTTCAACTCAAACTTTAAAGTTTTACGCATTAAAAACCTAAGTTAAATAATTGACTTAGAGTTGAAGACAAGGGTTAATTATGTATGGTATGTGGTGGAACAAGACCATATACTATACCATTGATGACTTAGGACATCGATGACTTCATAAGACATAAACACAAACATGAAACGTTTTGGGTTTTGAAACAGTAGTTCGATGACGGACCGGTGATTCGGACCCCGACAGTCGTTCAATTGTTTCAGTCTTGTGATGACTCGATCCCGGAGGGATCACGAGATTTATCCGGTGGATAAAGGTTTTGTTTTTCAAAAGACACGTATAGTTCCTAAGGAAGAGAACCTTAGTAGACTTCGAGGTTTATCCGGGGGATAGACATTGCTTGATCGCATCTGCTTTGTGTAAGCATTGGCATTTCATTTGCATAGTCGTAAGGCCTTGAGCCTAGGAGTTGAGCTTACACCTTGATGCAGGTGCGAATCTTACGGTGACGATCTTCAATGGTCTTTTTGGAGGTATCAGGGTTGGAAGGGCTTACATGTGGCCAGTTGGTAGCTCTTCTGTGTCGTGGCAAATCCGTGCAATACACTGATATCCTCTACTAGATGCCGTACTTTTCATGTTTGGTCGAGAGTGTTACCGTAAAGCCAGATACGTGCACATTACGAATGTTGTAGCATCTTGCTCATGGCTGGCAGAAACTGGAACATGTCCTCCCATTCACTCTCTCCGAATGTTTTGTTATCTCCATGGAGTAGGAGTCAGAGTAGTACCCAGTGACATTGACATTGAGTCATATACATTGCATGGCTATTAATGTTTACATTTACTGTTATACATCGTTGTACTGTTTATGAGTATCTTATTTTATGCTGTTAACTGCTTAACATGATTTTATGCTGTCAATTGCTTAATATGTTTGACATTGAGAATTCTTGTAAGCATGTTGGGTACGCTGTTACCCGGTGAGTCGTCCCGTTTTTATTACTGCTGTTTTGTTGTGTTGATGAACGGGAATCTCACCCATATCTGTATGTTTTCTGCTGGTATTTGCTGTTGCTGCTTGAACAGATGGACGTGACGATGGTTCAGTTCAGTAGTCTCCTTGAGCCCGGAGGCGGATTCTTTTTGCTGTTTTAGTTTTGTTGTCGGCCAGACTATGTCAGTGTTGTAGTACCTTTTGGGAGCTACGTCTCCTAGTACTAATTGTATTTTTCTTATATCAGTTATACATTAGACTTATGTCTGTATACAGTAATGTTGACGCTTCTATTTCTGTTTATGTTCTGTGTTTACTATACAGCATGTTCTAGAAATGCATGGCGAACCTAAGTTCGTTTATTAGTATTATTTGCCTTTACTTATCCCATTACATCTTGTGAAAAGAAAAAATAGAAAAGAAAATCGTATTTTCCGCATTAAATAATATTTTCGGCCTTATAAACGTTCGGGAATGTGACACTCGGGAAAGGGTGTTGCATTATTTGGTATCAGAGCTGGCCGAGTCTTTTTGGGGTTTGTAGGTTATGGTCTGCCTTGTTTGTGTTGTGTTCTCTGTGTGTTTCTCTGTTGTTTGCTTTAGTTTTGTTGTGGTTTCTTAAGTTTGACAGTTCTGGTTTTGAAGGTAGCAATGGCTGCTCAAAACCTGACTGCTGCTGTGAACGCCATACGGGAAATGGCTGCTGCTATGGTTCAACGTGACGAAAGAGCTGCCAGAGGTATAGGACTGGACGAATTTCTTTGTCGGAATCCACCTCAATTCAAGGGCTTAGCTGAACGCTGGATCCAAACGTTGGAAAAAATCTTTGGAGCGATGAGATGTACTGAGAATGACAAGGTTGTCTATGCAACCTATATGCTGGTGGAGGATGTTGAATACTGGTGGGAAGGAGCCTGTCAGATGCTGGTGCATGATCAACAAGCTGTGGACTGGAATGCTTTTAAGGGAAAGTTCCTGGAGAAGTATTTTCCTGCGAGTGCAAGACACGAGAAAGAGATGGAGTTCCTCCAGCTGAGACAAGGGGGAATGACCGTAGCTGAATACGAAGCCAAATTTGAAAGTCTGGCAAAGTTTTCAAATTATTTTCTGGACAACCCAAGAGAGGACTGGAAGTGCAGAAAATTTGAAGGAGGTTTGAGGATCGACTTGAAAAGAGCTGTTGTCCCTCTAGAAATTTCTGTTTTTCCGAGACTGATAGAGAAGTGTCGTCTGATCGAGAGTTTAGAGCCCAAGGACAAGCGGGTATAGAGTTCTGGACCGAGCAAGTTTCAGAGAGGAAGCGGTGGTCGAGACAACAAATCTCGATGGAAGCCGTATGCAAAGCAACAAGATCGACAACAACGTTCTGTTGGAGGAAGCAGTGGGAGTTTCAGTCAGTCTGGAAACGCCCCAACCAAGTGCATGACGTGTGGGAAGAGTAACCACATCACCAGAGACTGTTCGATCAAAGGGATTATCTGCTTCAAGTGTGGGAAGCCAGGACATATCTCACGTGAATGCATGCAACCGAAATTGGAATATTCTGTCAACAATGTCCAAGCTGCGAGGCCTAAGGTGAAAGGCAGAGTCTACACTATGGGAGGTGCTGAAGCTTCTCAAAATGAAGACTTGATCCAAGGTCAGTGTGTCATGGGAGGTAAAACCTTAACTGTACTGTTTGATTCAGGCGCAATGCATTCCTTTATTGCTTATGACTGTGTGAATCTGTTGGGATTACCTGTGTCTTCTTTACCTTTTGATTTGGTAATTTCTACGCCTACTGCAAAGCCTGTTGTAACTGCAAAAGTTTGTTTGAATTGTTCTATTTCTGTTAAATATAGAAAAATTTTGATTGATTTGATCTGTTTGCCTCTTTCGCAAATGGATATAATCTTAGGAATGGATTGGTTATCTTCTAATCATATCCTATTAGACTGTGCAAATAAAACCTTAGTTTTCCCTAGTTGTCAGAATTCTGGATTTTTGACTGCCAACCAAGTAAACGCTTCTTTGAGAGAAGGAGCTCAAGGATACATGTTACTATCTTCTTTGGAGGTCAAGAGCGAGCTAGTCTTAGAGCGCGTACCTGTCGTGAACGAGTTTCCGGAAGTCTTTCCTGAAGACGTACCAGGTTTGCCGCCAGTTCGGGACATCGAGTTTGCGATCGATCTTGTGCCAGGAACAGGACCAGTGTCTATGGCACCGTATCGTATGGCACCTGCTAAGTTGGAAACTTTGAAGGAACAGTTGGTAGACTTATTGGGGAAACAGTTCGTTAGACCCAGTGTGTCGCCGTGGGGAGCACCTGTGCTGTTGGTGAAAAAGAAAGATGGAAGATCTCGCTTATGCGTGGATTATCGCCAGTTGAATAAGGTTACTATTAAGAACAAGTATCCACTTTCGAGGATAGATGACTTAATGGATCAATTGAGGGGAGCGGCAGTTTTCTCCAAGATTGATTTGCGATCGGGTTATCACCAGATTCGTGTGAAGGCAGAAGATGTACCGAAGACAGCGTTTCGGACACGCTATGGGCACTACGAGTATCTTGTGATGTCGTTTGGTGTGACGAATGCTCCAGCTGTATTCATGGATTATATGAATAGGATCTTTCGTCCATACCTGGATAAGTTTGTCGTTGTCTTCATAGATGACATACTTATCTATTCGCAAGACCAGGAAGAGCACGCTGAACATCTTAGTGTAGTTCTTCAAGTTCTAAAGGAGAAACAGCTATATGCCAAGTTGTCCAAGTGTGAGTTTTGGCTCGACGAAGTGCAATTTTTGGGTCATGTAATTTCAAAGGAAGGAATTGCTATAGATCCATCGAAGGTTGAAGCAGTTCTTGAGTGGGAAAGATGTGACACCCGCTACCCCACATAGGATAAAATTAAATAAAGCATGCAAGTTGAATAAAACTTAAAAACTTTAACTTAAAAGGTAGCAAGTACCACATGATCCGAAAACGTTTTAAACATAAAACAACTGCGAAAAAACATTAACATAAACAAAACCCGAAACCCGATGTCACATAATCAGAGCTGATAATCACTACCGATATTACATCGGAAAACAACTAACATACTAAACATAAACCAAACTATACTATGAGCAAGCGATCTCCTTGGGATCACTCCTCAGCTGGAAGCTCACCATCCTCTGCATAACCAAAGGTACATGCAAAACACAACAACAACAGATAGGGAGTAAGGAACTGTACTTATAAACATAAACGGTAATAGAGCAGTTAGCAAGATGATCATGCAGCATATAAACATCATAATACAACATACGTGTTATAACACATTCCATCATATCACGTTATAAACATGCTATGCGATGCATAACTACTCGGCTACTCCATATGCAATGTGGCCAACAACTCTAACTCTAGAAAGACGATTAGGAGTACATGTTTGGTTATCAACATGGATGATATGCCAGACCATGGGCCATCCCCGAACACTCTCACCAATCCTGATAACGTATAGTGGCTAGTCAGGGTACTCAAGCTTATTCATTAGGTCACTCCGACAATAGGTAGCTAGCCCATGTCACCTGGAACTTCCATACCCAATGTACCCGCAAGGTCGGGTTAACACCCATCGTGGCCTCCACTATCGCGATTCATCGTTTGCTTTCCACCCAACATATCAACTTCAACGTATGATGCGTGCAATGTTCATCAATATGTAAACACATGTCCAACCATCCATCATCAACACCATTACATGGCTATCAACTTTGACCAACAAGCATCAAAGATGATTTATCAACATCAAACTTGACCAATAAGCATCAAGAATGATTTAACCAACAACATCGATAACAGTACGTCGTTACCAATAACATCATCGCCTTATTAATTGTTCTCTTTGTTAAGTCTTAACTTAACATTATCTTTATTAAGTATTATACTTAATCTTATTATCTAAACCTCAATTCATATTTTATTAAGATTATAACATAATCTTAATATTTAAGCCTCAAGTCATATATTTATTAAGATTATAACTTAATCTTAATATTTAAACCCCAAGTCATATATTTATTAAGATTATAACTTAATCTTAATATCTAAACCTCAATTCATATCTTATTAAGATTATAACTTATTCTTAATATCTAAACCACAATTCATATCTTATTAAGATTATAACTTAATTCTGATATTTAAACCTCAAGACATATATTTATTAAGATTGTAACTTAATCTTAATATCTAAACCATAATTCATATCATATTAAGATTATAACTTAATCCTAATATTTAAACCTCAAATCATATATTTATTAAGATTGTAACTTAATCTTAATATCTAAACCACAATTCATGTCATGTTAAGATTATAACTTAATCTTAATATTTAAACCTCGAGTCATATGTTTATTAAGATTATAACTTAATCTTAATATCTAAACCATAATTCATATCTTATTAAGATTATAACTTAATCCTAATATTTAAACCTCAAATCATATATTTATTAAGATTGTAACTTAATCTTAATATCTCAACCACAATTCATGTCATGTTAAGATTATAACTTAATCTTAATATCTAAACCACAATTCATATCTTATTAAGATTATAACTTAATCTTAATATTTAAACCTCAAGTCATATGTTTATTAAGATTTTAACTTAATCTTAATATCTAAACCTCAATCCATATCTTCATGTTTATGAACATCAATTGGACTAATCCTAGTTTTAGGCTTAGCGCTAACATCCGTATGTCTTTTATTAACGTAGATTTAACAGCAGTTCCATCACACCAACTCATACAATCATGGCATATCATCATCATCATAAACAACATCATAAACGTCATGGCAAGATCATACAAACCATTTAAACGATTAACAACATGTATAAACAACCATAACAACTTCATACGGCAATTAAGGCATATAGCACACAAATAGGGTCATGGGTTAACCCTCATCTTACGCTACCCTAGAACCTATATGTTATACTAATCCCTTCTCCCCATACCTGGCGTGACGATTCCCACCTATGAGCCAACAAAAGCGAAGTCCAAGCGTGACTCCTCCAACCGGGTTCAACAGGTTGAGTGATCTTTGACCAAGAACAACAAGAAAGGACAAAGGTATTTAATTCCCAAACAAAGAAAGGGAAGGGAATTAACACAATGGTTATGCACATACCTCGATTAGATTCCTGGGGAACTAATCTGCTACCACCCGTTCACAACACTGGCGAATGAAAAACGAAGTCTGGTTTTACAGGGACAAAATGTTTCGACGTTAACTCAAGGGATTCCAAGAAAGGATGAACAGGGTTGGTTACCTTACCTCAAAGTAACACTAAGCTAGCAGCTTAACCCCAAACGCAACAACAAACGCCACAGGGATATGTTCTTGAGGAAGAACACTCAAACAAGGATTGAGGACGCTCAAGGATTTAATGGGAACCCACGAGAATGGTAAAAGAACGCTGTTTCTAACTCTAGGAAAGACGGCTATGAGTTTTAGGACAAGCAAAAGAGATATAAAAAGGATTAGAGCGAAACGGGCTAACCAAAGAGCCCAAAACGCGTGTTTACTGGTTTGGCTCTAAGTTGAGCTACGAGTGTCCGATTTATGTGATCTTGGTGGCGTTGCAAAGCTAAGATAATTTTCTACAAAATCATGTTTCACGATCTATTCCTAATTCGGACTCTAACAGGGTCAAAAAATACAATATAAGTTCAGCATTAAAAAGATATTTTTTTCTAGATAAGATTTTGTAGGAGATTAAGATAAGATAATCTTATCTATTCAATGATTGAATCTCTATGACATCTAATTGATCTTATACCAACACAACTACAATTATCATAAATATAAATATCTTATATTAACGTAATCATGATCTAAATATTTATACAGATAGTCGTATATTATTATAATTCTATTATACATTAATACAAGTAATCCAGTGTTAATATAAACATATATATATAATTGAGGACATGTAAATAAATATACGATCACACATTAACTACACACATCACATTAGTCCATACAAAGCCACATATAAGCACACGAGATCACATACTTACTTACTAATATAATCAATTATATATTCATATAGATAAGATCATGTATTAATACATGCAGTATAATTAATAATTAATAATATATATATATATATATATAACTATGCACAATTATCTGTTGATACAGTCAATCTTATATTAATATAAGCATAATTAATATAAATCATTTACATATCAATAAGAATCAATTACATATTATATAAATAATAATAATAATAATAATAATAATAATAACAATAACAACAACATTTTTAATTTTAAAATGTAAACACACTTATAATCGTACAAACATAAGCGTGCATGTTATCACTTAAAATATACACACATAAATATACATTCATATAGATACTTATACAATGAAGTGACGATGTAAACAAGCATATTGTCAAATTTTATACTAATAATAACGATAATAATAATAATACATATCATTAAAGCAACATATACACACTTATACAAAAAACGGGGTGTTACAAAAGACCAACCACAGTGACTGAGATACGCAGTTTTGTGGGTTTGGCTGGGTATTATCAGATGTTCATTGAGGGATTCTCTAAGATTGTAGGACCTCTTACCCAATTGACGAGGAAGGATAAAGCGTTTGAATGGACTGAAGCCTGTGAGCAGAGTTTTCAAGAGTTGAAAAAGAGGCTGACTACATCGCCAGTGTTGATATTGCCAAATCCAAGGGAACCTTTTGAAGTGTACTATGACGCTTCATACCAAGGTTTAGGCTGTGTTCTGATGCAGAATCGGAAGGTGGTAGCGTATGCCTCGAGTCAGTTGAAAGTGCACGAGAAGAACTACCCAACTCATGATCTGGAGTTAGCAGCGGTAGTCTTTGCGTTGAAGATTTGGAGGCACTACTAGTATGGTTCGACGTTCAATGTCTTCAGTGATCATAAGAGCTTCAACTATCTGTTCGATCAGAAGGAACTCAACATGAGGCAAAGACGATGACTGGAATTTTTGAAGGACTATGATTTCCAGTTACAGTATCATCCGGGAAAAGCTAATGTGGTAGCGGATGCCCTGAGTAGAAAAGTGTTACACGTGTCTGCCATGATGGTTAAGGAACACGAGCTGTTGGAACAGTTCAGGGATATGCATCTGTCCGTGCTTAGTATGCCAGAAAGACTGTGTGTGGGTATGGTTACGGTATCTTGTGATCTAATGGATCAGATTCGGGAGAAACAAGTATACGACCAGTACCTAGAGAAAGAGCGGAGGAATCTAAAGAGAGGAATGACGTCTGAATACAAGGAAGGAGTAGATGGGATCCTAAGACGAGGAGAACGGGTTTATGTGCCAAACAACCCAGAGATAAGAAGGTTAATTCTGGACGAAGCTCATAGAAGCAAGTTGAGTATGCATCCAGGGTCAACCAAGATGTACCAAGACCTGAAGCGATTGTTTTGGTGGCAAGGGATGAAAAGAGATGTAGCTGATTATGTGGCATCTTGCTTAGTATGTCAAAAAGCAAAGGTTGAACATCAGAGGCCAGCTGGAATGTTACTTCCGTTGGATATCCCAGAGTGGAAATGGGACAGCATAGCATTGGATTTCGTGATGTGTTTGCCAAGGACACCTAAAGGATACGATTCCATTTGGGTTATAATTGATAGGCTTACGAAATCAGCTCATTTTCTACCGATTAATCTCAAGTATTCTATGGAAAAGCTTACTCAGATTTATATCAGTGAGATTGTGAGATTACATGGAGTACCTTCAAGTATCATATCGGATAGAGACCCGCAATTTACTTCGTGATTTTGGCAAAGTTTACATGAAGCGTTAGGAACAAAGTTACGATTAAGTTCGGCTTACCATCCTCAAACTGATGGACAATCGGAAAGGACAATTCAGTCTTTAGAGGACTTGTTGAGGGCGTGTGTGTTGGAACATGCCAGAAGTTGGGAGAATTTCCTACCGTTGATAGAGTTCACCTACAACAATAGTTATCATTCGAGTATAGGGATGGCACCCTACGAAGCTTTATACGGACGATGTTGCAGAACACCTTTGTGTTGGTACCAAGATGGAGAAAGTGCTTCATTTGGACCTTAACTAGTGCAACAAACAACCGAGAAGGTGAAACTAATTCAAGAAAAGATGAGGACGACTCAGAGCCGATAGAAGAGTTATGCGGATCAAAGACGTAGGCCACTTGAGTTCGAGGAAGGGGATCATGTGTTTTTGAGAGTCACTCCGATGACTGGGGTGGGCAGGGACCTGAAGTCCAGAAAACTCACTACAAAATTCATAGGACCTTATCAAATTCTTCGTCGGATAGGTCCAGTAGCTTACCAAATAGCTTTACCGCCTTTTCTATCCAACCTTCATAATGTTTTTCATGTTTCGCAATTGCGAAAGTATATTCCTGATCCCAGTCACGTCATAGAGTCTGATTCAGTACAGCTAAAGGATAACCTAACCTATAAGACATTGCCGGTTAAGATCGAGGACAGAAGGATAAAGAAACTGCGAGGGAAGGAGATAGCTTTGGTCAAAGTTATCTGGAACGAGACCATAGGTGATGCTACCTGGGAAAGAGAAGAGGACATGCAATAACAGTATTCGAGGACGAAATTCTTTTAAGAGGGGTAGGAATGTAACGCCCCGATTTTCACGTTTTCTAATTCTTCAGTATTTTAACGTCTTTATTTTATTCGAGGTCTTAGGAATGGAAATAAAATATTCCGAGACCATGGTCATGCTCGACGATATCGTAGGAAGCTACGATTAAGTTTTGAGTCAAAAACTCAAACGGAGTCCGGTCTGCGTTTTTACATTGACAGTATGATTTTACTGCTCAGAAGACCTTAGATGGACCCGTGAACGAGACAATAAATCTTAGAATTCG
Source organism: Ammopiptanthus mongolicus (assembly GCA_039655645.1). NCBI lineage: Eukaryota > Viridiplantae > Streptophyta > Magnoliopsida > Fabales > Fabaceae > Ammopiptanthus > Ammopiptanthus mongolicus. Next base: position 38,679,691 of record CM077343.1, on the reverse strand, counting down.
ATTCTCTACGTTTTGGTTAAATTTCGTAAAAATTTCAGAAAAATCACTTCCTGACCTTCGTTTGGGCGGAATCCTCAATCGGGTGACGAACGGAGCCACATATGGATTTATCGGGACTCGCCAACAGATAATCTTGATATGACATCATACCAGGACACTTGGAAGAGTATGCCAGAGTCGTCATGACGTTCGGAAATATCTCGACGCAAAATGACCAAAATGCCCCTAACCTTAGTCTTTTACACTTTTATCATTTTACCCTTTTGGCAAATGACCTTTTTACCCTTAAGTGAGCTTTTAAGAGGCTGAACACAGCCCCTCACTCTCTCATTTTCGCACAGCCCCTCACCCTTTAGAGCTCCATAGTTGTTCTTGAGAGAAACTCCATTTTCATCCTTGAAAAGCTTGAGTTCTTGTAGGAATCACTTGATTCCTTGAGAAATCTTCCTTCATTTCAAGGTAAGATCACTTCTATGATCTCTTAGCTTCTTGAATCTTTCTTTATTTCAAGATCAATCTTCATTTTCATGAAAAGAATTTCTTAGATCCAAAACATTGAAAATCCATAGGAAATTGTAGATAAATCCTTTTGAGGTAAGACCAAGTTCTTTGAACTCACATCATCAATCTCTAACTAAACCGAAGAGCTTATGATTAAACTCTCATCATAGCTCAAAAAGCACTTTTGGGCCGAACCCTTTTGATCAAGATGAATAGTGTTTTTCATCAATTTTTGATTTCTAACACTTGATTTCATCCTTAGCTTTCCTAAAGCTTTTGAATCCATGAAATGGAAAACCAAAACCAATTCCTAACCTTTTAACCCAGGGTGGCCGAAATCCTCTTTGTTAGAATTGTTAAGATTGGCTTTGATTGTTGTGTTGTTGTAGTTGTTGACGATTGCCAGGAGGTTCACAGATCGATCAACCGACTTTGATCCGGGAATCTGCTCATCAACAGGTATGGGGGGTGAACCTCATCACACCAAGATGGTGGTAGTGAAGATGGTTGTTTAAGTTTATGTGTGGGTGAAACCCTTTAGTTTGGGTTCACTTTTATTTGTTAAGTTTTGTTTAGTTCTCTTGGAGAACAAGATTGTCATGATGAGTTTATGCTTTAGCATGTTGTAGTGCGCTTTAGCATATGTTGATGATGATATGATTGAATGAAAATCATTTCCATGTATGTTGAAAAACCTACTTTGATCACTAGATCAAGTATGGACTTTTATGCTTGATTATGAGACCATGATGTGTGATGGACTTCGATGTTTGATTATGATGTAGTAATGTGTATTGTGGTTTATCATAATTGTGTGAGCTTTTGAGCTCATTTGCTTTGTTGGTGAAGCAAAGTCTCCATTTTTCATTGGAGTAGGCTTGTGGCATTAGTAAGAGGAAAATATAAGAACATGTGTTGTTCTTGTTTTGGCAAGGATTTGATGCAACAAAACATGATTTCATAAACTATGTTTTCAGAGAGAAACAAAAGTGATTTTGAACCAAAGATCAAATGAAGTTTTAACCTTGAAAGTGTGTCACCAAAGTGGGAAAATGTCTTTTCTTTAGCCATAGGTCTTTTAATCAAACTAAGTGTTTCAAAAGAAGAATTAATGAAGGAGTTAGGGAAAAGTGAAAACAGGGCACTCGCCCAGCGAACCCCGTCTCGCCCCGTGAGACAGAGGGAAGACAAGGCATTCGCCAGGCTAACCTTGCCTCGCCTCGCGAGACAGTGGACTAGGCCGAGCAGCAAAGATGCAGCTTCTCGGCCTCGCGTAGCGAAGTAGTTCTCGCCCCGCGAACCGCCTAAATAGTGAAGATGCAGCTTCTCTGCCTCGCGTCTCGATATAATCCTCGCCTCGTGGAGCAGAAAGACTGTCTAAACAGTTAAGATAACTTCTCAACCTCACGTCGCGACATAGACCTTCGCCTCGCGAGAAATGGTTTGTTTATAAAGAGTGTTTTTCAAGTCAAACTGTAAAGTTTTACGCATTAAAAACTTAAGTTAAATAATTGACTTAGAGTTGAAGACAAGGGTTAATTATGTATGGTATGTGGTGGAACAAGACCATATACTATACCATTGATGACTTTGCACATCGATGACTTCATAAGACATAAACACAAACATGAAACGTTTTGGGTTTTGAAACAGTAGTTCGATGACGGACCAGTGATTCGGACACTGATCAGTCGTTCAATTATTTCAGTCTTGTGATGACTCAATCCGGAGGGATCACGAGATTTATCTGGTGGATAAAGGTTTTGTTTTTCAAAAGACACGTATAGTTCCTAAGGAAGAGAACCTTAGTAGACTTCGAGGTTTATCCGGGGGATAGACATTACTTGATCGCATCTGCTTTGTGTAAGCGTTGGCATTTCATTTGCATAGTCGTAAGGCCTTGAGCCTAGGAGTTGAGCTTACACATTGATGCGGGTGCGAATCTTACGGTGACGATCTTCAATGGTCTTTTTGGAGGTATCAGGGTTGGAAGGGCTTACATGTGGCCAGTTGGTAGCTCTTCTGTGTCGTGGTGAATCCGTGCATTACACTGATATCCTCTACTAGATGCCGTACTTTTCATGTTTGGTCGAGAGTGTTACCGTAATGCCAGATACGTGCACGTTACGAATGTTGTAGCATCTTGCTCATGGCTGGCAGAAACCAGAACATGTCCTCCCATTCACTCTCTCCGAATGTTTTGTTATCTCCATGGAGTAGGGGTCAGAGTAGTACCCGGTGACATTGACATTGAATCATATACATTGCATGGCTATTGATGTTTACATTTACTGTTATACATCGTTGTACTGTTTAAGAGTACCTTATTTTATGCTGTTAACTGCTTAACATGATTTTATGCTGTCAATTGCTTAATATGTTTGACATTGAGAATTCTTGTAAGCATGTTGGGTACGCTGTTAACCGGTGAGTCGTTCCGTTATTATTACTGCTGTTTTGTTGTGTTGATGAACGGGAATCTCACCCATATCTGTATGTTTTCTGCTGGTACTTGCTGTTGCTGCTTGAACAGATGGACGTGACGATGGTTCAGTTCAGTAGTCTCCTTGAGCCCGGAGGCGAACTCCTTTTGCTGTTTTAGTTTTGTTGTCGGCCAGACTATGTCAGTGTTGTAGTAGCTTTTGGGAGCTACGTCTCCTAGTACTTATTGTATTTTCTTATGTCAGTTATACATTAGACTTATGTCTGTATACAGTAATGTTGACGTTTCTATTTCTGTTTATGTTCTGTGTTTACTATACAACATGTTCTAGAAATGCATGGCGAACCTAAGTTCGTTTATTAGTATTATTTCCCTTTACTAATCCCATTACATCTTGTGAAAAGAAAAAAATAGAAAAGAAAACCGTATTTTCCGCATTAAATAATATTTTCGGCCTTATAAACGTTCGGGAATGTGACACTCGGGAAAGGGTGTTGCAAATATCAATATAAACAAGTTTCATGAAGACAACGAATCCTAATTCGGCCAGTAACCGGGTCAAAGAAGCATAATACGCTAAATGGTCAGAATGCTACGAGCTAAATGGCCTCGTGAATGTGCCAAGGGGATAACCAAGCACCTTAGCTTTTCTAAGAAGCGTCCAGTGAACCTAATCAAGCGTCTACTCAGAATACAAAACATTATGATGGGTGGAGAAGTAAATTTGAATGAAGTACTAAGATATTCAAAGTCCAAGGTTGACCAAAAAATGAGGTACCCTTTTAAATAAAGTTCTGAAGCATCAAGTACTGTAACATAAGAATATACAAGCTTCAGCAACTCAAATAGAAGAAAGAGAATAAAAGCGAGAATAAAGACAAAGGTATGAAAGCGGCAACAGCAAAAACACTGAAGATTGAAGTCAAGCATCTGCTGCCGATAATCAAGCGTCCGAAGCGTCCTATTTTGAGGTACGCTCATCCTAATGAAGGGATCTTGGTTTTGTTAGAAATTCAAGAGAAATACTTACATGTTTCCTGGAGAAGCCGAGAACTATATCAATCTCTATCGGAACGAAATTCCTTCTTCAAGCTTGAGATGTGATACTGTTCGTGGCAATCAAAACAGGCAACCGTCTGCTGACAATTTTTGGAGATTTGGGTGTTCAAAAGAATCGATCTTGGTATCGTTGGAAGGCTCAAACAAATATCTGCAGCACTCGTGAAGAGGTCAAGAACGAAATTGATCTCTATCTTTGTCAAAATGCATTCGTAAGTTGGTGATGTGATGCCGTTCCTGACTGACATACCTTTGTAGCGTCTGATGGTCATAAATTGAGCTGATGGTGTTCGAATTGGATGAAACCGGTGTCTCATTAATGCCAATATCCATATAAACAAGTTTCATGAAGACATCGAATCCTAATTCGGCTAGTAACAGGGTCAAAGAAGCATAATACGCTAAATGGTCAGAATGCTACGAGTTAAATAGCCTTGTGAATGTGCCAAGTGGATAACCAAGCGCCTTAGCTCTTTTAAGAAGCGTCGGTGAAGCTAATAAAGCGTCTACCCCGAATACAGAACATTATGATGGGTGGAGAAGTAAATTTGAATGAAGTACTAAGATATTCAACGTCCAAGGTTGACCAGAAAATGAGGTACCCTTTTAAATAAAGTTCTGAAGCATCAAGTACGATAACATAAGAATATACAAGCTTCAGCAACTCTAATAGAAGAAAGAGAATAAAAGCGAGAATAAATACAAAGGTATGGAAGCGGCAATAGCAAAAACATTGAAGATTGAAGTCAAGCGTCTGCTGCCGATAATCAAGCGTCCGAAGCATCCTATTTTGAGGTACGCTCATCCTAATGAAGGGATCATGGTTTTGTTAGAAATTCAATCCTGGAGAAGCCGAGAACTGTATCAATCTCTATCGGAATGAAATTCCTTCTTCAAGCTTGAGATGTGATACTGTTCCTGACAATCATAACAGGCAACCGTCTGCTGACAATTTTTGGAGATTTGGGTGTTCAAAAGTATCGATCTTAGTATCGTTGGAAGGCTCAAACAAATATCTGCAGCTCTCGTGAAGAGGTCAAGAACGAAATCGATCTCTATCTCTGTCAAAATGCATTCGTAAGTTGGTGACGTGATGCCGTTCCTGACTGTCATACCTTTGTAGCGTCTGATGGCCATATATTGAGCTGATGGTGTTCGAATTGGATGAAACCGAAGTCTCCTTAAAGCTAAAATCCATATAAACAAGTTTCATGAAGACATCGAATCCAATTCGGCCAGTAACAGGGTTAAAGAAGCATAATACGCTAAATGGTAAGAATGTTATGAGTTAAACAGACTTGTGAATGTTCAAACCGGATACCCATGCGCCTTAGCTCATTTAAGAAGCGGCTAGTGAAGCTAATCAAGCGTCTCCTCAGAATACAGAACATTATGGGTGGAGAAGTAATTTTGAATGAAGTAGTAAGATATTCAACGTCCAATCTTGACCAGAAAATGAGGTACCCTTTTCAATAAAGTTCTGAAGCATCAAGTACTGTAATAGAAGAGGACAAAACCTTCAGCAACTCCAAGAGAAGAAAGAAAAAAAAAAGCGTGAATAAAGACAAAAGTACAAAAGCTGGAACAGCAAAAAGATTGAAGATTGAAGTCAAGCGTCTGCTGCCGATAATCAAGCATCCCAAACGTCGTATTTTGAGGTACGCTCGTCCTAATGAAGGGATCTTGGTTTTTTTAGAAATTCAAGAGAAATACCTACAAGTTTCCTGAAGAAGCCGAGATCTGTATCAATCTTTGTCGAAGTGAAATTCCTTTTTCAAGCTTGAGATGTGATACTGTTTGTGACAATAAAAACATGAAACCGTCTGCTGACAATTTCTGGAGCTTTGGAAGTTCAAAAGTATCGATATTGGTATCATTGGAAGGCTCAAAGAAATATCTGCAACTGTCGTAAAGAGGTCAAGAGCGAAATCGATCTCTATATTTGCCAAAATGCATCCGTACGTTGGTGACGTGTTGCCGTTCTTGACTGTCATACCTTTGTAGCGTCTGATGGCCATTTTGAGCTGATGGTGTTTGAATTGGACGAAACCGGTGTCTCATTAAAGCTAATATCCATATAAACAAGTTTCATGAAGACATCGAATCTTAATTTGGCCAGTAACAGGGTCAACAAAGCATAATACGTTAAATGGTCAGAATGCTACGAGTTAAATAGCCTTGTGAATGTGCCAAGTGGATAACCAAGCGCCATAGCTATTTTAAGAAGCTTCCATTGAAGCTAATCAAGCGTCTACTCAGAATACAGAACATTATGATGGGTGGAGAAGTAAATTTGAATGAAGTACTAACATATTCAACGTACAAGGTTGACCAGAAAATGAGGTACCCTTTTAAATGAAGTTCTGAAGTATCAAGTACTGTAACATTGGAATATACAAGCTTCAGCAACTCTAATAGAAGCAAGAGAATAAAAGCGTGAAAAAAGACAAAAGTACAAAAGCGGCAACAACAAAAACACTGAAGATTTAAGTCAAGCGTCTGCTGCCGATAATCAAGCGTCCGAAACGTTGTATTTTGAGGTACGCTCGTCCTAATGAAGTGATCTTGGTTTTGTTATAAATTCAAGAGAAATACCTACATATTTCCTAAAGAAGCCGAGATCTGTATCAATCTCTATCGGAGTGAAATTCCAACTTCAAGCTTGAGATGTGATACTGTTCATGACAATCTGAACTAGCAACCATCTGCTGACAATTTCTGGAGCTTTGGGCATTCAAAAGTATCAATCTTGGTATCTTTGGAAGGCTCAAAGAAATATCTGCAACTCTCGTACAGAGTTCAAGAGCAAAATCGATCTCTATCTTTGTCAAAATGCATCCGTAAGTTGGTGACGTGGTGCCGTTCCTGACTATCATACCTTTATAGCGTCTGATGGCCATTTATTAAGCTAATGGTGTTAAAATTGGATGAAACCAGTGTGTCATTAAAGCTAATATCCATGTAAACAAGTTTCATGAAGACATCGAATCCTAATTCAGCCAATAACAGGGTCAAAGAAGCAAAATACGCTAAATGGTCCGAATGCTACGAGTTAAATAGCCTTGCGAATGTGCCAAGTGGGTAACCAAGCGCCTTAGCTCTTTTAAGAAGCGTCCAGTGAAGCTAATCAAGCGTTTACTAAGAATACAGAACATTATGATGGGTGGAGAAGTAAGTTTGAATGAAGTACTAAGATATTCAACGTCCAAGGTTGACCAGAAAATGAGGTACCCTTTTCAATAAAGTTCTGAAGCATCAAGTACTGTAATAGAAGAAGACAAGACCTTCAGGAACTCCAATATAAAAAAGAGAAAAAAAAAGCGTGAATATAGACAAAAGTACAAAAGCTGCAACAGCAAAAAGACTGAAGATTGAAGTCAAGCGTCTGCTGCCGATAATCAAGCGTCTGAAACGTCATCTTTTGAGGTACGCTCGTCCAAATGAAGTGATCTTGGTTTTTTAAGAAAGATAAGAGAAACACCTACATGTTTCCTGATGAAGCCGAGATCTGCATCAATCTCCATCGAAGTGAAATTCCATCTTCAAGCTTGTGATGTGATACTGTTCACGGCAATCATAACATGCAACCGTCTGCTGAATATTTCTGGAGCTTTGCTTGATCAAAAGTATCGATCTTGGTATAGTTGGAAGGCTCAAAGAAATATCTGCAGCTCTCATGAAGAGGTCAGGAACGAAAACGATCTCTATCTTTATCAAAATGCATCCGTACGTTGGTGACATGATGCCATTCCTGACTGTCATGCCTTTGTAGTGTCTGATGGAGATATATTGAGATGACAGTGTTCGAATTGGATGAAACCGGTGTCTCATTAAAGCTAATATCCATATAAAAAAGTTTCATGAAGACATTGAATCCTAATTCGGCCAGTAACAGGGTCAAAGAAGCATAATACGCTAAATGGTCAGAATGCTACGAGTTAAATGGCCTTGCGAAAGTGCAAAGTGGATAACCAAGCGCCTTAGTTCTTTTAAGAAGCATCCAGGGATGCTAATCAAGCGTCTACTCAGAATACAGAACATTATGATGGGTGGAGAAGTAAATTTGAATGAAGTAATAAGATATTCATCGTCCAAGGTTGACCAGAAAATGAGGTACCCTTTTAAATAAAGGTCTGAAGCATCAAGTACCGTAACATAAGAATATACAAGCTTCAGCAACTCTAATAGAAGAAAGAGAATAAAAGCAAGAATAAAGACAAAGGTACGAAAGCGGCAACAGCAAAAACACTGAAGACTGAAGTCAAGCGTCTGCTGCCGATAATCAAGCGTCCGAAACGTCGTATTTTGAGGTACGCTCATCCTAATGAAATGATCTTGGTTTTGTTAGAAATTCAAGAGAAATACCTACATTTTTCCTGCAGAAGCCGAGATCTGTATCAATCTCTATCGGAGTGAAATTCCTTCTTAAAGCTTGAGATGTGATACTATTCGTGACAATCAGAACATGCAACCGTCTGCTGATAATTTCTGGAGCTTTGGGCGTTCAAAAGTAGAGATCTTGGTATCATTGGAAGGCTCAAAGAAATATTTACAACTCTCGTAAAGAGGTCAAGAGCGAAATCGATCTCTATCTTTGCTAAAATCCATCCGCACGTTGGTGACGTGATGCCGTTCCGGACTTTCATACCTTTGTAGCGTCTGATGGCCATATATTGAGCTGATAGTGTTCGAATTGGATGAAACCGGTGCCTCATTAAAGTTAATATCCATATAAAGAAGTTTCATGAAGACATCGAATCCTAATTCGGCCAGTAACAGGGTCAAAGAAGCATAATACGCTAAATGGTGAGAATGCTACGAGTTAAATAGCCTTGTGATTGTGGCAAGTGGATAATCAAGTGCCTTAGCTCCTTTAAGAAGCGTCCGGTGAAGCTAACAAAGCGTCTACTATGAATACAGAACATTATGATGGTTGGAGAAGCAAATTTGGATGAAGTACTAAGATATTCAACGTCCAAGGTTGACCAAAAAATGAGGTACCCTTTTAAATAAATTTCTGAAGCATCAAGTATTGTAACATAAGAAAATACAAGCTTCAGCAACTCTGATAAAAGAAATGGAATAAAAGCGAGAATAAAGACAAAGGCACGAAAGCGGCAACAGCAAAAACACTGAAGATTGAAGTCAAGCGTCTGCTGCCGATAATCAAGCGTCTGAAACGTCATATTTTGAGGTACGCTCATCCTAATGAAGTGATCTTGGTTTTGTTAGAAATTCAAGAGAAATACCTACATGTTTCCAGCAGAAGCCGAGATCTGTATCAATCTCTATCGGAGTGAAATTTCTTCTTAAAGCTTGAGATGTGATACTGTTCGTGACAATCAGAACATGCAACCGTCTGCTGATAATTTCTGGAGCTTTGGGCGTTCAAAATTAGAGTTCTTGGTATTGGAAGGCTCGAAGAAATATTTACAACTCTCATAAAGAGGTCAAGAGCGAAATCGATCTCTATCTTTGCTAAAATCCATCCGTACGTTGGTGACGTGATGCCGTTCCTGACTGTCCTTCCTTTGTAGCGTCTGATGGCCATATATTGAGCTGATGGTGTTCGAATAGGATGAAACCGGTACCTCATTAAGGCTAATATCCATATATACAAGTTTCATGAAGACATCGAATCCTAATTCAGCCAGTAACAGGGTCAAAGAAGCATAATACGCTAAATGGTCAGAATGCTACGAGTTAAATAGCCTTGTGAATGTGCCAAGTGGATAACCAAGCACCTTAGCTCTTTTATGAAGCGTCCAATGAAGCTAATCCAGCGTCTACTCAGAATACAGAACATTATGATGGGTGGAGAAGTAAATTTGAATGAAGTACTAAGATATTCAAAGTCCAATGTTGACGAAAAAATGAGGCACGCTTTTAAACGTAGTTCTGAAGCAACAGGTACTGTAACATTATAATATACAAGCTTCAGCAACTCTAATAGAAGCAAGAGAATAAAAGCGTGAATAAAGACAGATGTACAAAAGCGTCAACAGCAAAAACACTAAGGATTTAAGTCAAGCGTCTGCTGTCGATAATCAACCGTCCGAAACGTCGTATTTTGAGCTACGGTCGTCCTAATGAAGTGATCTTGGTTTTCTTATAAATTCATGAGAAATACCCACATGTTTCCTGAAGAAGTCGATATCTGTATCAATCTCTATCGGAGTGAAATTCCTTCTTCAACCTTGAGATGTGATACTGTTCATGACAATCAGAACATGCAACCGTCTGCTGACAATTTCAGGAGCTTTGGGCGTTCAAAAGTATCGATCTTGGTATCGTTGGAATGCTCAAAGAAATATCTGCAACTCTCGTAAAGAGGTCAAGAGCGAAATCGATCTCTATCTTTGTCAAATTGCATCCGTAAGTAGCTGACGTGGTGCCGTTCTTGACTATCATACCGTGCTAGCGTCTGATGGCCATATATTGAGCCAATGGTGTTAGAATTGGATGAAACCGGTGTCTCATCAAAGCTAATATCCTTGTAAACACGTTTCATGAAGACATCGAAACCTAATTCAGCCACTAACAGGGACAAAGAAGCATAATACACTAAATGGTCAGAATGCTACGAGTTAAATAGCCATGTGAATGTGCCAAGTGGATAACTGAGCACCTTAGCTCTTTTAAGAAGTATCCAGTGACGCTAATCATGCGTCTACTCAGAATACAGAACATTATGATGGGTGGAGAAGTAAATTTGAATGAAGTACTAAGATATTCAACGTCCAAGGTTGACCAGAAAATGAGGTACCCTTTTCAATAAAGTTCTGAAGCATCAAGTACTGTAATAGAAGAAGACAAGACCTTCAGGAACTCTAATAGAAGAAAGAGAAAAAAAAGCGTGAATAAAGACAAAAGTACAAAAGCTGCAACAGCAAAAAGACTTAAGATTGAAGTCAAGCGTCTGCTGCCGATAATCAAGCGTCTGAAACATATTTTAAGGTACGCTCGTCCTAATGAAGTGATCTTGGTTTTGTTATAAATTCAAGAGAAATGCCCACATGTTTCCTAAAGAAGCCGAGATCTGTATCAATCTCTATCGGAGTGAAATTCCTTCTGCAAGCTTGAGATGTGATACTGTTCGTGACAATCAGAACATGCAACCGTCTGCTGATAATTTCTGGAGCTTTGGGCGTTCAAAATTAGAGATCTTGGTATCATTGGAAGGCTCAAAGAAATATTTACAACTCTCGTAAAGAGGTCAAGAGCGAAATCGATCTCTATCTTTGCTAAAATCCATCCGCACGTTGGTGACGTGATGCCGTTCCGGACTGTCATACCTTTGTAGCATCTGATGGCCATATATTGAGCTGATAGTGTTCGAATTGGATGAAACCGGTGCCTCATTAAAGTTAATATCCATATAAAGAAGTTTCATGAAGACATCGAATCCTAATTCAGCCAGTAACAGGGTCAAAGAAGCATAATACGCTAAATGGTCAGAATGATACGAGTTAAATAGCCTTGTGAATGTGCCAGGTGGATAACCGAGCACCTTAGCTCTTTTAAGAAGCGTCCAGTGAAGCTAATGAAGCGTCTACTTAGAATACTGAACATTATGATAGGTGGAGAAGTAAATTTTAATTGAAGTACTAAGATATTCAACGTCCAAGGTTGACCAGAAAATGAGGTACCCTATTAAATAAAGTTCTAAATCATCAAGTACTGTAACATTAGAATATACAAGCTTCAGCAACTCCAACAGAAGCAAGAGAATAAAAGCGTGAATAAAGACAAAAGTACAAAAGCGTCAACAGCAAAAACTCTGAGGATTTAAGTCTAGCGTCTGCTGCCGATAATCAAGCGTCCAAAATGTCGTATTTTGAGGTACGCTCGTCCCAATGAAGTGATCTTGGTTTTGTTATAAATTCAAGAGAAATACCTACATATTTCCTGAAGAAGCCGAGATCTGTATCAATCTCTATCGGAGTGAAATTCCAACTTCATGCTTGAGATGTGATACTGTTCATGACAATCTGAACTTGCAACCGTCCGCTGACAATTTCTGGAGCTTTGGGCATTCAAAATTTTCAATCTTGGTATCGTTGGAAGGCTCAAAGAAATATCTGCAACTCTCGTACAGAGTTCAAGAGCAAAATCGATCTTTATCTTTGTCAAAATGCATTCGTAAGTTGGTGACGTGGAGCCGTTCCTGACTATCATACCTTTGTAGCGTCTGATAGCCATTTATTAAGCTAATGGTGTTAGAATTGGATGAAACCGGTGTGTCATTAAAGCTAATATCCATGTAAATAAGTTTAATGAAGAGATCGAATCGTAATTCAGCCAGTAACAGGGTCAAAGAAGCAAAATACGCTAAATGGTCAGAATGCTACGAGTTAAATAGCCTTGCGAATGTGCCAAGTGGATAACCAAGCGCCTTAGCTCTTTTAAGAAACGTCCAGTGAAGCTAATCAAGCGTTTACTAAGAATATAGAACATTATGATGGGTGGAGAAGTAAATTTGAATGAAGTACTAAGATATTCAACGTCCCAGGTTGACCAGAAAATGAGGTACCCTTTTCAATAAAGTTCTGAAGCATCAAGTACTGTAATAGAAGAAGACAAGACCTTCAGGAACTCTAACAGAAGAAAGAGAAAAAAAGCATGAATAAAGACAAAAGTACAAAAGCTGCAACAGCAAAAAGACTTAAGATTGAAGTCAAGCGTCTGCCGCCGATAATCAAGCGTCTGAAACGTATTTTAAGGTACGCTCGTCCTAATGAAGTGATCTTGGTTTTGTTATAAATTCAATAGAAATGCCCACATGTTTCCTAAAGAAGCCGAGATCTGTATCAATCTCTATCGGAGTGAAATTCCTTCTTCAAGCTTGAGCTGTGATACTGTTCATGACAATCAAAACACGCAACCGTCTGCTGACAATTTCTGGAGCTTTGGGCGTTCAAAAGTAGCGATCTTGGTATAGTTGGAAGGCTCAAAGAAATATCTAAAACTCTCGTAAAGAGGTCAAGAGCGAAATCGATCTCTATCTTTGCTAAAATGCATCCGTACGTTGGTGACGTGATGCCATTCTTGACTGTCATACCTTTGAAGCATCTGATGGCCATATATTGAGCAGATGGTGTTCAAATTGGATGAAACCAGTGTCTCATTAAAGCTAATATCCATATAAACAAGTTTCATGGAGACATGGAATCCTAATTCGGCCAGTAACGGGGTCAAAGAAGCATAATACGCTAAATGGTCAGAATGCTACGAGTTAAACTGACATGTGAATGTGCAAAGCGGATAACCAAGCGCCTTAGCTCGTTTGAGAAGCGTCCAGTGAAGCTAATCAAGCGTCTTCTCAGAATACAGAAAATTATAATGGGTGGAGAAGTAATTTTGAATGAAGTACAAAGATATTCAACGTCCAAGCTTGACCAGAAAATGAGGTACCCTTTTCAATAAAGTTCTGAAGCCTCAAGTACTGTAATATAAGAATATAAAAGCTTCAGCAACTCTAATAGAAGAAAGAGAGGAAAAGCGTGAATAAAGACAAAAATACAAAAGAGGCTACAACAAAAACACCAAAGATTGAAGACAAGCGTATGCTGCCGATAATCAAGCGTCCGAAACGTCGTATTTTGAGGTACGCTCGTCCTAATGAAGTGATCTTGGTTTTGTTAGAAATTCAAGAGAAATACCTACATGTTTCCTGCCGAAGCCGAGATCTGGATCAATCTTTATCGGAGTGAAATTCCTTCTTAAAGCTTGAGATGTGATATTGTTCGTGACAATCAGAACATGCAACCGTCTCTGATAATTTCTGGAGCTTTGGGCGTTCAAAAGTAGAGATCTTGGTATCATTGGAAGGCTCAAAAAAATATTTACAATAGGTCAAGAGCGAAATCGATCTCTATCTTTTCTAAAATCCATCCGTACGTTGGTGACGTGATGCCGTTCCGGACTGTCATACCTTTGTAGCGTCTGATGGCCATATATTGAGCTGATGGTGTTCGAATTGGATGAAACCGGTGCCTCATTAAAGTTAATATCCATATAAACAAGTTTCATGAAGACATCGAATCCTAATTCGGCCAGTAATAGGGTCAAAGAAGCATAATACGCTAAATGGTGAGAATGCTACGAGTTAAATAGCCTTGTGAATGTGCGAAGTGGATAACCAACCGCCTTAGCTCTTTTAAGAAGCGTCCGGTGAAGCTAATAAAGCGTCTACTCAGAATACAGAACATTATGATGGTTGGAGAAGTAAATTTGAATGAAGTACTAAGATATTCAACGTCCAAGGTTGACCAGAAAATGAGGTACCCTTTTAAATAAATTTCTGAAGCATCAAGTACTGTAACATAAGAAAATACAAGCTTCAGTAACTCTGATAAAAGAAATAGAACAAAAGCGAGAATAAAGACAAAGGCACAAAAGCGGCAACAGCAAAAACACTGAAGATTGAAGTCAAGCGTCTGCTGCCGATAATCAAGCGTCCGGAACGTCGTATTTTGAGGTACGCTCGTTCTAATGAAGTGATCTTGGTTTTGTTAGAAATTCAAGAGAAATACCTACATGTTTCCAGCAGAAGCCGAGATCTGTATCAATCTTTATCGGAGTGTAATTCCTTCTTAAAGCTTGAGATGTGATACTGTTCGTGACAATCAGAACATGCAACCGTCTGCTGATAATTTCTGGAGCTTTGGGCGTTCAAAATTAGAGTTCTTGGTATCATTGGAAGGCTCAAAGAAACATTTACAACTCTCTTAAAGAGGACAAGAGCGAAATCGATCTCTATCTTTGCTAAAATCGATCCGTACGTTGGTGACGTGATGCCGTTCCTGACTGTGCTTCCTTTGTAGCTTCTGATGGCCATATATTGAGCTAATGGTGTTAGAATTGGATGAAACTGGTGTCTCATTAAAGCTAATATCCATGTAAACAAGTTTCATGAAGACATCGAATCCTAATTCGGCCAGTAACAGGGTCAAAGAAGCATAATCCGCTAAATGGTCAGAATGCTACGAGTTAAATAGCCTTATGAATGTGCCAAGTGGATAACCGAGCACCTTAGCTCTTTTAAGAAGCGTCCAGTGATGCTAATCATGCGTCTACTCAGAATACAGAACATTATGATGGGTGGACAAGTAAGTTTGAATGAAGTACTAAGATATTCAACGTCCAAGGTTGACCAGAAAATCAGGTACCCTTTTAAATAAAGTTCTGAAGCATCAAGTACTGTAGCATTAGAATATACAAGCTTCAGCAACTCTAATAGAAGCAATAGAATAAAAGCGAGAATGAAGACAAAGGCACAAAAGTGGCAACAGCAAAAACACTGACGATTTAAGTCAAGCGTCTGCTGTCGATAATCAAGCGTTCGAAATGTCGTATTTTGAGGTACGCTCGTCCTAATGAAGTGATCTTGGTTTTGTTATAAATTCAAGAGAAATACCTACATGTTTCCTGCAGAAGCCGAGATCTGTATCAATCTCTATCGAAGTGAAATTCCTTCTTAAAGCTTGAGATGTGATACTGTTCGTGACAATCAGAACATGCAACCGTCTGCTGATAATTTCTGGAGCTTTGGGCGTTCAAAATTAGAGTTCTTGGTATCATTGGAAGGCTCAATGAAACATTTACAACTCTCGTAAAGAGGTCAAGAGCGAAATCGATCTCTATCTTTGCTAAAATCGATCCGTACGTTGGTGACGTGATGCCGTTCCTGACTGTGCTTCCTTTGTAGCGTCTGATGGCCATATATTGAGCTAATGGTGTTAGAATTGGATGAAACCGGTGTCTCATTAAAGCTAATATCCATGTAAACAAGTTTCATGAAGACATCGAATCCTAATTCGGCCAGTAACAGGGTCAAAGAAGCATAATCCGCTAAATGGTCAGAATGCTACGAGTTAAATAGCCTTATGAATGTGCCAAGTGGATAACCGAGCACCTTAGCTCTTTTAAGAAGCGTCCAGTGATGCTAATCATGCGTCTACTCAGAATACAGAACATTATGATGGGTGGACAAGTAAATTTGAATGAAGTACTAAGATATTCAACGTCCAAGGTTGACCAGAAAATCAGGTACCCTTTTAAATAAAGTTCTGAAGCATCAAGTACTGTAGCATTAGAATATACAAGCTTCAGCAACTCTAATAGAAGCAAGAGAATAAAAGCGTGAATAAAGACAAAAGTACAAAAGCGTCAATAGCAAAAACACTGAGGATTTAAGTCAAGCGTCTGCTGTCGATAATCAAGCGTTCAAAATGTCGTATTTTGAGGTACGCTCCTCCTAATGAAGTGATCTTGGTTTTGTTATAAATTCTAGAGAAATACCCACATGTTTCCTGAAGAAGCCGATATCTGTATCAATCTCTATAGGAGTGAAATTCCTTCTTCAAGCTTGAGATGTGATACTGTTCATGACAATCAGAACATGCAACCATCTGCGGACAATTTCTGGAGCTTTGGGCATTCAAAAGTATCGATCTTGATATCGTTGGAAGGCTCAAAGAAATATTTGCAACTCTCGTGAAGAGGTCAAGAGCGAAATCGATCTCTATCTTTGCGAAAATGCATCCGTACGTTGGTGACGTGATGCCGTTCCTGACTGTCATACCTTTGTAGCGTCTGGTGGCCATATATTGAGCTAATGGTGTTAGAATTGGATGAAACCGGTGTCTCATTAAGGCTAATATCCATGTAAACAAGTTTCATGAAGACATCGAATCCTAATTCAGCCCGTAACAGGGTCAAAGAAGCATAATACGCTAAATGGTCAAAATGCTACGAGTTAAATAGCCTTGTGAATGTGCCAAGTGGATAACCGAGCACCTTAGCTCTTTTAAGAAGCATCCAGTGAAGCTAATCAAGCATCTACTCAGAATACTGAACATTATGATGGGCGGAGAAGTAAATTTGAATGAAGTTCTAAGATATTCAACGTCTAAGGTTGACCAGAAAATGAGGTACCCTTTTAACTAAAGTTCTGAAGCATCAAGTACTGTAACATTAGAATATACAAGCTTCAGCAAGTCTAATAGAAGCCAGAGAATAAAAGCGTGAATAAAGACAAAAGTACAAAAGCGTCAACAGCAAAAACACTGAGGATTTAAGTCAAGCGTCTGCTGCTGATAATCAAGCGTCCGAAATGTCATATTTTGAGGTACGCTCGTCCTCATGAAGTGATCTTGGTTTTGTTATAAATTCAATAGAAATGCCCACATGTTTCATGAAGAAGCCGAGATCTGTATCAATCTCTATCGGAGTGAAATTCTTTCTTCAAGCTTGAGATGTGATACTGTTCATGACAATCAGAACATGCAACCGTCTGCTGACAATTTCTTGAGCTTTGGGCGTTCAAAAGTAGCGATCTTGGTATCGTAGGAAGGCTCAAAGAAATATCTAAAACTCTCGTAAAGAGGTCAAGAGCGAAATCGATCTCTATCTTTGCTAAAATGCATCCGTACGATGGTGACGTGATGCCGTTCCTTACTGTCGTACCTTTGTAGCGTCTGGTGGCCATATATTGAGCTAATGGTGTTAGAATTGGATGAAACCGGTGTCTCATTAAGGCTAATATCCATGTAAACAAGTTTCATGAGGACATCGAATCCTAATTCAGCCAGTAACAGGGTCAAAGAAGCATAATATGCTAAATGATCAGAATGCTACGAGTTAAATAGCCTTGTGAATGTGCCAAGTGGATAACCGAGTGCCTTAGCTCTTTTAAGAAGCGTCCAGTGAAGCTAATCAAGCCTCTACTCAGAATGCAGAACATTATGATGGGTGGATAAGTAATTTTGAATGAAGTACTAAGATATTCAACGTCCAAGGTTGACCAGAAAATGAGGTACCCTTTTAAATAAAGTTCTGGAGCATCAAGTACTGTAACGTTAGAATACACAAGCTTCAGCAACCCTAATAGAATCAAGAGAATAAAAGCGTGAATAAAGACAAAAGTATAAAAGCGTCAACAGCAAAAACACTGAGGATTTAAGTCAAGCGTCTGAAACGTCGTATTTTGAGGTACGCTCGTCCTAATGAAGTGCTCTTGGTTTTGTTATAAATTCAAGAGAAATACCCACATGTTTCCTGAAGAAGCCGAGATCTGTATCAATCTCTATCAGAGTGAAATTCCTTCTTCAAGCTTGAGATGTGATACTGTTCATGACAATCAGAACATGCAACCGTCTCCTGACAATTTCTGGAGCTTTGGGCGTTCAAAAGTAACGATCTTGGTATCGTTGGAAGGCTAAAAGAAATATCTACAACTCTCGTAAAGAGGTCAAGAGCGAAATCGATCTCTATCATTGCGAAAATACATCTGTCCGTTGGTGACGTGATGCCGTTCCTGACTGTCGTACCTTTGTAGCATCTGGTGGCCATATATTGAGCTAATGGTGTTAGAATTGGATGAAACCGGTGTCTCATTAAGGCTAATATCCATGTAAACAAGTTTCATGAGGACATCGAATCCTAATTCAGCCAGTAACAGGGTCAAAGAAGCATAATATGCTAAATGGTCAAAATGTTACGAGTTAAATAGCCTTGTGAATGTGCCAAGTGGATAACCGAGTGCCTTAGCTCTTTTAAGAAGCGTCCAGTGAAGCTAATCAAGCGTCTACTCAGAATACAGAACATTATGATGGGTGGAGAAGTAAATTTGAATGAAGTTCTAAGATATTCAACGTCCAAGGTTGACCAGAAAATGAGGTACCCTTTTAAATAAAGTTCTGAAGCATCAAGTACTGTAATATTAGAATATACAAGCTTCAGCAACTCTAATAGAAGCAAGAGAATAAAAGCGTGAATAAAGACAAAAGTACAAAAGCGTCAACAGCAAAGACACTGAGGATTTAAGTCAAGCGTCTGCTGCCGATAGTCATGCGTCCGAAACGTCATATTTTGAGGTACGCTCGTCCTCATGAAGTGATCTTGGTTTTCTTATAAATTCAGGAGAAATACCTACATCTTTCCAGAAGAAGCCGAGATCTGTATCAATCTCTATCGGAGTGAAATTCCTTCTTTAAGCTTGAGATGTGATACTGTTCATGACAATCAGAACATGCAACCGTCTGCTGAATATTTTTGGAGCTTTGGGCGTTTAAAAGTATCGATCTTGGTATCATTGGAAGGTTCAAAGAAATATCTGCAACTCTCATAAAGAGGTCAAGAGCGAAATCGATCTCTATCTTTGTCAAAATGCATCCGTAAGTTGGTGACGTGGTGCCGTTCTTGGCTATCATACCTTTGTAGCGTCTGATGGCCATATATTGAGCTAATGGTGTTAGAATTGGATGAAACAGATGTGCCCTTAAAGAAAATATCCAAGTGAACAAGTTTCATGAAGACATCAAATCCTAATTCAGCCAGTAACAAGGTCAAAGAAGCATAATACGCTAAATGGTCAGAATGCTACGAGTTAAATAGCCTTCTGAATGTGCCAAGTGGATAACCGAGTGCCTTAGCTCTTTTAAGAAGCGTCCAGTGAAGCTAATCAAGCCTCTACTCAGAATACAGAACATTATGATGGGTGGAGAAGTAATTTTGAATGAAGTACTAAGATATTCAATGTCCAAGGTTGACCAGAAAATGAGGTACACTTTTAAATAAAGTTCTGAAGCATCAAGTACTGCAACATTAGAATATACAAGCTTCAGCAACTCCAACATAAGCAAGAGAATAAAAGCGTGAATAAAGACAAAAGTACAAAAGCGTCAACAACAGAAACTCTGAGGATTTAAGTCAAGCATCTGCTGCCGATAATCAAGCGTCCGAAACGCATTTTAAGGTACGCTCGTCCTAATGAAGTGATCTATGTTTTGTTATAAATTCAATAGAAATGCCCACATGTTTCATGAAGAAGCCGAGATATGTATCAATCTCTATCAGAGTGAAATTCCTTCTTCAAGCTTGAGATGTGATACTGTTCATGACAATCAGAACATGCAACCGTCTGCTGACAATTTCTTGAGCTTTGGGCGTTCAAAAGTAGCGATCTTGGTATCGTTGGAAGGCTCAAAGAAATATCTAAAACTCTCGTACAGAGGTCAAGAGCGAAATCGATCTCTATCTTTGCTAAAATGCATCCGTACGATGGTGACGTGATGCCGTTCCTTACTGTCATACCTTTGTAGCGTCTGATGGCCATATATTGAGCTAATGGTGTTAGAATTGGATGAAACCAGTGTCTCATTAAAGCTAATATCCATGTAAACAAGTTTCATGAAGACATCGAATCCAAATTCAGCCAGTAACAGGGTCAAAGAAGCATAATACGCTAAATGGTCAGAATGCTACGAGTTAAATAGCCTTGTGAATGTGCCAAGTGGATAACCGACCACCTTAGCTCTTTTAAGAAGCGTCCAGTGAAGCTAATCAAGCGTCTACTCAGAATACAGAACATTATGATGGATGGAGAAGTAAATTTGAATGAAGTACTAAGATATTCAACGTCCAAGGTTGACCAGAAAATGAGGTACCCTTTTAAATAAAGTTCTGAAGCATCAAGTACTGTAACATTAGACTATACAAGCTTCAGCAACTCTAATAGAAGCAAGAGAATAAAAGCGTGAATAAAGACAAAAGTACAAACGCTTCAACAGCAAAAACACTGAGGATTTAAGTCAAGCATCTTCTGCCGATAATCATGCGTCCGAAACGTCGTATTTTGAGGTACGCTCGTCCTCATGAAGTGATCTTGGTTTTGTTATAAATTTAGGTGAAATACCTACATGTTTCCTGAAGAAGCCGAGATCTGTATCAATCTCTATCGGAGTGAAATTCCTTCTTCAAGCTTGAGATGTGATACTGTTCATGACAATCAGAACATGCAACCGTCAGCCGAAAATTTTTGGAGCTTTCGGCGTTGAAAAGTATCGATCTTGGTATCGTTGGAAGGCTCAAAGAAATATCTGCAACTCTCATAAAGAGGTCAAGAGAGAAATCGATCTCTATCTTTGTCAAAATGCATCCGTAAGTTGGTGACGTGGTGCCGTTCCTGACTATCATACCTTTGTAGCGTCTGATGGCCATATATTGAGCTAATGGTGTTATAATTGGATGAAACAGGTGTCTCATCAAAGCTAATATCCGTGTAAGCCAGTTTTATGAAGACATCGAATCCTAATTCAGCCAGTAACAAGGTCAAAGAAGCATAATAGGCTAAATGGTCAGAATGCTAAGAGTTAAATAGCCTTGTGAATGTGCCAAGTGGATAACCGAGCACCTTAGCTCTTTTAAGAAGCGTCCAGTGAAGCTAATCAAGCGTCTACTCAGAATACAGAACATTATGATGGGTGGAGAAATAAATTTGAATGAAGTTCTAAGATATTCAACGTCCAAGGTTGACCGGAAAATGAGGTACCCTTTTAAATAAAGTTCTGAAGCATCAAGTATTGTACCATTAGAATATACAAGCTTCAGCAACTCAAATAGAAGCAAGAGAATAAAAGCGTGAATAAAGTCAAAAGTACAAAAGCGTCAACAGCAAAAACACTGAGGATTTAAGTCAAGCGTCTCCTGCCGATAATCATGCGTCTGAAACGTCATATTTTGAGGTATGCTCGTCTTAATGAAGTGATCTTGGTTTTGTTAGAAAGATAATATAAATAACTACATGTTTCCTGATGAAGCCGAGATCTGTATCAGTCTCTATCGAAGTGAAATTCCTACTTCAATCTTGAGCTGTGATACACTGTTCATGGCAATCAGAACATGCAACCGTCTGCTGACAATTTCTGGAGCTTTGAGTGTACAAAAGTATCAATCTTGGCTTAGTTGGAAGTCTCAAAGAAATATCTGCAGCTCTCGTGAAAAGGTCAAGAACGAAATCAATCTCTATCTTTGTCAAAATGCATCCGTAAGTTGGTGACATGATGCCGTTCCTGACTGCCATACCGTTGTCGCGTCTAATGGCCATATATTGAGATGATGGAGTTTGGATTGGATGAAACCGGTACCTCATTAAAGCTAATATCCATATAAACAAGTTTCATGGAATCATCGAATCCTAATTCGGCCAGTAACAGGGACAAGGACGCATAATACGCTAAATGGTCTGAATGCTACTAGTTAAATAGCCTTGTGAATGTGCCAAGTGGATAACCGAAAGCGTCCAGTGAAGCTAATCAAGCATCTACACAGAATATAGAGTATTATGATAGGGGGAGAAGTAAATTTGAATGAAGTACTAAGATATTCAACATCCAAGGTTGACCAGAAAATGAGGTACCCTTTTAAATAAAGTTCTAAAGCATCAAGTACTGTAACATTAGAATATACAAGCTTCGGCAACTCCAATAGAAGGGAGAGAATAAAAGCGTGAATAAAGACAAAAGTACAAAAGCGTCAACAGCAAAAACACTGAGGATTTAAGTCAGGCCTCTGCTGCCGATAATCAAGCGTCCGAAACGTCGTATTTTGAGGTACGCTCGTCCTCATGAAGTGATCTTGGTTTTGTTATAAATTCAAGAGAAATACCTCCATGTTTCCTGAAGAAGCCGAGATCTGTATCAATCTCTATCGGAGTGAAATTCCTTCTTCAAGGTTGAGATGTGATACTATTCATGACAATCTGAACATGCAACCATTTGCTGACAATTTCTGGAGCTTTGGGTGTTCAAAAGAATCGATCCTGGAATCGTTGGACGGCTCAAAGAAATATCTACAACTCTCGTAAAGAGGTCAAGAGCAAAATCTAATACTTCGATTCAAAATTACTTCTCCACCCATCATAATGTTCTGTATTCTGAGAAAATGCTAGATTAGCTTCACTGGATGCTTCTTAAATGAGCTAAGGCGCTTGGTTATCCGCTTTGCATATTCAAAAGTCTGTTTAACTCGTAGCATTCTGACCATTTTGCATATTATGCTTCTTTGACCTTGTTACTGGCCGAATTAGGATTCGATGTCTTCATGAAACTTGTTTATATGGATATTAGATTTAATGAGACACCGGTTTCATCCTACTCGAACACCATCAACTCAATATATGGCCATCAGACACTACAAAGGTATGACAGTCAGGAACGGCATCACGTCACCAACTTACGGATGCATTTTGACAAAGATAGAGATCGATTTCGCTCTTGACCTCTTCATGAGAGTTGCAGATATTTCTTTGAGCCTTCCAACGATACCAAGATCGATACTTTTGAAAACCTAAAGCTGCAGAAATTGTCAGCAAAAGGTGGCATATTTGAATTGTCACGAACAGTATCACACCTCATGCTTGAAGAAGGAATTTCACTTAGATAGAGATTGATTTAGATCTCGAATTCTGCATGAAACAGGTAGGTATTTCTCTTATCTTTCTAAAAAAACCAAGATCACTTCATTAGGACGAGCATACCTCGAAATACGACGTTTCGGACCCTTGATTATCGGCAGCAGACACTTGACCTTAATCTTCAGTGTTTTTGCTGTTGCAGGTTTTGTACTTTTGTCTTTATTCATGCTTTTCTTCTCTTTATTCTATTAAAGTTGCTAAAGCTTTTATATTCTTATATTACAGTACTTGTTGCTTCTGAACTTTATTGAAAAGGGTACCTCATTTTCTGGCCAAGCTTGGACGTTGAATATCTTAAAACTTCATTCAAAATTACTTCTCCACCCATCATAATGTTCTGTAGTCTGAGAAGATGCTTAATTAGCTTCACTGGACACTTCTTAAATGAGCGAAGGTGCTTGTTTATCTGCTTTGCACATTCACAAGTCTGTTTAACTCATAGCATTATTACCATTTTCCGTATTATGGTTCTTTGACCCTGTTACTGGCCGAATTAGGATTCGATGTCTTCATGAAACTTGTTTATATGGATATTAGCTTTATATGGATATCGATCTCTATCCAATTCGAACACCATTAGCTCAATATATGGCCATCAGACGCTACAAAGGTACGACAGTCAGGAACGGCATCACGTCACCAACTTATGGATTCATTTTGACAAAGATAGAGATCGATTTCGCTCTTGTCCTCTTCACGAGAGTTGCAGATATTTCTTTGAGCCTTCCAAATATTCCAAGATTGATACTTTTGAACACCCAAAGCTCCCGAAATTGTTAGCAGACGGTTGCATGTTTTGATTGTCACGAACAGTATCACATCTCAAGCTTGAAGAAGGAATTTCACTCCGTTAGAGATTGATACAGATCCCTGCTTCTTCAGGAAACATGTAGTTATTTCTCTTATATTTCTAACAATACCAAGATGACTTCATTAGTACGAGCGTACCTCAAAATTCGATGTTTCGGACGCTTGACTATCGACAGCAGACGCTTGACTTCAATCTTCCGTGTTTTTGCTGTTGCCGCTTTTGTACTTTTGTCTTTATTCACGTTTTTATTTTCTTTCTTCAATTAGAGTTGTTGAAGCTTTTATGTTCTTATATTATAGTACTTGATGCTTCAGAACTTTGTTGAAAAGGGTACATCATTTTCTGGTCAAGCTTGGACGTTGAATATCTTAAAACATCATTCAAAATTACTTCTCCACCCATCGTAATGTTCTGTATTCTGTAAAGATGCTAGATTAGCTTCACTCGACGCTTCTTAAATGAACTAAGGCGCTTGGTTATGCACTTTGCACATTCACAAGTCTGTTTAACTCGTACCAATTTGACCATTTTGCGTATTATGCTTCTTTGACCCTGTTACTGGCCGAATTACGATTCAATGTCTTCATGAAACTTGTTTATATGGATATTAGCTTTAATGAGACACTGGTTTCATCCAATTCGAACACCATCAACTCAATATATGGCCATCAGACGCTACAAAGGTATGACAGTCAGGAACGGCATCAAGTCACCAACTTACTGATGCATTTTGACAAAGATAGAGATCGATTCCGCTCTTGACCTCTTCATGAGAGTTGCAGATATTTCTTTGAGCCTTCCAACGATACCAAAATCGATAATTTTGAACACCCAAAGTTCCATAAATTGTCAGTAGACAGTTGCATGTTCTAATTGTCACGAATAGTATCACATGGTACTTCTCTTATCTTTCTAACAAAACCAAGATCACTTCATTAGGACAAGCATACCTCAAACTACGACGTTTCGGACACTTGACCCTGTAGCAAATTTTGTACTTTTGTCTTCATTCACGCTTTTTTTTTTCTCTTTCTTCTATTGAAGTTACTAAAGGTTTTGTCTTCTTCTATTACAGTACGTGATGCTTCAGAACTTTATTGAAAAGGTACCTCATTTTCTGGTCAAGCTTGGGCTTTGAATATCTTAATACTTCATTCAAAATTACTTCTCCACCCATCATAATGTCCTGTATTCTGGGTAGACGCTTGATTAGCTTCAATGGATTCTTGTTAAAAGAGCTAAGGAGCTTGGTTATCCACTTGGCACATTCACAAGGCTATTTAACTCATAGCATTCTGACCATTTAGCATATTATGCTTCTTTGACCCTGTTACTGGCCGAATTAGGATTCGATGTTTTCATGAAACTTGTTTATATGGATATTAACTTTAATTAGACACCGGTTTCAACCAATTCTAACACCATGAGCTTAATATAAGGCCATCAGACGCTACAAAGGTATGACAGTCAGGAATGGCATCACGTCACCAACTTACAGATGCATTTTGACAAAGATAGAAATCGATTTTGCTCTTGACCTCTTCACGAGAGTTGCAGATATTTCTTTGAGCCTTCCAATGATACCCTGATCGACACTTTTGAACACCCAAAGCTCCATAAATTGTCGGCAGGCGGTTGCATGGTCTGATTGTCACGAACAGTATCACACGGTACTTCTCTTATCTTTCTAACAAAACCAAGATCACTTCATTAGGACGAGCATACCTCAGACTACAACGTTTCGGACGCTTGATTTCAATCTTTAGTGTTTTTGATTTTACAGATTATTTAATTTTGTCATTATTCACGCTTTTTTTTTCTCTTTCTTCTATTAGAGTTGCTGAAGCTTTTGTCCTTTTCTATTATAGTACTCGATGCTTCAGAACTTTAATGAAAATGGTACCTCATTTTCTGGTCAAGCTTGGACTCTGAATATCTTAATACTTCTTTCACCCATCATAATGTTCTGTATTCTGAGTAGACGCTTGACTAGCTTCACTGGACGCTTCTTAAAAGAGCTAAGGCGCTTAGTTATCCACTCGCCACATTCACGCTATTTAACTCGTAGCATTCTGACCATTTAGCGCATTATGCTTCTTTGACCACGTTACTGGCCAAATTAGGATTAGATGTCTTCATGAAACTTGTTAATATGCATATTACCTTTAATGAGACACCGGTTTTATCCAATTCGAATACCATCAGCTCAATAAATGGCCATCAGACGCTACAAAGGTATGACAGTCAGGAACGGCATCACGTCACCAACTTACGGATGCATTTGACAAAGATAGAGATCGATTTCGCTCTTGACCTCTTCACGATAGTTGCAGATATTTTTTTGAACCTTCCAACGATACCGAGATCGATAATTTTGAACACCCAAAGCTCCGGAAATTGTCAGCAGACGGTTGCATGTTCTGATTGTCACGAACAGTATCACATCTCAAGCTTGAGGAAGGAATTTCACTTCGATAGAGATTGATACGGATCTCGGGCTCTTCAGGAAACATGAAGTTATTTCTCTTATCTTTCTAAAAAAACCAAGATCACTTCATTAGGAAGTGCGTACCTAAAAATACGACGTTTCGGACGCTTGATTATCGGCAGCAAACGCTTGACTTCAATCTTCAGTGTTTTTGCTATTGCCGCTTTTGTACTTTTGTCTTTATTCACGCTTTTCTTCTCTTTATTCTATTAGAGTTGCTGAAGCTTTTATATTCTTATATTACAGTACTTGATGCTTCAGAACTTTTTTGAAAAGGGTACCTCGTTTTCTGGTCAAGCTTGGACGTTGAATATCTTAAAACATCATTCAAAATTACTTCTCCACCCATCGTAATGTTCTGTATTCTGTAAAGATGCTAGATTAGCTTCACTCGACGCTTCTTAAATTAACTAAGGCGCTTGGTTATCCACTTTGCACATTCACAAGTCTGTTTAACTTGTAGAATTCTGACCATTTTGCGTATTATGCTTCTTTGACCCTGTTACTGGCCGAATTAGGATTCGATGTCTTCATGAAACTTGTTTATATGGATATTAGCTTTAATGAGACACCAGTTTCATCATATTCAAACACCATCATTTCAATACATGGCCATAACACGCAAGAAAGGTACTACAGTCAGGAACGGCATCACGTCACCAACTTACGAATGCATTTTGACAAAGATAGAGATCGATTTCGCTCTTCAACTCTTCACGAGAGTTGCAGATATTTCTTTGAGCCTTCCAACTATACCAATATCGATACTTTTGAAAACCTAAAGCTCCAGAAATTGTCAGCAGAAGGTTGCATATTCGAATTGTCACGAACAGTATCACACCTAATGCTTGAAGAAGGAATTTCACTCAGATAGAGATTGATTCAGATCTCGACTTGTGCATGAAAGAGGCAGGTATTTCTCTTATCTTAATAAAAAAAGCAAGATCACTTCATTAGGACGAGCATACCTCGAAATACGACGTTTCGGACCCTTGATTATCTACAGCAAACGCTTGACTTCAATCTTCCGTTTTTTTGCTGTTGCTACTTTTGTCTTTATTCTCTCTTTTTTTCTCTTTCTTCTATTGGAGTTGCTGAAGCTTTTATATTCTTATATTACAGTACTTGATGCTTCAGAACTTTATTGAAAAGGGTACCTCATTTTCTGGTTAAGCTTGGTCTTTGAATATCTTAATACTTCGATTCAAAATTACTTCTCCACCCATCATAATGTTCTGTATTCTGAGAAGATGCTAGATTAGCTTCACTGGACGCTTCTTAAATGAGCTAAGGCGCTTGGTTACCCGCTTTGCACATTCACAAGTCTGTTTAACTCGTAGCATTTTGACTATTTTGCATATTATGCTTCTTTGACCTTATTACTGGCCGAATTAGAATTCGATGTCTTCATGAAACTTGTTTATATGCATATTAGCTTTAATGAGACACTGGTTTCATCCAACTCGAACACCATCAACTCAATATATGGCCATCAGACGCTACAAAGGTATGACAGTCAGGAACGGCATCACGTCACCAACTTACGGATGCATTTTGACAAAGATAGAGATCGATTTCGCTCTTGACCTCTTCACAAGAGTTGCAGATATCTTTGAGTCTTCTAACGATACCAAGATCGATACTTTTGAAAACCTAAAGCTACAGAAATTGTCAGCAGAAGGTGGCATATTTGAATTGTCACGAACAGTATCACACCTCATGCTTCAGGAAGGAATTTCACTTAGATAGATATTGATTCAGATCTCGACTTCTGCATGAAACATGTTGGTATTTCTCTTATCTTTCTAAAAAAACCAAGATCACTTCATTAGGACGAGCATACATCTAAATACGACGTTTCGGACCCTTGATTATCGGTAGCAGACGCTTGACTTTAATCTTCAGCCTTTTTGCTGTTGCCAGTTTTGTACTTTTGTCTTTATTCATGCTTTTCTTCTCTTTCTTCTATTAGAGTTGCTGAAGCTTTTATATTCTTATATTATAGTACTTGTTGCTTCAGAACTTTATTGAAAAGGGTACCTCATTTTCTGGCCAAGCTTGGACGTTGAATATCTTAAAACTTCATTCAAAATTACTTCTCCACCCATCATAATGTTCTGTAGTCTGAGAAGATGCTTAATTAGCTTCACTGGACACTTCTTAAATGAGCGAAGGTGCTTGTTTATCTGCTTTGCACATTCACAAGTCTGTTTAACTCGTAGCATTATTACCATTTTCCGTATTATGGTTCTTTGACCCTGTTACTGGCCGAATTAGGATTCGATGTCTTCATGAAACTTGTTTATATGGATATTAGCTTTAATGAGACACCGATTTCATCCAATTATAACACCATTAGCTCAATATATGGCCGTCAGACGCTACAAAGGTACGACAGTCAGGAACGGCATCACGTCACCAACTTATGGATGCATTTTGACAAAGATAGAGATCGATTTCGCTCTTGTCCCCTTCACGGGAGTTGCAGATATTTCTTTGAGCCTTCCAAATATACCAAGATTGATACTTTTGAACACCTAAATCTCCTGAAATTGTTAGCAGACGGTTGCATGTTTTGATTGTCATGAACAGTATCACATCTCAAGCTTGAAGAAGGAATTTCACTTCGTTAGAGATTGATACAGATCCCGGCTTCTTCAAGAAACATGTAGTTATTTCTCTTATCTTTCTAACAAGACCAAGATGACTTCATTAGTACGAACGTACCTCAAAATACGACGCTTCGGATGCTTGACTATCGACAGCAGACGCTTGACTTCATTCTTCCGTGTTTTTGCTGTTGCCGCTTTTGTACTTTTGTCTTTATTCACGTTTTTCTTCTCTTTCTTCTATTAGAGTTGCTGAAGCTTTTATATTCTTATATTACAGTACTTGATGCTTCAGAACTTTATTGAAAAGGGTACCTCATTTTCTGGTCAAGCTTGGATGTTGAATATCTTAATACTTCATTCAAAATTACTTCTCCACCCATCATAATGTCCTGTATTCTGAGTAGACGCTTGATTAGCTTCACTGGACACTTCTTAAAAGAGCTAAGGAGCTTGGTTATCCACTTGGCACATTCACAAGGCTATTTAACTCATAGCATTCTGACCATTTAGCATATTATGCTTCTTTGACCCTGTTACTGGCCGAATTAGGATTCGATGTCTTCATGAAACTTGTTTATATGGATATTGACTTTAATGAGACACCGGTTTCAACCAATTCGAACACCATGAGCTTAATATAAGGCTATCAGACGCTACAAAGGTATGACAGCCGGGAATGGCATCACGTCACCAACTTACGGATGCATTTTGACAAATATAGAGATCGATTTTGCTCTTGACCTCTTCACGAGAGTTGCAGATATTTCTTTGAGCCTTCCAATGATACCTAAATCGACACTTTTGAACACCCAAAGCTCCATAAATTTTCAGCAGACGGTTGCATGTTCTGATTGTCACGAACAGTATCACACGGTACTTCTCCTATCTTTCTAACAAAACCAAGATCACTTCATTAAGACGAGCATACCTCAGACTACGACGTTTCGGACGCTTGATTTCAATCTTCAGTGTTTTTGATTTTACAGATTATTTACTTTTGTCAATATTCACGGTTTTTTTTCTCTTTCTTCTATTAGAGTTGCTGATGCTTTTGTCCTTTTATATTATAGAACTCGATGCTTCAGAACTTTAATGAAAATGGTACCTCATTTTTTGGTCAAGCTTGGACTTTGAATATCTTAATACTTCTTTCAAAATTACTTCTCCACCCATCATAATGTTCTGTATTCTGAGTAGACGCTTGATTAGCTTCACTGGACGCTTCTTAAAAGAGCTAAGGCGCTTGGTTATCCACTTGGCACATTCACAAGGCTATTTAACTCGTAGAATTCTGACCATTTAGCGCATTATGCTTCTGTGACCACGTTACTGGCCAAATTAGGATTCGATGTCTTCATGAATCTTGTTTATATGCATATTAGCTTTAATGAGACACCGCTTTTATCCAATTCGAATACCATCAGCTCAATAAATGGCCATCAGGCGCTACAAAGGTATGACAGTCAGGAACGGCATCACGTCACCAACTTACGGATGCATTTTGACAAAGATAGAGATTGATTTTGCTCTTGACCTCTTCACGAGAGTTGCAGATATTTCTTTGAGCCTTCCAATGATACCCAGATCGACACTTTTGAACACCCCAAGCTCCATAAATTGTCAGCAGACGGTTGCATGTTCTGATTGTCACGAACAGTATCACACGGCACTTCTCCTATCTTTCTAACAAAACCAAGATCAATCTTCATTAGGACGAGCATACCTCAGACTACGACGTTTCGGACGCTTGATTTCAATCTTCAGTGTTTTTGATTTTACAGATTATTTACTTTTGTTAATATTCACGCTTTTTTCTCTCTTTCTTCTATTAGAGTTGCTGAAGCTTTTGTCCTTTTGTATTAGAGAACTCGATGTTTCAGAACTTTAATGAAAATGGTACCTCATTTTTTGGTCAAGCTTGGACTTTTAATATCTTAATACTTCTTTCAAAGTTACTTCTCCACCCATCATAATGTTCTGTATTCTGAGTAGACACTTGATTAGCTTCACTGGACGCTTCTTAAAAGAGCTAAGGCGCTTGGTTATCCACTTGGCACATTCACAAGGCTATTTAACTCGTAGAATTCTGACCATTTGGCGCATTATGCTTCTTTGACCACGTTACTGGCCAAATTAGGATTCGATGTCTTCATGAAACTTGTTTATATGCATATTAGCTTTAACGAGACACCGGTTTTATCCAATTCGAATACCATCAGCTCAATAAATGGCCATCAGACGCTACAAAGGTATGACAGTTAGGAACGGCATCACGTCACCAACTTACGGATGCATTTTGACAAAGATAGAGATTGATTTCGCTCTTAACCTCTTCACGAGAGTTGTAGTTATTTTTTTGAACATTCCAACGATACCGAGATCGATAATTTTGAACATACAAAGCTCCAGAAATTATCAGCAGACGGTTGCATGTTCTGATTGTCACGAACAGTATCACATCTCAAGCATGAAGAAGGAATTTCACTTCGATAGAGATTGATACGGATCTCGGGTTCTTCAGGAAACATGTAGTTATTTCTCTTATCTTTCTAAAAAAACCAAGATCACTTCATTAGGACGTGCGTACCTCAAAATACGACATTTCGGACGCTTGATTATCGGCAGCAAACGCTTGACTTCAATCTTCAGTGTTTTTGCTGTTGCCGCTTTTGTTCTTTTGTCTTTATTCACGCTTTTTTTCTCTTTATTCTATTAGAGTTGATGAAGCTTTTATATTCTTATATTACAGTACTTGATGCTTCAGAACTTTATTGAAAAGGGTACCTCATTTTCTGGTCAAGCTTGGAAGTTGAATATCTTAAAACTTCATTCAAAATTATATCTCCACCCATCATATTGTTTTGTATTCTGAGAAGACGCTTGATTAGCTTCACCGGACTCTTCTTAAATAAGCGAAGGCGCTTGGTTATCCGCTTTGCACATTCACAAGTCTGTTTAACTCGTAGAATTCTGACCATTTTGCGTATTATGCTTCTTTGACCCTGTTACTGGCCAAATTAGGATTCGATGTCTTAATGAAACTTGTTTATATGGATATTGGCTTTAATGAGACACCAGTTTCATCATATTCAAACACCATCATTTCAATACATGGCCATAACACGCAAGAAAGGCACTATAGTCAGGAATGGCATCACGTCACCAACTTACGGATGCATTTTACAAAGATAAAGATCGATTTCGCTCTTGAACTCTTCACGAGAGTTGCAGATATTTCTTTGAGCCTTCCAACTATACCAATATCGATACTATGGAAAACCTAAAGCTCCAGAAATTGTCAGCAGAAGGTTGCATATTCGAATTGTAACGAACAGTATCACACCTTATGCTTGAAGAAGGAATTTCACTCAGATATAGATTGATTCAGATCTCGACTTCTGCATGAAAGAGGTAGGTAATTCTCTTATATTTCTAAAAAAAACCAAGATCACTTCATTGGGACGAGCATACCACGAAATACGACGTTTCGGACCCTTGATTATCGGCAGTAGACTCTTGACTTCAATCTTCCATTTTTTTGCTGTTGCTACTTTTGTCTTTATTCTCTCTTTTTTTCTCTTTCTTCTATTTGAGTTGCTGAAGCTTCTTTATTCTTATATTACAGTACTTGATGCTTCAGAACTTTATTGAAAAGGGTACCTCATTTTCTGGTTAAGCTTGGTCTTTGAATATCTTAATACTTCGATTCAAAATTACTTCTCCACCCATCATAATGTTCTGTATTCTGAGAAGATGCTAGATTAGCTTCACTGGACGCTTCTTAAATGTGCTAAGGCGCTTGGTTATCCGCTTTGCACATTCACAAGTCTGTTTAACTCGTAGCATTTTGACTATTTTGCATATTATGCTTCTTTGACCTTGTTACTGGCCGAATTAGGATTCGATGTCTTCATGAAACTTGTTTATATGGATATTAGCTTTAATGAGACATCGGTTTCATCCAACTCGAACACCATCAACTCAATATATGGCCATCAGATGCTACAAAAGTATGACAGTCAGGAACGGGATCACGTCACCATCTTACGGATGCATTTTGACAAAGATAGAGATCGATTTCTCTCTTGACCTCTTCACGAGAGTTGCAGATATTTCTTTGAGTCTTCTAACGATACCAAGACAGATACTTTTGAACACCTAAAGCTGCAGAAATTGTCAGCAAAAGGTGGCATATTTGAATTGTCACGAACAATATCACACCTCATGCTTGAAGAAGGAATTTCACTTAGATAGAGATTGATTCAGATCTCGACTTCTACATGAAACCGGTAGGTATTTCTCTTATCTTTCTAAATAAACCAAGATCACTTCATTAGGACGAGCATACATCGAAATACGACGTTTCGGACCCTTGATTATCGGCAGCAGATGCTTGACTTTAATCTTCAGCCTTTTTGCTATTGCCGGTTTTGTACTTTTGTCTTTATTCATGCTTTTCTTCTCTTTCTTCTATTAGGGTTGCTGAAGCTCTTATATTCTTATATTACAGTACTTGATGCTTCAGAACTTTATTGAAAAGGGTACCTTATTTTCGGGTCAAGCTTGGACGTTGAATATCTTAAAACTTCATTCAAAATTACTTCTCCACCCATCATAATGTTCTGTAGTCTGAGAAGATGCTTAATTAGCCTCAATGGACACTTCTTAAATGAGCGAAGGTGCTTGGTTATCCGCTTTGCACATTCACAAGTCTGTTTAACACGTAGCATTCTGACCATTTTCCGTATTATGCTTCTTTGACCGTGTTTCTGGCCGAATTAGGATTCGATGTCTTCATGAAACTTGATTATATGGATATTAGCTTTAATGAGACACCGATTTCATCCAATTAGAACACCATTAGCTCAATATATGGCCATCAGATGCTACAAAGGTACTACAGTCAGGAACGGCATCACGTCACTAACTTATGGATGCATTTAGACAAAGATAGAGATCGATTTCGCTCTTGACCTCTTCACGAGAGTTGCAGATATTTCTTTGAGCCTTCCAAAGATACCAAGATAGATACTTTTAAACACCCAAAGCTCCCAAAATTGTCAGCAGACGGTTGCATGTTTTGATTCTCACGAACAGTATCACATCTCAAGCATGAAGAAGGAATTTCCCTCCGATAGAGATTTATACAGATCTCGGCTTCATTAGGAAACATGTAGTTATTTCCCTTATCTTTCTAACAAGACCAAGATGACTTCATTAGGACGAGCATACCTCAAAATATGACGTTTCAGATGCTTGATTATCGACAGCAGACGCTTGACTTCAATCTTCCGGGTTTTTGCTGTTGCTGCTTTTGTACTTTTGTCTTTATTCTTGATTTTCTTCTCTTTCTTCTATTAGAGTTGCTGAAGCTTTTTTGTTCTTATATTGCAGTACTTGATGCATCAGAACTTTATTGAAAAGGGTACCTCATTTTCTGGTCAAGTTTGGACGTTGAATATCTTAAAACTTCATTCAAAATTACTTCTCCACCCATCATAATGTTCTGTATTCTGAAAAGATGCTAGATTAGCTTCATGGGACGCTTCTAAAATGAGCTAAGGCGCTTGGTTATCCGCTTTGCACGTTCAGAAGTCTGTTTAACTCAAACCAATCTGACCATTTTGGGTATTATGCTTCTTTGACCCTGTTACTGGCCGAATTACGATTCAATGTCTTCATGAAACTTGTTTATATGGATATTAGCTTTAATGAGACTCCGGTTTCATCCAATTCAAACACCATCGACTCAATCTATGGCCATCAGACGCTACAAAGGTATGATAGTCAGGAACGGCATCACGTCACCAACTTACTGATGCATTTTGACAAAGATAGAGATTGATTTCGCTCTTGACCTCTTCACGAGAGTTGCAGATATTTCTTTGAGCCTTCCAACGATACCAAGATTGAAACTTTTGAAAACCTAAAGCTCCAGAAAGTGTCAGCAGAAGGTGGCATATTCGAATTGTCACGAACAGTATCACACCTCATGCTTGAAGAAGGAATTTCACTCAGATAGAGATTGATTCAGATCTCGACTTCTGCATGAAACAGGTAGGTATTTCTCTTATATTTCTAAAATAACCAAGATCACTTCATTAGGACGAGCATACCTCGAAATACGACGTTTCGGACCCTTGATTATCGGCAGCAGACGCTTGACTTCAGTCTTCAGCCTTTTTGCTATTGCAGCTTTTGTACTTTTGTCTTTATTCACGTTTTTTTTTTATCTTTCTTCTATTGGAGTTCCTGAAGGTTTTGTCTTCTTCTATTACAGTCCTTGATACTTCAGAACTTTATTGAAAAGGGTACCTCATTTTTTAGTGAAGCTTGGTCTTTGAATATCGTAATACTTCGATTCAAAATTACTTCTCCACCCATCATAATGGTCTGTATTCTGAGTAGGCGCTTGATTAGCTTCACTGGACGCTTCTTAAAAGAGCTAAGGCGCTTGGTTATCCACTTGGCACATTCACAAGGCTATTTAACTCATAGCATTCTGACCATTTAGCGTATTATGCTTCTTTGACCCTGTTACTGGTCGAATTAGGATTCGATGTCTTCATGAAACTTGTTTATATGGATATTAGCTTTAATGAGACATCGGTTTCATCCAATTCGAACACCATCAGCTCAATATATGGCCATCAGACGCTACAAAGGTATGATTGTCAAGAACGACATCACGTCACCAACTTACGGATGCATTTTGACAAAGATAGAGATCGATTTCGTTCTTGACCTCCTCACAAGAGTTGAAGATATTTCTTTGAGCCTTCCAACGATATCAGGATCGATACTTTTGAAGTCCCAAAGCTCCAAAAATTGTCGGCAGACGGTTGCATGTTCTGATTGTCACAAACAATATCACATCTTAAGCTTGAAGAAGGAATTTCACTCAGATAGAGATTGATACAGATCTCGGCTTCTCCAGGAAACATGTTGTTATTTCTCTTATCTTTCTAAAAAAACAAAGATCACTTCATTAGGACGAGCGTATTTCAAAATACGACGTTTCGGACGCTTGATTCTCGACAGCAGATGCTTGACTTCAATCTTCAGTGTTTTTGTTGTTGCCGATTTTGTACTTTTGCCTTTATTAACGCTTTTCTTCTCTTTCTTCTATTAGAGTTGCTGAAGCTTTTATATTCTTATATTATAGTACTTGATGCTTCAGAACTTTATTGAAAAGGGTACATCATTTTCTGGTCAAGCTTGGACGTTGAATATCTTAAAACATCATTCAAAATTACTTCTCCACCCATCGTAATGTTCTGTATTCTGCAAAGATGCTAGATTTGCTTCACTCGACGCTTCTTAAATGAACTACGGCGCTTGGTTATCCACTTTGCACAGTCACAAGTCTGTTTAACTCGTACCAATTTGACCATTTTGCGTATTATGCTTCTTTGACCCTGTTACTGGCCGAATTACGATTCAATGTCTTCATGAAACTTGTTTATATGGATATTAGCTTTAATGAGACACTGGTTTCATCCAATTCGAACACCATCGACTCAATATACAGCCATCAGACGCTACAAAGGTATGACAGTCAGGAACGGCATCAAGTCACCAACTTGCTGATGCATTTTGACAAAGATAGAGATCGATTCCGCTCTTGACCTCTTCATGAGAGTTGCAGATATTTCTTTGAGCCTTCCAACGATACCAAAATCGATAATTTTGGACACATAAAGTTCCATAAATTGTCAGTAGACAGTTGCATGTTCTGATTGTCACGAACAGTATCACATGATACTTCTCTTATCTTTCTAACAAAACCAAGATCACTTCATTAGGACAAACATACCTCAAACAACGACGTTTCGGACACTTGAACCTGTAGCATATTTCTTACTTTTGTATTTATTCACGCTTTTTTTTTTTCTCTTTCTTCTATTGAAGTTACTGAAGGTTTTGTCTTCTTCTATTACAGTACGTGATGCTTCAGAACTTTATTGAAAAGGTACCTCATTTTATGGTCAAGCTTGGACTTTGAATATCTTAATACTTCATTCAAAATTACTTCTCCACCCATCATAATGTCCTGTATTCTGAGTAGACTCTTGATTAGCTTCAATGGATGCTTGTTAAAAGAGCTAAGGAGCTTGGTTATCCACTTGGCACATTCACAAGGCT
This sequence comes from Ammopiptanthus mongolicus, assembly GCA_039655645.1. Taxonomy (NCBI): domain Eukaryota; kingdom Viridiplantae; phylum Streptophyta; class Magnoliopsida; order Fabales; family Fabaceae; genus Ammopiptanthus; species Ammopiptanthus mongolicus. The sequence goes on along the minus strand of CM077343.1, from coordinate 38,642,374 downwards.
ATTTAACTCATAGCATTCTGACCATTTAGCATATTATGCTTCTTTGACCCTGTTACTAGCCGAATTAGGATTCGATGTCTTCATGAAACTTGTTTATATGGATATTAACTTTAATTAGACACCGGTTTCAACCAATTCGAACACCATGAGCTTAATATAAGGCCATCAGACGCTACAAAGGTATGACAGCCAGGAATGGCATCACGTCACCAACTTACATATACATTTTGACAAATATAGAGATCGATTTTGCTCTCGACCTCTTCACGAGAGTTGCAGATATTTCTTTGAGCCTTCCAACGATACCAAGATTGATACTTTTGAAAACCTAAAGCTCCAGAAATTTCCAGCAGAAGGTGGCATATTCGAATTATCACGAACAGTATCACACCTTATGCTTGAAGAAGGAATTTCACTCAGATACAGATTGATTCAGATCTCGACATCTGCATGAAATAAGTAGGTATTTCTCTTATCTTTCTAAAAAAACAAAGATCACTTCATTAGGACGAGCATACCTCGAAATACGACTTTTCAGACCCTTGATTATCGGCAGCAGACGCTTGACTTCAATCTTCAGTCTTTTTGATGTTGCAGCTTTTGTATTTTTGTCTTTATTCACGCTTTTTTTCTCTTTCTTCTATTGCAGTTCCTGAAGATTTTGTCTTCTTCTATTACAGTACTTGATGCTTCAAAACTTTATTGAAAAGGGTTCCTCATTTTCTGGTCAAACTTGGTCTTTGAATATCTTAATACTTCGATTCAAAATTACTTCTCCACCCGTCATAATGGTCTATATTCTGAGTAGACGATTGATTAGCTTCACTGGACGCTTCTTATATGAGCAAAGGCGCTTGGTTATCCGCTTTGCACATTCACAAGTCTGTTTAACTCATAGAATTCTGACCATTTAGCGTATTATGCTTCTTTGATCCAGTTACTGGTCGAATTACGATTCGATGTCTTCATCAAACTTGTTTATATGGATATTAGCTTTAATGAGACACCGGTTTCATCCAATTCGAACACCATATGCTCAATAGATTGCCATCAGATGCTACAAAGGTACGACAGATCAATACTTTTGAAAACCTAAAGCTCCAAAAATTGTCAGTAGAAGGTGGAATATTCGAATTGTCACGAACAGTATCACACCTCATGCTTGAAGAAGGAATTTCACTCAGATAGAGATTGATTCAGATCTCGACTTCCGCATGAAACAGGTAGGTATTTCTCTTATCTTTCTACAAAAAAAAAAAAGATCACTTCATTCGGACGAGCATACCTCGAAATACGAGGTTTCCGACCCTTGATTATCGGCAGCAGACGCTTGACTTCAATCTTCTGTCTTTTTGCTTTTGCAGCTTTTGTACTTTTGTCTTTATTCACGCTTTTTTTCTCTTTCTTCTATTGGAGTTCTTGAAGGTTTTGTCTTCTTCTATTACAGTACTTGATGCTTCAGAACTTCATTGAAAAGGATACCTCATTTTCTGGTCAAGCTTGGTCGTTGAATATCTTAATACTTCGATTCAAAATTATTTCTCCACCCATCATAATGGTCTGTATTCTGAGTAGACGCTAGATTAGCTCCACTCGACGCTTCTTAAAAGAGCTAAGGCGCTTGGTTATCCACTTGGCACATTCACAAGGCTATTTAACACCTAGCATTCTGACCATTTAGCGTATTATACTTCTTTGGCCCAGTTACTGGTCGAATTCGGATACAATGTCTTCATGAAACTTCTTTATATGGATATTAGCTTTAATGAGACACCAGTTTCATCCCATTCGAACAACATCAGCTCAATATATGGCCATCAGATGCTACAAAGGTACGGCCGTCAGGAATGGCATCACATCACCAACTTACGGATGCATTTTGACAAAGATGGACATCGATTTCGCTCTTGACCTCTTCACGAGAGTTGCAGATATTTCTTTGAGCCTTCCAACGATACAGAGATCGATACTTTGGAAAACCTAAAGCTCCAGTAGTTGTCAGCAGAAGGTTGCATATTCAAATTGCCACGAACAATATCATAACTCATGCTTAAGGAAGGAATTTCACTCAGATAGAGATTGATTCAGATCTCGACTTCCGCATGAAACAGGTAGGTATTTCTCTTATCTTTCTAAAAAATCCAAGATCACTTCATTAGGACGAGCATACCTCGAAATACGAGGTTTCCGACCCTTCATTATCGGCAGCAGACGCTTGACTTCAATCTTCTGTCTTTTTGCTATTGCAGCTTTTGTGCTTTTGTCTTTATTCACGCTTTTTTTCTCTTTCTTCTATTGGAATTCTTGAAGGTTTTGTCTTCTTCTATTACAGTACTTGATGCTTCAGAACTTTATAGAAAAGGATACCTCATTTTCTGGTCAAGCTTGGTCTTTGAATATCTTAATACTTCGATTCGAAATTACTTCTCCACCCATCATAATGGTCTGTATTTTGAGTAGACGATTGATTAGCTTCACTGGACGCTTCATATATGAGCGAAGGCGCTTGGTTATCCGCTTTGGACATTCACATGTCTGTTAAACTCATAGAATTCTGACCATTTAGCGTATTATGCTTCTTTGATCCAGTTACTGGTCGAATTACGATTCGATGTCTTCATGAAACTTGTTTATATGGATATTAGCTTTAATGAGACACCGGTTTCATCCAATTCGAACACCATCTGCTCAATAGATTGCCATCAGATGCTACAAAGGTACGACAGATCGATACTTTTGAAAACCTAAAGCTCCAAAATTTGTCAGCAGAAGGTGGCATATTCGAATTGTCACGAACAGTATCACACCTGATGCTTGAAGAAGGAATTTCACTCAGATAGAGATTGATTCAGATCTGGACTTCCGCATGAAACAGGTAGGTATTTCTCTTATCTTTCTAAAAAAACCAAGTTCACTTCATTAGGACGAGCATACCTCGAAATACGAGGTTTCCGACCCTTGATTATCGGCAGCAGACGCTTCACTTCAAACTTCTGTCTTTTTGCTGTTGCAGCTTTTTTACTTTTGTCTTTATTCACGCTTTTTTTCTCTTTCTTCTATTGGAGTTCCTGAAGGTTTTGTCTTCTTCTATTACAGTACTTGATGCTTCGGAACTTTATAGAAAAGGATACCTCATTTTCTGGTCAAGCTTGGTCTTTGAATATCTTAATACTTCGATTCAAAATTACTTCTCCACCCATCATAATGGTCTGTATTCTGAGTAGATGCTAGATTAGCTTCACTGGACGCTTCTTAAAAGAGCTAAGGCTCTTGGTTATCCACTTGGCACATTCACAAGGCTATTTAACTCATGGCATTCTAACCATTTAGCGTATTATACTTCTTTGGCCCGGTTACTGGTCGAATTCGAATTCGATGTCTTCATGAAACTTGTTTTTATGGATATTAGCTTTAATGAGACACCGGTTTCATCCCATTCGAACAACATCAGCTCAATATATGGCCATCAGAAGCTACAAAGGTACGACAGTCTGGAACGGCATCACATCACCAACTTACGGATGCATTTTGACAAAGATAGAGATCGATTTCGCGCTTGACCTCTTCACGAGAGTTGTAGATACTTCTTTGAGCCTTCCAACGATACCAAGATCGATACTTTGGAAAACCTAAAGCTCCAGAAGTTGTCAGCAGAAGGTTGCATATTCGAATTGTCACGAACAGTATCACACCTCATGCTTGAAGAAGGAATTTCACTCAGATACAGATTGATTCAGACCTCGACATCTTCGTGAAACAGGTAGATATTTCTCTTATCTTTCTAAAAAAACCAAGATCACTTCATTAGGACGAGCATACCTCGAAATACGAGGTTTCCGACCCTTGATTATCGGCAGCAGACGCTTGACTTCAATCTTCAGTCTTTTTGATGTTGCAGCTTTTGTATTTTTGTCTTTATTCACGCTTTTTTTCTCTTTCTTCTATTGGAGTTCCTGAAGATTTTGTCTTCTTCTGTTACAGTACTTGATGCTTCAGCACTTTATTGAAAAGGGTTCCTCATTTTTTGGTCAAGCTTGGTGTTTGAATATCTTAATACTTCGCTTCAAAATTACTTCTCCACCCATCATAATGGTCTGTATTTTGAGTAGACGATTGATTAGCTTCACTGGACGCTTCATATATGAGCGAAGGCGCTTGGTTATCCGCTTTGGACATTCACATGTCTGTTAAACTCATAGAATTCTGACCATTTAGCGTATTATGCTTCTTTGATCCAGTTACTGGTCGAATTACGATTCGATGTCTTCATGAAACTTGTTTATATGGATATTAGCTTTAATGAGACACCGGTTTCATCCAATTCGAACACCATCTGCTCAATAGATTGCCATCAGATGCTACAAAGGTACGACAGATCGATACTTTTGAAAACCTAAAGCTCCAAAATTGTCAGCAGAAGGTGGCATATTCGAATTGTCACGAACAGTATCACACCTGATGCTTGAAGAAGGAATTTCACTCAGATAGAGATTGATTCAGATCTGGACTTCCGCATGAAACAGGTAGGTATTTCTCTTATCTTTCTAAAAAAACCAAGTTCACTTCATTAGGACGAGCATACCTCGAAATACGAGGTTTCCGACCCTTGATTATCGGCAGCAGACGCTTCACTTCAAACTTCTGTCTTTTTGCTGTTGCAGCTTTTTTACTTTTGTCTTTATTCACGCTTTTTTTCTCTTTCTTCTATTGGAGTTCCTGAAGGTTTTGTCTTCTTCTATTACAGTACTTGATGCTTCGGAACTTTATAGAAAAGGATACCTCATTTTCTGGTCAAGCTTGGTCTTTGAATATCTTAATACTTCGATTCAAAATTACTTCTCCACCCATCATAATGGTCTGTATTCTGAGTAGATGCTAGATTAGCTTCACTGGACGCTTCTTAAAAGAGCTAAGGCTCTTGGTTATCCACTTGGCACATTCACAAGGCTATTTAACTCATGGCATTCTAACCATTTAGCGTATTATACTTCTTTGGCCCGGTTACTGGTCGAATTCGAATTCGATGTCTTCATGAAACTTGTTTTTATGGATATTAGCTTTAATGAGACACCGGTTTCATCCCATTCGAACAACATCAGCTCAATATATGGCCATCAGAAGCTACAAAGGTACGACAGTCTGGAACGGCATCACATCACCAACTTACGGATGCATTTTGACAAAGATAGAGATCGATTTCGCGCTTGACCTCTTCACGAGAGTTGTAGATACTTCTTTGAGCCTTCCAACGATACCAAGATCGATACTTTGGAAAACCTAAAGCTCCAGAAGTTGTCAGCAGAAGGTTGCATATTCGAATTGTCACGAACAGTATCACACCTCATGCTTGAAGAAGGAATTTCACTCAGATACAGATTGATTCAGACCTCGACATCTTCGTGAAACAGGTAGATATTTCTCTTATCTTTCTAAAAAAACCAAGATCACTTCATTAGGACGAGCATACCTCGAAATACGAGGTTTCCGACCCTTGATTATCGGCAGCAGACGCTTGACTTCAATCTTCAGTCTTTTTGATGTTGCAGCTTTTGTATTTTTGTCTTTATTCACGCTTTTTTTCTCTTTCTTCTATTGGAGTTCCTGAAGATTTTGTCTTCTTCTGTTACAGTACTTGATGCTTCAGCACTTTATTGAAAAGGGTTCCTCATTTTTTGGTCAAGCTTGGTGTTTGAATATCTTAATACTTCGCTTCAAAATTACTTCTCCACCCATCATAATGGTTTGTATTCTGAGTAGAGGATTGATTAGCTTCACTGGACGCTTCTTATATGAGCGAAGGCGCTTGGTTATCCGCTTTGTACATTCACAAGTCTGTTTAACTCATAGAATTCTGACCATTTAGCGTATTATGCTTCTTTGATCCAGTTACTGGTCGAATTACGATTCGATGTCTTCATGAAACTTGTTTATATGGATATTAGCTTTAATGAGACACCGGTTTCATCCAATTCGAACGCCATCTGCTCAATAGATTGCCATCAGATGCTACAAAGGTACGACTGATCGATACTTTGAAAACCTAAAGCTCCAAAAAATTGTCAGCAGAAGGTGGCATATTCGAATTGTCACGAACAGTATCACACCTCATGCTTAAAGAAGGAATTTCACTCAGATAGAGATTGATTCAGATTTCGACTTCCGCATGAAACAGGTAGGTATTTCTCTTATTTTCTAAAAAAACCAAGATCACATCATTAGGACGAGCATACCTCGAAATACGCGGTTTCCGACCCTTGATTATCGGCAGCAGACGCTTGACTTCAATCTTCTGTCTTTTTACTGTTGCAGCTTTTGTACTTTTGTCTTTATTCACGCTTTTTTTCTCTTTCTTCTATTGGAGTTCCTGAAGGTATTGTCTTCTTCTATTACAGTACTTGATTCTTCGGAACTTTATAGAAAAGGATACCTCATTTTCTGGTCAAGCTTGGTCTTTGAATATCTTAATACTTCGATTCAAAATTACTTCTCCACCCATCATAATGGTCTGTATTCTGAGTAGATGCTAGATTAGCTTCACTGGACGCTTCTTAAAAGAGCTAAGGCTCTTGGTTATCCACTTGGCACATTCACAAGGCTATTTAACTCATAGCATTCTAACCATTTAGCGTATTATACTTCTTTGGCCCGGTTACTGGTTGAATTCGAATTCGATGTCTTCATGAAACTTGTTTATATGGATATCAGCTTTAATGGGACACCGGTTTCATCCCATTCGAACAACATAAGCTCAATATATGGCCATCAGAAGCTACAAAGGTATGACAGTCAGGAACGGCATCACATCACCAACTTACGGATGCATTTTGACAAAGATAGAGATCGATTTCGCTCTTGACCTCTTCACGAGAGTTGCAGATATTTCTTTGAGCCTTCCAACAATACAAAGATCGATACTTTGGAAAACCTAAAGCTCCAGAAGTTGTCAGCAGAAGGTTGCATATTCGAATTGTCACGAACAGTATCACACCTCATGCTCGAAGAAGGAATTTCACTCAGATACAGATTGATTCAGATCTCGACATCTTCGTGAAACAGATAGATATTTCTCTTATCTTTCTAAAAAAACCAAGATCACTTCATTAGGACGAGCATACCTCGAAATACGAGGTTTCCGACCCTTGATTATCGGCAGCAGACGCTTGACTTCAATCTTCAGTCTTTTTGATGTTGCAGCTTTTGTATTTTTGTCTTTATTCACGCTTTTTTTCTCTTTCTTCTATTGGAGTTCCTGAAGATTTTGTCTTCTTCTGTTACAGTACTTGATGCTTCAGCACTTTATTGAAAAGGGTTCCTCATTTTTTGGTCAAGCTTGGTGTTTGAATATCTTAATACTTCGCTTCAAAATTACTTCTCCACCCATCATAATGGTTTGTATTCTGAGTAGAGGATTGATTAGCTTCACTGGACGCTTCTTATATGAGCGAAGGCGCTTGGTTATCCGCTTTGTACATTCACAAGTCTGTTTAACTCATAGAATTCTGACCATTTAGCGTATTATGCTTCTTTGATCCAGTTACTGGTCGAATTACGATTCGATGTCTTCATGAAACTTGTTTATATGGATATTAGCTTTAATGAGACACCGGTTTCATCCAATTCGAACGCCATCTGCTCAATAGATTGCCATCAGATGCTACAAAGGTACGACTGATCGATACTTTTGAAAACCTAAAGCTCCAAAAATTGTCAGCAGAAGGTGGCATATTCGAATTGTCACGAACAGTATCACACCTCATGCTTAAAGAAGGAATTTCACTCAGATAGAGATTGATTCAGATTTCGACTTCCGCATGAAACAGGTAGGTATTTCTCTTATCTTTCTAAAAAAACCAAGATCACATCATTAGGACGAGCATACCTCGAAATACGCGGTTTCCGACCCTTGATTATCGGCAGCAGACGCTTGACTTCAATCTTCTGTCTTTTTACTGTTGCAGCTTTTGTACTTTTGTCTTTATTCACGCTTTTTTTCTCTTTCTTCTATTGGAGTTCCTGAAGGTATTGTCTTCTTCTATTACAGTACTTGATGCTTCGGAACTTTATTGAAAAGGATACCTCATTTTCTGGTCAAGCTTGGTCTTTGAATATCTTAATACATCGATTCAAAATTACTTCTCCACCCATCATAATGGTCTGTATTCTGAGTAGATGCTAGATTAGCTTCACTGGACGCTTCTTAAAAGAGCTAAGGCGCTTGCTGCTCCACTTGGCACATTCACAAGGCTATTTAACTCATAGCATTCTGACCATTTAGCGTATTATACTTCTTTGGCCCGGTTAGTGGTCGAATTCGAATTCGATGTCTTCATGAAACTTGTTTACATGGATATTAGCTTTAATGAGACACCGGTTTCATCCCATTCGAACAACATAAGCTCAATATATGGCCATCAGAAGCTACAAAGGTACGACAGTCCGGAACGGCATCACATCACCAACTTACGGATGCATTTTGAGAAAGATAGAGATCGATTTCGCTCTTGACCTCTTCACGAGAGTTGCAAATATTTCTTTGAGCCTTCCAACGATACCAAGATCGATACTTTGGAAAACCTAAAGCTCCAGAAGTTGTCAGCAGAAGGTTGCATATTCGAATTGTCACGAACAGTATCACACCTCATGCTTGAAGAAGGAATTTCACTCAGATACAGATTGATTCAGATCTCGACATCTTCATGAAACAGGTAGATATTTCTCTTATCTTTCTAAAAAAACCAAGATCACTTCATTAGGACGAGCATACCTCGAAATACGAGGTTTCCGACCCTTGATTATCGGCAGCAAACGCTTGACTTCAATCTTCTGTCTCTTTGCAGTTGCAGCTTTTGTACTTTTGTCTTTATTCACGCTTTTTTTCTCTTTCATCTACTGGAGTTCCTGAAGGTTTTGTCTTCTTCTGTTACAGTACTTGATGCTTCAGAACTTTATAGAGAAGGATACCTCATTTTTTGGTCAAGCTTGGTCTTTGAATATCTTAATACTTCGATTCTAAATTACTTCTCCACCCATCATAATGGTCTGTATTTTGAGTAGACGCTAGAATAGATTCACTGGACGCTTCTTAAAAGAGCTAAGGCGCTTGGTTATCCACTTGGCGCATTCACAAGGCTATTTAACTCAAAGCATTCTGACCATTTAGCTTATTATACTTCTTTGGCCCTGTTACTGGTCGAATTCGAAATCGATGTCTTCATGAAACTTGTTTATATGGGTATTAGCTTTAATGAGACACTGGTTTCATCCCATTCGAACAACATCAGCTCAATATATGGCCATCAGAAGCTACAAAGGTACGACAGTCAGGAACGGCATCAGATCACCAACTTACGGATGCATTTTGACAAAGATAGAGATCGATTTCGCTCTTGACCTCTTCACGAGAGTTACAGATATTTCTTTAAGCCTTCCAACGATACCAAGATCGATACTTTGGAAAACCTAAAGCTCCAGAAGTTGTCAGCAGAAGGTTGCATATTCAAATTGTCACGAATAGTATCACACCTCATGCTTGAAGAAGGAATTTCACTCAGATACAGATTGATTCAGATCTCGACATCTTCATGAAACAGGTAGGTATTTCTCTTATCTTTATAAAAAAACCAAAATCACTTCATTAGGACGAGCATACCTCCCAATACGACGTTTTGGAACCTTGATTATCGGCAGTAGACGCTTGACTTCAATCTTCAGTGTTTTTGACGTTGCAGCTTTTGTATTTTTGTCTTTATTCACGCTTTTTTTCTCTTTCTTCTATTGGAGTTCCTGAAGGTTTTGTCTTCTTCTATTACAGTACTTGATGCTTCGGAACTTTATAGAAAAGGATACCTCATTTTGTGGTCAAGCTTGGTCTTTGAATATCTTAATACTTCGATTCAAAATTACTTCTCCACCCATCATAATGGTCTGTATTCTTAGTAGATGCTAGATTAGCTTCACTGGACGCTTCTTAAAAGAGCTAAGGCTCTTGGTTATCCACTTGGCACATTCACAAGGCTATTTAACTCATAGCATTCTAACCATTTAGCGTATTATACTTCTTTGGCCCGGTTACTGGTCGAATTCGAATTCGATGTCTTCATGAAACTTGTTTATATAGATATTAGCTTTAATAAGACACCGGTTTTATCCCATTCGAACAACATAAGCTCAATATATGGCCATCAGAAGCTACAAAGGCACGACAGTCAGGAACGGCATCACATCACCAACTAACGGATGCATTTTGACAAAAATAGAGATCGATTTCGCTCTTGACCTCTTCACGAGAGTTGCAGATATTTCTTTGACCCTTCCAACGATACCAAGATCGATACTTTGGAAAACCTAAAGCTCCAGAAGTTGTCAGCAGAAGGTTGCATATTCGAATTGTCACGAATAGTATCACACCTCATGCTTGAAGAAGGAATTTCACTCAGATTCAGATTGATTCAGATCTCGACATCTGCGTGAAACAGGTAGGTATTTCTCTTATCTCTCTAAAAAATTAAGATCTCTTCATTAGGACAAGCATACCTCGAAATACGACGTTTCAGACCCTTGATTATCGGCAGCAGACGCTTCACTTCAATCTTATGTCTTTTTGCTGTTCCAGCTTTTTTACTTTTGTCTTTATTCACGCTTTTTTTCTCTTTCTTCTATTGGAGTTCCTGAAGGTTTTGTCTTCTTCAATTACAGTACTTGATGCTTCGGAACTTTATAGAAAATGATACCTCATTTTCTGGTCAAGCTTGGTCTTTGAATATCTTAATACTTCGATTCAAAATTACTTCTCCACCCATCATAATGGTCTGTATTCTAAGTAGATGCTAGATTAGCTTCACTGGACGCTTCTTAAAAGAGCTAAGGCTCTTGGTTATCCACTTGGCACATTCACAAGGCTATTTAACTCATAGCATTCTGACCATTTAGCATATTATACTTCTTTGGCCCGGTTACTGGTTGAATTCGAATTCGATGTCTTCATGAAACTTGTTTATATGGATATTAGATTTAATTAGACACCGGTTTCATCCCATTCGAACAACATAAGCTCAATATATGGCCATCAGAAGCTACAAAGGTACGACAGTCAGGAACGGCATCACATCACCAACTTACGGATGCATTTTGACAAAGATAGAGATTGATTTCGCTCTTGACCTCTTCACGAGAGTTGCAGATATTTCTTTGAGCCTTCCAACGATGCCAAGATCGATACTTTGGAAAACCTAAAGCTCCAGAAGTTGTCAGCAGAAGGTTGCATATTCGAATTGTCGCGAACAGTATCACACCTCATGCTTGAAGAAGGAATTTCACTCAGATAGAGATTGATTCAGATCTCGACTTCCGCATGAAACAGGTAGGTATTTCTCTTATCTTTCTAAAAAAACCAAGATCACATCATTAGGACGAGCATACCTCGAAATACGCGGTTTCCGACCCTTGATTATCGGCAGCAGACGCTTGACTTCAATCTTCTGTCTTTTTGCTATTGCAGCTTTTCTACTTTTGTCTTTATTCACGCTTTTTTTCTCTTTCTTCTATTGGAGTTCCTGAAGGTTTTGTCTTCTTCTATTATAGTACTTGATGCTTCGGAACTTTATAGAAAAGGATACCTCATTTTCTGGTCAAGCTTGGTCTATGAATATCTTTATACATCGATTCAAAATTACTTCTCCACCCATCATAATGGTCTGTATTCTGAGTAGATGCTAGATTAGCTTCACTGGACGCTTCTTAAAAGAGCTAAGGCGATTGCTGCTCCACTTGGCACCTTCACAAGGCTATTTAACTCATAGCATTCTGACCATTTAGCGCATTATACTTCTTTGGCCCGTTACTGGTTGGTCGAATTCGAATTCGATGTCTTCATGAAACTTGTTTATGGATATTAGCTTAATGAGACACCGGTTTCATCCCATTCGAACAACATAAGCTCAATATATGGCCATCAGAAGCTACAAAGGTACGACAGTCAGGAACGGCATCACATCACCATCTTACGGATGCATTTTGACAAAGATAGAGATCGATTTCGCTCTTGACCTCTTCACGAGAGTTGCAGATATTTCTTTGAGCCTTCCAACGATACCAAGATCGATACTTTGGACAACCTAAAGCTCCAGAAGTTGTCAGCAGAAGGTTGCATATTCGAATTGTCACGAACAGTATCACACCTCATGCTTGAAGAAGGAATTTCACTCAGATACAGATTGATTCAGATCTCGACATCTTCATGAAACAGGTAGATATTTCTCTTATCTTTCTAAAAAAACCAAGATCACTTCATTAGGACGAGCATACCTCGAAATACGAGGTTTCCGACCCTTGATTATCGGCAGCAGACGCTTGACTTCAATCTTCTGTCTCTTTGCTGTTGCAGCTTTTGTACTTTTGTCTTTATTCACGCTTTTTTTCTCTTTCATCTATTGGAGTTCCTGAAGGTTTTGTCTTCTTCTGTTACAGTACTTGATGCTTCAGGACTTTATTGAAAAGGGTTCCTCATTTTTTGGTCAAGCTTGGTATTTGAATATCTTAATACTTCGATTCAAAATTACTTCTCCACCCATCATAATGGTCTGTATTCTGAGTAGACGATTGATTAGTTTCACTGGACGCTTAGTATATGAGCGAAGGCGCTTGGTTATCCGCTTTGCACATTCACAAGTCTGTTTAACTCATAGAATTCTGACCATTTAGCGTATTATGCTTCTTTGATCCAGTTACTGGTCGAATTACGATTCGATGTCTTCATGAAACTTGTTTATATGGATATTAGCTTTAATGAGACACCGGTTTCATCCAATTCGAACACCATTTGCTCAATAGATTGCCATCAGATGCTACAAAGGTACGACAGATCGATACTTTTGAAAACCTAAAGCTCCAAAAATTGTCAGCAGAAGGTGGCATATTCAAATTGTCACGAACAGTATCACACCTCATGCTTGAAGAAGGAACTTCACTCAGATAGAGATTGATTCAGATCTCGACTTCCGCATGAAACAGGTAGGTATTTCTCTTATCTTTCTAAAAAAACCAAGATCACATCATTAGGACGAGCATACCTCGAAATACGCGGTTTCCGACCCTTGATTATCGGCAGCAGACGCTTGACTTCAATCTTCTGTCTTTTTGCTGTTGCAGCTTTTCTACTTTTGTCTTTATTCACGCTTTTTTTCTCTTTCTTCTATTGGAGTTCCTGAAGGTTTTGTCTTCTTCTATTATAGTACTTGATGCATCGGAACTTTATAGAAAAGGATACCTCATTTTCTGGTCAAGCTTGGTCTTTGAATATCTTAATACATCGATTCAAAATTACTTCTCCACCCATCATAATGGTCTGTATTCTGAGTAGATGCTAGATTAGCTCCACTGGACGCTTCTTAAAAGAGCTAAGGCGATTGCTGCTCCACTTGGCACCTTCACAAGGCTATTTAACTCATAGCATTCTGACCATTTAGCGTATTATACTTCTTTGGCCCGGTTACTGGTCGAATTCGAATTCGATGTCTTCATGAAACTTGTTTACATGGATATTAGCTTTAATGAGACACCGGTTTCATCCCATTCGAACACCATAAGCTCAATATATGGCCATCAGAAGCTACAAAGGTACGACAGTCAGGAACGGCATCACATCACCATCTTACGGATGCATTTTGACAAAAATAGAGATCGATTTCGCTCTTGACCTCTTCACGAGAGTTGCAGATATTTCTTTGAGCCTTCCAACGATACCAAGATCGATACTTTGGACAACCTAAAGCTCCAAAAGTTGCCAGCAGAAGGTTGCATATTCGAATTGTCACGAACAGTATCACACCTCATGCTTGAAGAAGGAATTTCACTCAGATACAGATTGATTCAGATCTCGACATCTTCATGAAACAGGTAGATATTTCTCTTATCTTTCTAAAAAAACCAAGATCACTTCATTAGGACGAGCATACCTCGAAATACGAAGTTTCCGACCCTTGATTATCGGCAGCAGACGCTTGACTTCAATCTTCTGTCTCTTTGCTGTTGCAGCTTTTGTACTTTTGTCTTTATTCACGCTTTTTTTCTCTTTCATCTATTGGAGTTCCTGAAGGTTTTGTCTTTTTCTGTTACAGTACTTGATGCTTCAGGACTTTATTGAAAAGGGTTCCTCATTTTTTGGTCAAGCTTGGTATTTGAATATCTTAATACTTCGATTCAAAATTACTTCTCCACCCATCATAATGGTCTGTATTCTGAGTAGACGATTGATTAGTTTCACTGGACGCTTAGTATATGAGCGAAGGCGCTTGGTTATCCGCTTTGCACATTCACAAGTCTGTTTAACTCATAGAATTCTGACCATTTAGCGTATTATGCTTCTTTGATCCAGTTACTGGTCGAATTACGATTCGATGTCTTCATGAAACTTGTTTATATGGATATTAGCTTTAATGAGACACCTGTTTCATCCAATTCGAACACCATTTGCTCAATAGATTGCCATCAGATGCTACAAAGGTACGACAGATCGATACTTTTGAAAACCTGAAGCTCCAAAAGTTGCCAGCAGAAGGTTGCATATTCGAATTGTCACGAACAGTATCACACCTTATGCTTGAAGAAGGAATTTCACTCAGATACAGATTGATTCAGATCTCGACATCTGCATGAAAAAGGTAGGTATTTCTCCTATCTTTCTAAAAAAACCAAAATCACTTCATTAGGACGAGCATACCTCGAAATACGACGTTTCGGAACCTTGATTATCGGCAGCAGACGCTTGACTTCAATCTTCAGTCTTTTTGATGTTGCAGCTTTTGTATTTTTGTCTTTATTCACGCTTTTTTTCTCTTTCTTCTATTGGAGTTCCTGAAGATTTTGTCTTCTTCTGTTACAGTACTTGATGCTTCAGAACTTTATTGAAAAGGGTTCCTCATTTTTTGCTCAAGCTTGGTGTTTGAATATCTTAATACTTCGATGCAAAATTACTTCTCCACCCATCATAATGGTCTGTATTCTGAGTAGACGATTGATTAGCTTCACTGGACGCTTCTTATATGAGCGAAGGCGCTTGGTTATCTGCTTTGCACATTCACAAGTCTGTTAAACTCATAAAATTCTGACCATTTAGCGTATTATGCTTCTTTGATCCAGTTACTGGTCGAATTACGATTCGATGTCTTCATGAAACTTGTTTATATGGATATTAGCTTTAATGAGACACCGGTTTCATCCAATTCGAACACCATCTGCTCAATAGATTGTCATCAGATGCTACAAAGGTACGACAGATCAATACTTTTGAAAACCCAAAGCTCCAAAAATTGTCAGCAGAAGGTGGCATATTCGAATTGTCACAAACAGTATCACACCTCATGCTTGAAGAAGGAATTTCACTCAGATAGAGATTAATTCAGATCTCGACTTCCGCATGAAACAGGTAGGTATTTCTCTTATCTTTCTAAAAAAACCAAGATCACTACATTAGCACGAGCATACCTCGAAATACGAGGTTTCCGACCCTTGATTATCGGCAGCAGACGCTCGACTTCAATCTTCTGTCTTTTTGCTGTTGTAGCTTTTGTACTTTTGTCTTTATTCACGCTTTTTTCTCTTTCATCTATTGGAGTTCCTGAAGGTTTTGTCTTCTTCTGTTACAGTACTTGATGCTTCAGAACTTTATTGAAAAGGGTACCTCATTTTCTGGTCAAGCTTGGTCATTGAATATCTTAATATTTCGATTCAAAATTTCTTCTCCACCCATCACAATGGTCTGTATTCTGAGTAGACGCTAGATTAGCTTCACTGGACGCTTCTTAAAAGAGCTAAGATGCTTGGTTATCCACTTGGCACATTCACAAGGCTATTTAACTCATAGCATTCTCACCATTTATCGTATTATACTTCTTTGGCCCTGTTACTGGTCGAATTCGAATTCGAATTCGATGTCTTCATGAAACTTGTTTATATGGATATTAGCTTTAATGAGACACCGGTTTCATCCAATTCGAACACCATCTGCTCAATAGATTGCCATCAGATGCTACAAAGGTACGACAGATCGATACTTTTGAAAACCTAAAGCTCCAAAAATTGTCTGCAGAAGGTGGCATATTCAAATTGTCACGAACAGTATCACACGTCATGCTTGAAGAAGGAATATCACTCTGATAGAGATTGGTTCAGATCTTGACTTCCGCATGAAACAGGTAGGTATTTCTCTTATCTTTCTAAAAAAACCAAGATCACTTCATTTGGACGAGCATACCTCGAAATACGAGGTTTCCGACCCTTGATTATCGGCAGCAAACGCTTGACTTCAATCTTCTGTCTTTTTGCTGTTGCACCTTTTGTACTTTTGTCTTTATTCATGCTTTTTTATCTTTCATCTATTGGAGTTCTTGAAGGTTTTGTCTTCTTCTGTTACAGTACTTGATGCTTCAGAACTTCATTGAAAAGGGTACCTCATTTTCTGGTCAAGCTTGGTCTTTGAATATCTTAATACTTCGATTCAAAATTACTTCTCCACCCATCATAAAGTCTGTATTTTGAGTAGACGCTAGATTAGCTTCACTGGACGCTTCTTAAAGAGCTAAGGCGCTTGGTTATCCACTTGGCACATTCACAAGGCTATTTAACTCATAGCATTCTGACCATTTAGCGTATTATACTTCTTTGGCCCTGTTACTGGTCGAATTCGAATTCGAATTCGATGTCTTCATGAAACTTGTTTATATGGATATTAGCTTTAATGAGACACCGGTTTCATCCAATTCGAACACCATCTGCTCAATAGATTGCCATCAGATGCTACAAAGGTACGACAGATCGATACTTTTGAAAACCTAAAGCTCCAAAAATTGTCTGCAGAAGGTGGCATATTCAAATTGTCACGAACAGTATCACACGTCATGCTTGAAGAAGGAATATCACTCTGATAGAGATTGGTTCAGATCTTGACTTCCGCATGAAACAGGTAGGTATTTCTCTTATCTTTCTAAAAAAACCAAGATCACTTCATTTGGACGAGCATACCTCGAAATACGAGGTTTCCGACCCTTGATTATCGGCAGCAAACGCTTGACTTCAATCTTCTGTCTTTTTGCTGTTGCACCTTTTGTACTTTTGTCTTTATTCATGCTTTTTTATCTTTCATCTATTGGAGTTCTTGAAGGTTTTGTCTTCTTCTGTTACAGTACTTGATGCTTCAGAACTTCATTGAAAAGGGTACCTCATTTTCTGGTCAAGCTTGGTCTTTGAATATCTTAATACTTCGATTCAAAATTACTTCTCCACCCATCATAATGGTCTGTATTTTGAGTAGACGCTAGATTAGCTTCACTGGACGCTTCTTAAAAGAGCTAAGATGCTTGGTTATCCACTTGGCACATTCACAAGGCTATTTAACTCATAGCATTCTGACCATTTAGCGTATTATACTTCTTTGGCCCTGTTACTGGTCGAATTCGAATTCGAATTCGATGTCTTCATGAAACTTGTTTATATGGATATTAGCTTTAATGAGACACCGGTTTCATCCCATACGAACAACATCAGCTCAATATATGGCCATCAGAAGCTACAAAGGTACGACAGTCAGGAACGACATCACATCACCAACTTACGGATGCATTTTGACAAAGATCGAGATCGATTTCGCTCTTGACCTCTTCATGAGAGTTGCAGATATTTCTTTGAGCCTTCCAACGATACAAATATCGATACTTTGGAAAACCTACAGCTCCAGAAGTTGTCAGCAGAAGGTTGCATATTCAAATTGTCACGAACAGTATCACACCTCATGCTTGAAGAAGGAATTTCTCTCAGATACAGATTGATTCAGATCTCGACATCTGCATGAAACAGGTAGGTATTTCTCTTATCTTTCTAAAAAAACCAAAATCACTTCATTAGGACGAGCATACCTCGAAATACGACGTTTCGGACCCTTGATTATCGGCAGCAGACGCTTGACTTCAATCTTCAGTCTTTTTGATGTTGCAGCTTTTGTATTTTTGTCTTTATTCATGCTTTTTTTTTCTCTTTCTTCTATTAGAGTTCCTGAAGATTTTGTCTTCTTCTATTACAGTACTTGATGCTTCAGAACTTTATTGAAAAGGGTTCCTCATTTTCTGGTCAAGCTTGGTCTTTGAATATCTTAATACTTTGATTCAAAATTACTTCTCCACCCATCATAATAGTCTATATTCCGAGTAGATGATTGATTAGCTTCACAGGATGCTTCTTATATGAGCGAAGGCACTTGGTTATCCGCTTTGCACGTTCAGAAGTCTATTTAACTCATAGAATTTTGACCATTTAGCGTATTATGCTTCTTTGATCCAGTTACTGGTCGAATTACCATTCGATGTCTTCATGAAACTTGTTTATATGGATATTAGCTTTAGTGAGACACTGGTTACATCCAATTCGAACACCATCTGCTCAATAGGTGGCCATCAGACGCTACAAAGGTACGACAGATCGATACTTTTGAAAACCTAAAGCTCCAAAAATTGTCAGCAGAAGGTGGCATATTCAAATTGTCACGAACAGTATCACACCTCATGCTGGAAGAAGGAATTTCACTCAGATAAAGATTGATTCAGATCTCGACTTCCGCAAGAAACAGGTAGGTATTTCTCTTATCTTTCTAAAAAAACCAAGATCGCATCATTAGGACGAGCATACCTCGAAATACGAGGTTTCCGACCCTTGATTATCGGCAGCAGACGCTTGACTTCAATCTTCTGTCTTTTTGCTGTTGCAGCTTTTGTACTTTTGTCTTTATTCACGCTTTTTTTCTCTTTCTTCTATTGGAGTTTCTAAAGGTTTTGTCTTCTTCTATTATAGTACTTGATGCTTCAGAACTTTATAGAAAAGGATACCTCATTTTCTGGTCAAGCTTGGTCTTTGAATATCTTAATACTTCGATTCAAAATTACTTCTCCACCCATCATAATGGTCTGTATTTTGAGTAGACGCTAGATTAGCTTCACTGGACGCTTCTTAAAAGAGCTAAGGCGCTTGGTTATCCACTTGGCACATTCACAAGGCTATTTAACTCATAGCATTCTGACCATTTAGCGTATTATACTTCTTTGGCCCTGTTACTGGTCGAATTCGAATTCGATGTCTTCATGAAACTTGTTTATATGGATATTAGCTTTAATGAGACACCGGTTTCATCCCATACGAACAACATCAGCTCAATATATGGCCATCAGAAGCTACAAAGGTACGACAGTCAGGAACGACATCACATCACCAACTTACGGATGCATTTTGACAAAGATCGAGATCGATTTCGCTCTTGACCTCTTCATGAGAGTTGCAGATATTTCTTTGAGCCTTCCAACGATACAAATATCGATACTTTGGAAAACCTACAGCTCCAGAAGTTGTCAGCAGAAGGTTGCATATTCAAATTGTCACGAACAGTATCACACCTCATGCTTGAAGAAGGAATTTCACTCAGATACAGATTGATTCAGATCTCGACATCTGAATGAAACAGGTAGGTATTTCTCTTATCTTTCTAAAAAAACCAAAATCACTTCATTAGGACGAGCATACCTCGAAATACGACGTTTCGGACCCTTGATTATCGGTAGCAGACGCTTGACTTCAATCTTCAGTCTTTTTGATGTTGCAGCTTTTGTATTTTTGTCTTTATTCACGCTTTTTTTTTCTCTTTCTTCTATTAGAGTTCCTGAAGATTTTGTCTTCTTCTATTACAGTACTTGATGCTTCAGAACTTTATTGAAAAGGGTTCCTCATTTTCTGGTCAAGCTTGGTCTTTGAATATCTTAATACTTTGATTCAAAATTACTTCCCCACCCATCATAATAGTCTATATTCCGAGTAGATGATTGATTAGCTTCACAGGATGCTTCTTATATGAGCGAAGGCACTTGGTTATCCGCTTTGCACGTTCAGAAGTCTATTTAACTCATAGAATTTTGACCATTTAGCGTATTATGCTTCTTTGATCCAGTTACTGGTCGAATTACCATTCGATGTCTTCATGAAACTTGTTTATATGGATATTAGCTTTAGTGATACACTGGTTACATCCAATTCGAACACCATCTGCTCAATAGGTGGCCATCAGACGCTACAAAGGTACGACAGATCGATACTTTTGAAAACCTAAAGCTCCAAAAATTGTCAGCAGAAGGTGGCATATTCAAATTGTCACGAACAGTATCACACCTCATGCTGGAAGAAGGAATTTCACTCAGATAAAGATTGATTCAGATCTCGACTTCCGAAAGAAACAGGTAGGTATTTCTCTTATCTTTCTAAAAAAACCAAGATCGCATCATTAGGACGAGCATACCTCGAAATACGAGGTTTCCGACCCTTGATTATCGGCAGCAGACGCTTGACTTCAATCTTCTGTCTTTTTGCTGTTGCAGCTTTTGTACTTTTGTCTTTATTCACGCTTTTTTTCTCTTTCTTCTATTGGAGTTTCTAAAGGTTTTGTCTTCTTCTATTATAGTACTTGATGCTTCAGAACTTTATAGAAAAGGATACCTCATTTTCTGGTCAAGCTTGGTCTTTGAATATCTTAATACATCGATTTAAAATTACTTCTCCACCCATCATAATGGTCTGTATTCTGAGTAGATGCTAGATTAGCTTCACTGGACGCTTCTTAAAAGAGCTAAGGCGCTTGCTGCTCCACTTGGCACATTCACAAGGCTATTTAACTCATAGCATTCTGACCATTTAGCGTTTTATACTTCTTTGGCCCTGTTACTGGTCGACTTCGAATTCGATGTCTTCATGAAACTTGTTTATATGAATATTAGCTTTAATGAGACACCAGTTTCATCCCATTCGAACAACATCAGCTCAATATATGGCCATCAGATGCTACAAAGGTACGACAGTTAGGAACGGCATCAGATCACCAACTGACGGATGCATTTTGACAAAGATAGAGATCGATTTCGCTCTTAACCTCTTCACGAGAGTTGCAGATATTTCTTTGAGCCTTCCAACGATACAAAGATCGATACTTTGGAAAACCTAAAGCTCCAGAAGTTGTCAGCAGAAGGTTGCATATTCAAATTGTCACGAACAGTATCACACCTCATGCTTGAAGAAGGAATTTCACTCAGATAGAGGTCGATTCAGATCTCGACTTCTGCATAAAACAGGTAGGTATTTCTCCTATCTTTATCAAACAACCAAGATCACTTCATTAGGACGAGTATACCTCGAAATACGATGTTTCGGACCCTTGATTATCGGCAGCAGACGCTTGACTTCAATCTTCAGTCTTTTTGCTGTTGCAGCTTTTGTACTTTTGTCTTTATTCTTGCTTTTTTTCTCTTTCTTCTATTGGAGTTCCTGAAGATTTTGTCTTTGTCTATTACAGTACTTGATGCTTCACAACTTTATTGAAAATGGCACCTCATTTTCTGGTCAAGCTTGGTCTTTGAATATCTTAATACTTCGAATCAAAATTACTTCTCCACCCATTAAATGGTCTGTATTCTGAGTTGACGCTTGATTAGCGTCTCTGGACGCTTCTTAAAAGAGCTAAGGCGCTTGGTTATCCACTTGGCACATTCACAAGGCTATTTAACTCATAGCATTCTGACCACTTAGCGTATTATGCTTCTTCGACCCTGTTACCAGTTGAATTGGGATTCGATGTCTTCATGAAACTTGTTTATATGGATATTAACTTTAATGAGACACCGATTTCATCCAATTCGAACACCATCAGCTCTATATATGGCCATCAGACGCAAAAACGGTACGACAGATCGATACTTTTGAAACCCTAAAGCTCCAGAAATTGTCAACAGAAGGTGGCATATTCGAATTGTCACGAACAGTATCACACCTCATGCTTGAAGAAGGAATTTCACTCAGATAGAGATTGATTCAGATCTCGACTTCTGCTTGAAACAGGTAGGTATTTCTCTTATCTTTCTAAAAAAACCAAGACCACTTCATTAGGACGAGCATACCTCGAAACACGAGGTTTCCGACCCTTGATTATCGGCAGCAGAAGCTTGACTTCAATCTTCAGTGTTTTTGCTGTTGCCGCTTTTGTACTCTTGTCTTTATTGATGCTTTTCTTCTCTTTCTTCTAGAGTTGCTGAAGCTTTTATATTCTTATATTGCAGTACTTTATGCTTCAGATTTTTATTGAAAAGGTACCTCATTTTCTGGTCAAGCTTGGACGTTGAATATCTTAAAACTTCATTCAAAATTACTTCTCCACACATCATAATGTTCTGTATTCTGAGAAGACGCTCGATTAACTTCACTGGACGCTTGTTAATGAGCGAAGGCGCTTGGATATCCGCTTTGCACATACATAAGTCTGTTTTACTCGTAGCATTCTGACCATTTTGCGTATGATGCTTCTTTGACCCTGTTACTAGCCGAATTAGGATTTGATGTCTTCATGAAACTTGTTTATATGGATATTAGCTATAATGAGACACCAATTTCATCCAATTTGAACACCATTGGCTCAATATATCGCCATCTGACTCTACAAAGATACGACAGTCAGGAACGGTATCACATCACCAACTTACGGATGCATTTTTACAAAGATAGAGATCGATTTCGCTCTTGACCTCTTCACGAGAGTTGCAGATATATCTTTGAGCCTTCCAACGATACCAAGATCGATACTTTGGAAAACCTAAGGCTCCAGAAGTTGTCAGCAGAAGGTTGCATATTCGAATTGTCACGAACAGTATCACACTTCATGCATGAAGAAGGAATTTCACTCAGATACAGATTGATTCAAATCTCGACATCTGCATGAAACAAGTAGGTATTTCTCTTATCTTTCTAAAAAAACCAAGATCGCTTCATTAGGACGAGCATACCTCGAAATACGACTTTTCGGACCCTTGATTATCGGCAGCAGATGCTTGACTTCAATCTTCTGTCTTTTTGCTGTTGCACCTTTTGTACTTTTGTCTTTATTCACGCTTTTTTCTCTTTCATCTATTGGAGTTCTTGAAGGTTTTGTCTTCTTCTGTTACAGTACTTGATGCTTCAGAACTTTATTGAAAAGGGTACCTCATTTTCTGGTCAAGCTTGGTCTTTGAATATCTTAATACTTCGATTCAAAATTACTTCTCCACCCATCATAATGGTCTGTATTTTGAGTAGACGCTAGATTAGCTTCACTGGACGCTTCTTAAAAGAGCTAAGGCGCTTGGTTATCCACTTGGCACATTCACAAGGCTATTTAACTCAGCATTCTGACCTTTTAGCGTATTATACTTCTTTGGCCCTGTTACTGGTCGAATTCGAATTCGAATTCGATGTCTTCATGAAACTTGTTTATATGGATATTAGCTTTAATGAGACACCGGTTTCATCCAATTCGAACACCATCTACTCAATAGATTGCCATCAGATGCTACAAAGGTACGACAGATCGATACTTTTGAAAACCTAAAGCTCCAAAAATTGTCTGCAGAAGGTGGCATATTCGAATAGTCACGAACAGTATCACACCTCATGCTTGAAGAAGGAATTTCACTCTGATAGAGATTGATTCAGATCATGACTTCCGCATGAAACAGGTAGGTATTTCTCTTATCTTTCTAAAAAAACCAAGATCACTTCATTAGGACGAGCATACCTCGAAATACGAGGTTTCCGACCCTTGATTATCGGCAGCAGACGCTCGACTTCAATCTTCTGTCTTTTTGCTGTTGTAGCTTTTGTACTTTTGTCTTTATTCACGCTTTTTTCTCTTTCATCTATTGGAGTTCCTGAAGGTTTTGTCTTCTTCTGTTACAGTACTTGATGCTTCAGAACTTTATTGAAAAGGGTACCTCATTTTCTGGTCAAGCTTGGTCTTTGAATATCTTAATACTTCGATTCAAAATTACTTCTCCACCCATTATAATGGTCTGTATTTTGAGTAGACGCTAGATTAGCTTCACTGGACGCTTCTTAAAAGAGCTAAGGCGCTTGGTTATCCACTTGGCACATTCACAAGGCTATTTAACTCATAGCATTCTGACCATTTAGCGTATTATACTTCTTTGGCCCTGTTACTGGTCGAATTCGAATTCGATGTCTTCATGAAACTTGTTTATATGGATATTGGCTTTAATGAGACACCGGTTTCATCCCATTCGAACAACATCAGCTCAATATATGGCCATCAGAAGCTAGAAAGGTACGACAGTCAGGAACGACATCACATCACCAACTTACGGATGCATTTTGACAAAGATAGAGATCGATTTCGCTCTTGACCTCTTCATGAGAGTTGCAGATATTTCTTTGAGCCTTCCAACGATACCAAGATCGATACTTTGGAAAACCTACAGCTCCAGAAGTTGTCAGCAGAAGGTTGCATATTCAAATTGTCATGAACAATATCACACCTCATGCTTGAAGAAGGAATTTCACTCAGATACAGATTGATTCAAATCTCGACATCTGCATGAAACAGGCAGGTATTTCTCTTATATTTCTAAAAAAACCAAAATCACTTCATTAGGACGAGCATACCTCCAAATACGACGTTTCGGTCCCTTGATTATCGGCAGCAGACGCTTGACTTCAATCTTCAGTCTTTTTGATGTTGCAGCTTTTGTATTTTTGTCTTTATTCACTCTTTTTTTTATCTTTCTTCTGTTAGAGTTCCTGAAGATTTTGTCTTCTTCTATTACAGTACTTGATGCTTCAGAACTTTATTGAAAAGGGTTCCTCATTTTCTGGTCAAGCTTGGTCTTTGATTATCATAATACTTTGATTCAAAATTACATCTCCACCCATCATAATGGTCTGTATTCTGAGTAGACGATTGATTAGCTTCACTGGACGCTTCTAATATGAGGGAAGGCGCTTGGTTATCCGCTTTGCACATTCACATGTCTGTTTAACTCATAGAATTCTGACCATTTAGCGTATTATGCTTCTTTGATCCAGTTACTGGTCGAATTACGATTCGATGTCTTCATGAAACTTGTTTATATGGATATTAGCTTTAATGAGACACCGGTTTCATCCAATTCGAACACCATCTGCTCAATAGATTGCCATCAGATGCTACAAAGGTACGACAGATCGATACCTTTGAAAACCTAAAGCTTCAAAAGTTGTCAGCAGAAGGTGGCATATTCAAATTGTCATGAACAGTATCACACCTCATGCTTGAAGAAGGAATTTCACTCAGATAGAGATTGATTCAGATCTTGACTTCCGCATGAAACAGGTAGGTATTTCTCTTATCTTTCTAAAAAAACCAAGATCACTTCTTTAGGACGAGCATACCTCGAAATACGAAGTTTCCGACCCTTGATTATCGGCAGCAGACGCTTGACTTCAATCTTCTGTCTCTTTGCTGTTGCAGCTTTTGTACTTTTGTCTTTATTCACGCTTTTTTTCTCTTTCTTCTATTGGAGTTCCTGAAGGTTTTGTCTTCTTCTATTACAGTACTTGATGCTTCAGAACATTATAGAAAAGGATACCTCATTTTCTGGTCAAGCTTGGTCTTTGAATATCTTAATACTTCGATTCAAAATTACTTCTCCACCCATCATAATGGTCTGTATTTTGAGTAGACGCTAGATTAGCTTCACTGGACGCTTCTTAAAAGAGCTAAGGCGCTTGGTTATCCACTTGGCACATTCACAAGGCTATTTAACTCATAGCATTCTGACCATTTAGCGTATTATACTTCTTTGGCCCTGTTACTGGTCGAATTCGAATTCGATGTCTTCATGAAACTTGTTTAAATGGATATTAGCTTTAATGAGACACCAGTTTCATCCCATTCGAACAACATCAGCTCAATATATGGCCATCAGAAGCTAGAAAGGTACGACAGTCAGGAACGACATCACATCACCAACTTACGGATGCATTTTGACAAAGATAGAGATCGATTTCGCTCTTGACCTCTTCATGAGAGTTGCAGATATTTCTTTGAGCCTTCCAACGATACCAAGATCGATACTTTGGAAAACCTACAGCTCCAGAAGTTGTCTACAGAAGGTTGCATATTCAAATTGTCACGAACAGTATCACACCTCATGCTTGAAGAAGGAATTTCACTCAGATACAGATTGATTCAGATCTCGACATCTGCATGAAACAGGTAGTTATTTCTCTTATCTTTCTAAAAAAACAAAAATCACTTCATTAGGACGAGCATACCTCGAAATACGACGTTTCGGACCCTTGATTATCGGCAGCAGACGCTTGACTTCAATCTTCAGTCTTTTTGATGTTGCAGCTTTTGTATTTTTGCCTTTATTCACGCTTTTTTTTCTCTTTCTTCTGTTAGAGTTCCTGAAGATTTTGTCTTCTTCTATTACAGTACTTGATGCTTCAGAACTTTATTGAAAAGGGTTCCTCATTTTCTGGTCAAGCTTGGTCTTTGAATATCATAATACTTTGATTCAAAATTACTTCTCCACACATCATAATGGTCTGTATTCTGAGTAGACGATCGATTAGCTTCACTGGACGCTTCTTATATGAGCGAAGGCGCTTGGTTATCCGCTTTGCACATTCACAAGTCTGTTTAACTCATAGAATTCTGACCATTTAGCGTATTATGCTTCTTTGATCCAGTTACTGGTCGAATTGCCATTCGATGTCTTCATGAAAAGGGTTCCTCATTTTCTGGTCAAGCTTGGTCTTTGAATATCATAATACTTTGATTCAAAATTACTTCTCCACACATCATAATGGTCTGTATTCTGAGTAGACGATTGATTAGCTTCACTGGACGCTTCTTAAAAGAGCTAAGGCGCTTGGTTATCCACTTGGCACATTCACAAGGCTATTTAACTCATAGCATTCTGACCATTTAGCGTATTATACTTCTTTGGCCCTGTTACTGGTCGAATTCTAATTCGATGTCTTCATGAAACTTGTTTATATGGATATTAGCTTTAATGAGACACCGGTTTCATCCCATTCGAACAACATCAGCTCAATATATGGCCATCAGAAAATAGAAAGGTACGACAGTCAGGAACGACATCACATCACCAATTTACGGATGCATTATGACAAAGATAGAGATCGATTTCGCTCTTGACCTCTTCATGAGAGTTGCAGATATTTCTTTGAGCCTTCCAACGATACCAAGATCGATACTTTGGAAAACCTACAGCTCCAGAAGTTGTCAGCAGAAGGTTGCATATTCAAATTGTCACGAACAGTATCACACCTCATGCTTGAAGAAGGAATTTCACTCAAATACAGATTGATTCAGATCTCGACATCTGCATGAAACAGGTAGGTATTTCTCTTATCTTTCTAAAAAAACCAAAATCACTTCATTAGGACGAGCATACCTCGAAATACGACGTTTCGGACCCTTGATTATCGGCAGCAGACGCTTGACTTCAATCTTCAGTCTTTTTGATGTTGCAGCTTTTGTATTTTTGTCTTTATTCACGCTTTTTTTTCTCTTTCTTCTGTTAGAGTTCCTGAAGATTTTGTCTTCTTCTATTACAGTACTTGATGCTTCAGAACTTTATTGAAAAGGGTTCCTCATTTTCTGGTCAAGCTTGGTCTTTGAATATCATAATACTTTGATTCAAAATTACTTCTCCACACATCATAATGGTCTGTATTCTGAGTAGACGATCGATTAGCTTCACTGGACGCTTCTTATATGAGCGAAGGCGCTTGGTTATCCGCTTTGCACATTCACAAGTCTGTTTAACTCATAGAATTCTGACCATTTAGCGTATTATGCTTCTTTGATCCAGTTACTGGTCGAATTACCATTCGATGTCTTCATGAAAAGGGTTCCTCATTTTCTGGTCAAGCTTGGTCTTTGAATATCATAATACTTTGATTCAAAATTACTTCTCCACACATCATAATGGTCTGTATTCTGAGTAGACGCTAGATTAGCTTCACTGGACGCTTCTTAAAAGAGCTAAGGCGCTTGGTTATCCACTTGGCACATTCACAAGGCTATTTAACTCATAGCATTCTGACCATTTAGCGTATTATACTTCTTTGGCCCTGTTACTGGTCGAATTCGAATTCGATGTCTTCATGAAACTTGTTTAAATGGATATTAGCTTTAATGAGACACCGGTTTCATCCCATTCGAACAACATCAGCTCAATATATGGCCATCAGAAGCTAGAAAGGTACGACAGTCAGGAACGACATCACATCACCAACTTAC
Source organism: Ammopiptanthus mongolicus (assembly GCA_039655645.1). NCBI lineage: Eukaryota > Viridiplantae > Streptophyta > Magnoliopsida > Fabales > Fabaceae > Ammopiptanthus > Ammopiptanthus mongolicus. Next base: position 38,614,221 of record CM077343.1, on the reverse strand, counting down.
GGATGCATTTTGACAAAGATAGAGATCGATTTCGCTCTTGACCTCTTCATGAGAGTTGCAGATATTTCTTTGAGCCTTCCAACGATACCAAGATCGATACTTTGGAAAACCTACAGCTCCAGAAGTTGTCACAGAAGGTTGCATATTCAAATTGTCACGAACAGTATCACACCTCATGCTTGAAGAAGGAATTTCACTCAGATACAGATTGATTCTGTTAGAGTTCTTGAAGATTTTGTCTTCTTCTATTACAGTACTTGATGCTTCAGAACTTTATTGAAAAGGGTTCCTCATTTTCTGGTCAAGCTTGGTCTTTGAATATCATAATACTTTGATTCAAAATTACTTCTCCACCCATCATAATGGTCTGTATTCTGAGTAGACGATTGATTAGCTTCACTGGACGCTTCTTATATGAGCGAAGGCGCTTGGTTATCCGCTTTGCACATTCACAAGTCTGTTTAACTCATAGAATTCTGACCATTTAGCGTATTATGCTTCTTTGATCCAGTTTCTGGTCGAATTACGATTCGATGTCTTCATGAAACTTGTTTATATGGATATTAGCTTTAATGAGACACCGGTTTCATCTAATTCGAACACCATCTGCTCAATAGATTGCCATCAGATGCTACAAAGGTACGACAGATCGATACTTTTGAAAACGTAAAGCTTCAAAAGTTGTCAGCAGAAGGTGGCATATTCAAATTGTCATGAACAGTATCACACCTCATGCATGAAGAAGTAATTTCACTCAGATAGAGATTGATTCAGATCTTGACTTCCGCATGAAACAGGTAGGTATTTCTCTTATCTTTCTAAAAAAACCAAGATCACTTCTTTAGGACGAGCATACTTCGAAATACGAGGTTTCCGACCCTTGATTATCGGCAGCAGACGCTTGACTTCAATCTTCTGTCTTTTTGCTGTTGCAGCTTTTGTACTTTTGTTTTTATTCATGCTTTTTTTCTCTTTCTTCTATTGGAGTTCGTGAAGGTTTTGTCTTCTTCTATTACAGTACTTGATGCTTTAGAACTTTATAGAAAAGGATACCTCATTTTCTGGTCAAGCTTGGTCTTTGAATATCTTAGTACTTCGATTCAAAATTACTTCTCCACCCATCATAATGGTCTGTATTTTGAGTAGATGCTAGATTAGCTTCACTAGACTCTTCTTAAAAGAGCTAAGGCGCTTGGTTATCCACTTGGCACATTCACAAGGCTATTTAACTCATAGCATTCTGACCATTTAGCGTATTATACTTCTTTGGCCCTGTTACTGGTCGAATTCGAATTCGATGTCTTCATGAAACTTGTTTATATGGATATTAGCTTTAATGAGACATCGGTTTCATCCCATTTGAACAACATCACCTCAATATATGTTCATCAGAAGCTACAAAGGTACGACAGTCAGGAACGACATCACATCACCAACTTACGGATGCATTTTGACAAAGATAGAGATCGATTTCGCTCTTGACCTCTTCATGAGAGTTGCAGATATTTCTTTGAGCCTTCCAACGATACCAAGATCGATACTTTGGAAAACCTACAGCTCCAGAAGTTGTCAGCAGAAGGTTGCATATTCAAATTGTCACGAACAGTATCACACCTCATGCTTGAAGAAGGAATTTCACTCAGATACAGATTGATTCAAATCTCGACATCTGCATGAAACAGGTAGGTATTTCTCTTATCTTTCTAAAAAAACAAAAATCACTTCATTAGGACGAGCATACCTCGAAATACGACGTTTCGGACCCTTGATTATCGGCAGCAGACGCTTGACTTCAATCTTCAGTCTTTTTGATGTTGCAGCTTTTATATTTTTGTCTTTATTCACGCTTTTTTTTCTCTTTCTTCTGTTAGAGTTCCTGAAGATTTTGTCTTCTTCTATTACAGGACTTGATGCTTCAGAACTTTATTGAAAAGGGTTCCTCATTTTCTGGTCAAGCTTGGTCTTTGAATATCATAATACTTTGATTCAAAATTACTTCTCCACACATCATAATGGTCTGTATTCTGAGTAGACGATTGATTAGCTTCACTGGACGCTTCTTATATGAGCGAAGGCGCTTGGTTATCCGCTTTGCACATTCAGAAGTCTGTTTAACTCATAGATTTCTGACCATTTAGCGTATTATGGTTCTTTGATCCAGTTACTGGTCGAATTACCATTCGATGTCTTCATGAAATTTGTTTATTTGGATATTAGCTTTAGTGAGACACTGGTTACATCCAATTCGAACACCATCTGCTCAATAGATGGCAATCAGACGCTACAAAGGTACGACAGATCGATACTTTTGAAAACCTAAAGCTCCAAAAATTGTCAGCAGAAGGTGGCATATTCAAATTGTCACGAACAGTATCACACCTCATGCTGGAAGAAGGAATTTCACTCAGATAGAGATTGATTCAGATCTCGACTTTTGCAAGAAACAGGCAGGTATTTCTCTTATCTTTCTAAAAAAACCAAGATCGCATCATTAGGACGAGCATACCTCGAAATACGAGGTTTCCGACCCTTGATTATCGGCAGCAGACGCTTGACATCAATCTTCTGTCTTTTTGCTGTTGCAGCTTTTGTACTTTTGTCTTTATTCACGCTTTTTTTCTCTTTCTTCTATTGGAGTTCCTAAAGGTTTTGTCTTCTTCTATTATAGTACTTGATGCTTCAGAACTTTATAGAAAAGGATACCTCATTTTCTGGTCAAGCTTGGTCTTTGAATATCTTAATACATCGATTTAAAATTTCTTCTCCACCCATCATAATTGTCTGTATTCTGAGTAGATGCTAGATTAGCTTCACTGGACGCTTCTTATAAGAGCTAAGGCACTTGCTGCTCCACTTGGCACATTCACAAGGCTATTTAACTCATAGCATTCTGACCATTTAGCGTATTATACTTCTTTGGCCCTGTTACTGGTCGAATTCGGATTCGATGTCTTCATGAAACTTGTTTATATGAATATTAGCTTTAATGAGACACCGATTTCATCCCATTCGAACAACATCAGCTCAATATATGGCCATCAGATGCTACAAAGGTACGACAGTTAGGAACGGCATCACATCACCAACTTACGGATGCATTTTGACAAAGATAGAGATCGATTTCGCTCTTAACCTCTTCACGAGAGTTGCAGATATTTCTTTGAGCCTTCCAACGATACAAAGATCGATACTTTGGAAAACCTAAAGCTCCAGAAGTTGTCAGCAGAAGGTTGCATATTCAAATTGTCACGAACAGTATCACACCTCATGCTTGAAGAAGGAATTTCACTCAGATAGAGGTCGATTCAGATCTCGACTTCTGCATAAAACAGGTAGGTATTTCTCCTATCTTTATCAAACAACCAAGATCACTTCATTAGGACAAGCATACCTCGAAATACGACGTTTTGGACCCTTGATTATCGGCAGCAGACGCTTGACTTCAATCTTCAGTCTTTTTGCTGTTGCAGCTTTTGTACTTTTGTCTTTATTCATGCTTTTTTTCTCTTTCTTCTATTGGAGTTCCTGAAGATTTTGTCTTTGTTTATTACAGTACTTGATGCTTCACAACTTTATTGAAAAGGGCACCTCATTTTCTGGTCAAGCTTGGTCTTTGAATATCTTAATACTTCGAATCAAAATTACTTCTCCACCCATTAAATGGTCTGTATTTTGAGTTGACGCTTGATTAGCTTCTCTGGACGCTTCTTAAAAGAGCTAAGGCGCTTGGTTATCCACTTGGCACATTCACAAGGCTATTTAACTCATAGCATTCTGACCACTTAGCGTATTATGCTTCTTCGACCCTGTTACCAGTTGAATTGGGATTCGATGTCTGCATGAAACTTGTTTATATGGATATTAACTTTAATGAGACACCGATTTCATCCAATTCGAACACCATCAGCTCTATATATGGCCATCAGACGCAAAAACGGTATGACAGATCGATACTTTTGAAACCCTAAAGCTCCAGAAATTGTCAGCAGAAGGTGGCATATTCGAATTGTCACGAACAGTATCACACCTCATGCTTGAAGAAGGAATTTCACTCAGATAGAGATTGATTCAGATCTCGACTTCTGCTTGAAACAGGTAGGTATTTCTCTTATCTTTCTAAAAAAACCAAGACCACTTCATTAGGACGAGCATACCTCGAAACAGGTTTCCGACCCTTGATTATCGGCAGCAGAAGCTTGACTTCAATCTTCAGTGTTTTTGCTGTTGCCGCTTTTGTACTCTTGTCTTTATTCACGCTTTTCTTCTCTTTCTTCTAGAGTTGCTGAAGCTTTTATATTCTTATATTGCAGTACTTTATGCTTCAGATTTTTATTGAAAAGGGTACCTCATTTTCTGGTCAAGCTTGGACGTTGAATATCTTAAAACTTCATTCAAAATTACTTCTCCACACATCATAATGTTCTGTATTCTGAGAAGACGCTCGATTAGCTTCACTGGACGCTTGTTAAATGAGCGAAGGCGCTTGGATATCCGCTTTGCACATACATAAGTCTGTTTTACTCGTAGCATTCTGACCATTTTGCGTATGATGCTTCTTTGACCCTGTTACTAACCGAATTAGGATTTGATGTCTTCATGAAACTTGTTTATATGGATATTAGCTATAATGAGACACCAATTTCATCCAATTTGAACGCCATTGGCTCAATATATCGCCATCTGACTCTACAAAGGTACGACAGTCAGGAACGGTATCACATCACCAACTTACGGATGCATTTTTACAAAGATAGAGATCGATTTCGCTCTTGACCTCTTCACGAGAGTTGCAGATATTTCTTTGAGCCTTCCAACGATACCAAGATCGATACTTTGGAAAACCTAAGGCACCAGAAGTTGTCAGCAGAAGGTTGCATATTCGAATTGTCACGAACAGTATCACACTTCATGCATGAAGAAGGAATTTCACTCAGATACAGATTGATTCAAATCTCGACATCTGCATGAAACAAGTAGGTATTTCTCTTATCTTTCTAAAAAAACCAAGATCGCTTCATTAGGACGAGCATACCTCGAAATACGACTTTTCGGACCCTTGATTATCGGCAGCAGACGCTTGACTTCAATCTTCAGTCTTTTTGATGTTGCAGCTTTTGTATTTTTGTCTTTATTCACGCTTTTTTTCTCTTTCTTATATTGGAGTTCCTGAAGATTTTGTCTTCTTCTATTACAGTACTTGATTCTTCAGAACTTTATTGAAAAGGGTTCCTCATTTTCTGGTCAAGCTTGGTCTTTGAATATCTTAATACTTTGATTCAAAATTACTTCTCCACCTATCATAATGGTCTGTATTCTGAGTAGATGATTGATTAGCTTCACTGGATGCTTCTTATATGAGCGAAGGCGCTTGGTTATCCGCTTTGCACATTCAGAAGTCTGTTTAACTCATAGAATTCTGACCATTTAGCGTATTATGCTTCTTTGATCCAGTTACTGATCGAATTACCATTCGATGTCTTCATGAAACTTGTTTATATGGATATTTGCTTTAGTGAGACACCGGTTTCATCCAATTCAAACACCATCTGCTCAATAGATGGCCATCAGACGCTACAAAGGTACGACAGATCGACACTTTTGAAAACCTAAAGCTCCAAAAATTGTCAGCAGAAAGTGGCATATTCGAATTGTCACGAACAATATCACACCTCATGCTGGAAGAAGGAATTTCACTCAGATAGAGATTGATTCAGATCTCGACTTTCGCATGAAACAGGTAGGTATTTCTCTTATCTTTCTAAAAAAACCAAGATCGCTTCATTAGGACGAGCATACCTCGAAATACGAGGTTTCCGACCCTTGATTATCGGCAGCAGACGCTTGACTTCAATCTTCTGTCTTTTTGCTGTTGCAGCTTTTGTACTTTTGTCTTTATTCACGCTTTTTTTCTCTTTCTTCTATTGGAGTTCCTGAAGGTTTTGTCTTCTTCTATTATAGTACTTGATGCTTCAGAACTTTATAGAAAAGGATACCTCATTTTCTGGTCAAGCTTGGTCTTTGAATATCTTAATACATCGATTCAAAATTACTTCTCCACCCATGATAATGGTCTATATTCTGAGTAGATGCTAGATTAGCTTCACTGGACGCTTCTTAAAAGAGCTAAGGCGCTTGCTACTCCACTTGGCACTTTCACAAGGCTATTTAACTCATAGCATTCTGACCATTTAGCGTATTATACTTCTTTGGCCCTGTTACTGGTCGAATTCGGATTCGATGTCTGCATGAAACTTGTTTATATGGATATTAGCTTTAATGAGACACCGGTTTCATCCCATTCGAACAACATCAGCTCAATATATGGCCATCAGATGCTACAAAGGTATGACAGTCAGGAACGGCATCACATCACCAACTTACGGATGCATTTAACAAAGATAAAGATCGATTTCGCTCTTAACCTCTTCACGAGAGTTGCAGATATTTCTTTGAACCTTCCAACGATACCAAGATCGATACTTTGGAAAACCTTAAGCTCCAGAAGTTGTCAGCAGAAGGTTGCATATTCAAATTGTCACGAACAGTATCACACCTCATGCTTGAAGAAGGAATTTAACTCAGATACAGATTGATTCAGATCTCGACATCTGCATGAAAAAGGAAGGTATTTTTCTTATCTTTCTAAAAAAACCAAGATCACTTCGTTAGGACGAGCATACCTCGAAATACGACGTTTCGGACCCTTGATTATCGGCAGCAGACGCTTGACTTCAATCTTCAGTCTTTTTGATGTTGCAGCTTTTGTATTTTTGTCTTTATTCACGCTTTTTTTCTCTTTCTTCTATTAGAGTTCTTGAAGATTTTGTCTTCTTCTATTACAGTACTTGATGCTTCAGAACTTTATTGAAAAGGGTTCCTCATTTTCTGGTCAAGCTTGGTCTTTGAATATCTTAATACTTCGATTCAAAATTACTTGTCCACCCATCATAATGGTCTGTATTCTGAGTAGACGATTGATTAGCTTCACTGGATGCTTCTTAAATGAGCGAAGGCGCTTGGTTATCCGCTTCGCACATTCACAAGTCGGTTTAACTCGTAGCATTCTGACCATTTTGCATATTATGCTTCTTTGACCCTGTTACTGGCCGAATTACGATTCGATGTCTTCCTGAAACTTGTTTATATGGATATTAGCTTTAATGAGACATCGGTTTCATCCATTTCCAACACCATCGACTCAATATATGGCCATCAGATGCTACAAAGGTATGACAGTCATGAACGACATCACGTCACCAATTTTCGGATGTATTTTGACAAAGATAGAGATCGGTTTCGCTCTTGACCTCTTCACGAGAGTTGCAGATATTTCTTTGAGCTTTCCAACGATACCAAAATCGATACTTTTGAAAACCTAAAGCTCCAGAAATTGTCAGTAGAAAGTGGCATATACGAATTATCACGAACAGTATCACACCTCATGCTTGAAGAAGGAATTTCACTCAGATAGAGGTCGATTCCGATCTCGACTTCTGCATAAAACTGGTAGGTATTTCTCCTATCTTTCTCAAAAAACCAAGATCACTTCATTAGGACGAGCATACCTCGAAATACGACGTTTCGGACCCTTGATTATCGGCAGCAGACGCTTGACTTCAATCTTCAGTCTTTTTGCTGTTGCAGCTTTTGTACTTTTGTCTTTATTCATGCTTTTTTTCTCTTTCTTCTATTGGAGTTCCTAAAGATTTTGTCTTTGTCTATTACAGTACTTGATGCTTCAGAACTTTATTGAAAAGGGCACCTCATTTTCTGGTCAAGCTTGGTCTTTGAATATCTTAATACTTCGAATCAAAATTACCTCTCCACCCATTAAATGGTCTGTATTTTGAGTTAACGCTTAATTAGCTTCTCTGGACGCTTCTTAAAAGATCTAAGGAGCTTGGTTATCCACTTGGCACATTCACAAGGCTATTTAACTCGTAGCATTCTGACCATTTAGCGTATTATGCTTCTTTGACCCTGTTACCAGTTGAATTGGGATTCGATGTCTTCATGAAACTTGTTTATATGGATATTAGCTTTAATGAGACACCGATTTCATCCAATTCGAACACCATCAGCTCTATATATGGCCATCAGACGCAAAAACGGTACGACAGATCGATACTTTTGAAACCCTAAAGCTCCCGAAATTGTCAGCAGAAGGTGGCATATTCGAATTGTCACGAACAGTATCACACCTCATGCTTGAAGAAGGAATTTCACTCAGATCTCGACTTCTGCACTAAACAGGTAGGTATTTCTCTTATCTTTCTAAAAAAACCAAGACCACTTCATTAGGACGAGCATACCTCGAAATACGAGGTTTCCGACCCTTGATTATCGGCAGCAGAAGCTTGACTTCAATCTTCAGTGTTTTTGCTGTTGCCACTTTTGTACTCTTGTCTTTATTCACGCTTTTCTTCTCTTTCTTCTAGAGTTGCTGAAGCTTTTATATTCTTATATTACCATACTTTATGCTTCAGAACTTTATTGAAAAGGGTACCTCATTTTCTGGCCAAGCTTGGACGTTGGATATCTTAAAACTTCGATTCAAAATTACTTCTCCACCCATCATAATGGTCAGTATTCTGAGTAGACGATTGATTAGCTTCACTGGATGCTTCTTATATGAGCGAAGGCACTTGGTTATCCGCTTTTCACATTCACAAGTCTATTTAACTCATAGAATTCTGACCATTTAGCGTATTATGCTGCTTTGATCCAGTTACTGGTCGAATTACAATTCGATGTCTTCATGAAACTTGTTTATATGGATATTAGCTTTAATGAGACATTGGTTTCATCCAATTCAAACACCATCAGCTTAATAGATGCCCATCAGATGCAACAAAGGTACGACAGATCGTTACTTTTGAAAACCTAAAGCTCCAAAAATTGTCAGTAGAAGGTGGCACATTCGAATTGTCACGAACAGTGTCACACCTCATTCTTGAAGAAGGAATTTCACTCAGATAGAGATTGATTCAGATCTCGACTTTCGCATGAAATAGGTAGGTATTTCTCTTATCTTTTTAAAAAAACCAAGACCACTTCATTAGGACGAGCATACCTCGAAATACGAGGTTTTCGACCCTTGATTATCGGCAGCAGAAGCTTGACTTCAATATTCAGTGTTTTTGCTGTTGCCGCTTTTGTACTCTTGTCTTTATTCACGCTTTTCTTCTCTTTCTTCTAGAGTTGCTGAAGCTTTTATATTCTTATATTGCAGTACTTTATGCTTCAGAACTTTATTGAAAAGGGTACCTCATTTTTTGGCCAAGCTTGGACGTTGAATACCTTAAAACTTCGATTCAAAATTACTTCTCCACCCATCATAATGGTCTGTATTCTGAGTAGACGATTGATTAGCTTCACTGGACGCTTCTTATATGAGCGAAGGCACTTGGTTATCCGCTTTGCACATTCACAAGTCTGTTTAACTCATAGAATTCTGACCATTTAGCGTATTATGCTGCTTTGATCCAGTTACTGGTCGAATTACAATTCGATGTCTTCATGAAACTTGTTTATATGGATATTAGCTTTAATGAGACACTGGTTTCATCCAATTCGAACACCATGAGCTCAATAGATGGCCATCAGATGCAACAAAGGTACGACAGATCGTTACTTTTGAAAACCTAAAGCTCCAAAAATTGTCAGTAGAAGGTGGCACATTCGAATTGTCACGAACAGTGTCACACCTCATTCTTGAAGAAGGAATTTCACTCAGATAGAGATTGATTCAGATCTCGACTTTCGCATGAAATAGGTAGGTATTTCTCTTATCTTTTTAAAAAAACCAAGACCACTTCATTAGGACGAGCATACCTCGAAATACGAGGTTTTCGACCCTTGATTATCGGCAGCAGAAGCTTGACTTCAATATTCAGTGTTTTTGCTGTTGCCGCTTTTGTACTCTTGTCTTTATTCACGCTTTTCTTCTCTTTCTTCTAGAGTTGCTGAAGCTTTTATATTCTTATATTGCAGTACTTTATGCTTCAGAACTTTATTGAAAAGGGTACCTCATTTTTTGGCCAAGCTTGGATGTTGAATACCTTAAAACTTCGATTCAAAATTACTTCTCCACCCATCATAATGGTCTGTATTCTGAGTAGACGATTGATTAGCTTCACTGGACGCTTCTTATATGAGCGAAGGCGCTTGGTTATCCGTTTTGCACATTCACAAGTCTGTTTAACTCATAGAATTCTGACCATTTAGCGTATTATGCTGCTTTGATCCAGTTACTGGTCGAATTACAATTCGATGTCTTCATGAAACTTGTTTATATGGATATTAGCTTTAATGAGACACTGGTTTCATCCAATTCGAACACCATCAGCTCAATAGATGGCCATCAGATGCAACAAAGGTACGACAGATCGTTACTTTTGCAAAACCTAAAGCTCCAAAAATTGTCAGTAGAAGGTGGCATATTCGAATTGTCACGAACAGTATCACACCTCATGCTTAAAGAAGGAATTTCACTCAGATAGAGATTGATTCAGATCTTGACTTTCTCATGAAACAGGTAGGTATTTCTCTTATCTTTCTAAAAAAACCAAGATCCCTTCATTAGGACGAGCATACCTCGAAATACAAGGTTTCCGACCCTTGATTATCGGCAGCAGACGCTTGACTTCAATCTTCTGTCTTCTTGCTGTTGCAGCTTTTGTACTTTTGTCTTTATTCATGCTTTTTTTCTCTATCTCCTGTTGGAGTTCCTGAAGGTTTTGTCTTCTTCTATTACAGTACTTGATGCTTCAGAACTTTATTGAAAAGGATACCTCATTTTCTGGTCAAGCTTGGTCTTTGAATATCTTAATACTTCGATTCAAAATTACTTCTCCACCCATCATAATGGTCTGTATTCTGAGTAGACGCTAGATTAGCTTCACTGGACGCTTCTTAAAAGAGCTAAGGCGCTTGCTTATCCACTTGGCACATTCACAAGTCTATTTAACTCATTGCATTCTGACCATTTAGCGTATTATACTTCTTTGGCCCTGTTACAGGTCGAATTCGGATTCGATGTCTTCATGAAACTTGTTTATATGGATATTAGCTTTAATGAGACACCGGTTTCATCCCATTCGAACAACATCAGTTCAATATATCGCCATCAGATGCTACAATGGTACGACAGTCCGGAACGGCATCACATCACCAACTTGCGGATGCATTTTGACAAAGATAGAGATCGATTTCGCTCTTAACCTCTTCACGAGAGTTGCAGATATTTCTTTGAGCCTTCCAACGATACCAAGATCGATACTTTGGAAAACCTAAAGCTCTAGAAGTTGTCAGCAGAAGGTTGCATATTCGAATTGTCACGAACAGTATCATATCTCATGCTTGAAGAAGGAATTTAACTCAGATACAGATTGATTCAGATCTCGACATCTGCATGAAACAGGTAGGTATTTCTCTTAAATTTCTAAAAAAACCAAGATCACTTCGTTAGGACGAGCATACCTCGAAATACGACGTTTCGGACCCTTGATTATCGACAGCAGACGCTTGACTTCAATCTTCAGTCTTTTTGATGTTGCAGCTTTTGTATTTTTGTCTTTATTCACGCTATTTTTCTCTTTCTTCTATTGGAGTTCCTGAAGGTTTTGTCTTCTTCTATTACAGTACTTGATGCTTCAGAACTTTATTGAAAAGGGTTCCTCATTTTCTGGTCAAGCTTGGTCTTTGAATATCTTAATACTTCTATTCAAAATTACTTCTCCACCCATCATAATGGTCTGTATTCTGAGTAGACGATTGATTAGCTTCACTGGATGCTTCTTAAATGTGCGAAGGCGCTTGGTTATCCGCTTCGCACATTCACAAGTCTGTTTAAATCGTAGCATTCTGACCCTGTTACTGGTCGAATTATGATTCGATGTCTTCATGAAACTTGTTTACATGGATATTAGCTTTAATGAGACATCGATTTCATCCAATTCGAACACCATCAGCTCAATATATGGCCATCAGACGCTACAATGGTATGACCGATCGATACTTTTGAAACCCTAAAGCTCCAGAAATTGTCAGCAGAAGGTGGCATATTCGAATTGTCACGAACAGTATCACACCCCATGCTTGAAAAAGGAATTTCACTCAGATAGAGATTGATTCAGATCTCGACTTCTGCATGAAACAGGTAGGTATTTCTCTTATCTTTCTAAAAAAACCAAGATCACTTCATTAGGACGAGCATACCTCGAAATACGAGGTTTCCGACCCTTGATTATCGGCAGCGGAAGCTTGACTTCAATCTTCAGTGTTTTTGCTGTTGCTGCTTTTGTACTTTTGTCTTTATTCATGCTTTTCTTCTCTTTCTTCTAGAGTTGCTGAAGCTTTTATATTCTTATATTGCAGTACTTTATGCTTCAAAACTTTATTGAAAAGGGTACCTCATTTTCTGGTCAAGCTTGGACATTGAATATCTTAAAACTTCATTCAAAATTACTTCTCCACACATCATAATGTTCTCTATTCTGAGGAGACGCTTGATTAGCTTTACTGGACGCTTGTTAAATGAACGAAGGCGCTTGGATATCCGCTTTGCACATTCACAAGTCTGTTTTACTCGTAGCATTCTGACCATTTTGCATGTTATGCTTCTTTGACCCCGTTACTAGCCGAATTAGGATTTGATGTCTTCATGAAACTTGTTTATATGGATATTAGCTATAATGAGACATCAATTTCATCCAATTTCAACACCATTAGCTCATTATATGGCCATCTGACTCTACAAAGGTACGACAGTCAGGAACGGCATCACATCACCAACTTACGGATGCATTTTTACAAAGATAGAGATCGATTTCGCTCTTGACCTCTTCATGAGAGTTGGAGATATTTCTTTGAGCCTTCCAACGATACTAAGATCGATACTTTGGAAAACCTAAAGCTCCAGTGGTTGTCAGCAGAAGTTTGCCTATTCGAATTGTCACGAACAGTATCACACTTCATGCTTGAAGAAGGAATTTCACTCAGATAGAGATTGATTCAGATCTCGACTTCCGCATGAAACAGGTACGTATTTCTCTTATCTTTCCAAAAAAACCAAGATCACTTCATTAGGACGAGCATTCCTCGAAATACAAGGTTTCCGACCCTTGATTATCGGCAGTAGACGCTTGTCTTCAATCTTCTGTCTTTTTGCTGTTGCAGTTTTTGTACTTTTGTCTTTATTCACGCTTTTTTTTCTCTTTCTCCTATTGGAGTTCTTGAAGGTTTTGTCTTCTTCTATTACAGTACTTGATGCTTCAGAACTTTATTGAAAAGGATACCTCATTTTCTGGTCAAGCTTGGTCTTTGAATATCTTAATACTTCGATTCAAAATTACTTCTCCACCCATCATAATGGTCTGTATTCTGAGTAGATGCAACACCCTTTCCCGAGTGTCACATTCCCGAACGTTTATAAGGCCGAAAATATTTCTTAATGCGAAAAATACGATTTTCTTTTTTTTTTTTTTTCTTTTCACAAGATGCAATGGGATTTAGCAAAGGTAAATAATACTAATAACGAACTTAGGTTCGCCATACATTTCTAGAACAATATGCATAATAATTACAGGAACATAAACAGAAAAGGAGTAATACTATATACAGACATAAGTCTAATGTGTAACTGACATAAGAAATACAATAAGTACAAGGAGTCGTAGCTCCCCAAAAGTACTACAAAAACGATATAGTCTGGCCGACAACAAAACTAGACCACAAAAAGAAGGTCCTCCTCATGGCTCAAAGGAACTACTGGACTGAACCATCATCACGTCCATCTGTTCAAACAGCAACAGCAAGTACCAACAGAAAACATACAGATATGGGTGAGATTCCCGTTCATCAACACAGCAAAACAGCAATAGTAAAAACGGGACGACTCACCGGGTAACCACGTACCCAACATGCTTACAAGAATTCTCAATGTCAAACATATTAAGCAGTTGACAGCATAATATCATGTTAAGCAGTTAACATCATAAAATAAGGTATTCTTAAACAGTACAATGATGTATAACAGTAAATGTAAACATCAATAGCCATGCAATGCAATGCAATGCAATGTATATGACTCAATGTCAATGTCACTGGGTACTACTCTGACCCCTACTCCATGGAGCTAACAAAACATTCGGAGAGAGTGAATGGGAGGACATGTTCCGTGCGCGCCAGCCTTGGGCAAGATGCTACAACATTCGTAACGTGCACGTATCTGGCTTTTACGGAAACACTCTCAACCAAACATGAAAAGTACGGCATCTAGTAGAGGATATCAGTGTATTGCACGGATTCGCCACGACACAGAAGAGCTACCAACTGGTCACATGTCAGCCCTTCCAACCCGGATACCTCCCAAAAGACCATTGAAGATCGTCACCGTAAGATTCGCACCCGCATCAAGGTGTAAGCTCAACTCCTAGGCTCAAGGCCTTACAACTATGCAAATGATATGCCAATGCTTACACAAAGCAGATGCGATCAAGCAATGTCTATCCCCCGGATAAACCTCAAAGTCTACTAAGGTTCTCTTCCTTAGGAACTATACGCGTCTTTTGAAAGCATAACCTTTATCCACCGGATAAATCTCGTGATTCCTCCGGGATCGAGTCATCACAAGACTGAAACAATTGAACGACTGAGCGGGGTCCGAATCACCGGTCCGTCATCGAACTACTGTCTCAAAACCCAAAACATTTGTAAACCAGAACAACTTCTCAATTGAAAACTCATTTGATTTGAAACAATCTTTGAAACACTTACTTGCTCTATTTTTAGCATTTTCTGAACATGTAATTCGCTTAGCGAAATTTCATTCGCTTAGCGAAATTGAGACAAGAATGCCTCTTTTGGAACTCCTCTGGATCGCTCGGCGAGTCATAAATCGCGTAGCGAATGGTATTGTATTCGCGTAGCGAATATGAATTCGCTTAGCGCAATTTCAGACGGTTAAACCTCTTTGTAAACGCGAAATGTATTGTATTCGCTTAGCGAATATGAATTCGCTTAGCGAAAGTTCAGACGGTTAAACCTCTTTGTAAACGCCTCTGGATCGCTCGGCGAAACAGAATTCGTGTAGCGAAATGCATTGTATTCGCGTAGCGAAAATAATTTCGCTTAGCGAAATGGAGGCGGTTATACCTCCTTTGGAGACTTCTCTGGGTCGCTCAGCGAGACGTAATTCGCGTAGCGAAACTCGTTTGATTGGCTTAGCGAATATGAATTCGCTTAGCGAAAGTGAGGCAGTGATGCCCAACTTAGGCTTTCCCCTGTTTTCGCGTAGCGAGAGAAAATTCGCTTAGCGAAATGCCTTAAAACAAGACATCAACCTTAGGGAACCATTTTGATTCTCTTCATGAAACCACTTCTTTTCTCATTTTGAGTCCCTTGATTAACTATATGGACTAAGGATAAGGTATAAAATATGTTTCACTTTGGTGAAAGCACTTTGAGCTTTAATTTCCATTCAAAGACACTTAGGGTTTTCTTTGAAAAACACAAGTTATTGAAAACACTTTCTTTACATCAAAACTTGACTTAATCAAGATCTACTCATGTTCTTCCTTTTCTCAAAGCCATGGCTAAAAGCCAACTAGGAATCAATGTGAAGTTTTACTCCATCAACCAAACAAAATATGGCTCACAATACTTACACAATCATGATAACCATAATACACATTACTACATCATAATCAAACATCCAAGTCCATCACACATTATGGTCTCATAATCAACAATAAAAGTCCATACTTGACCTAGTGATCAAAGTAGGTTTTTCAACATACATGAAAATGATTTTCATCAATCATATCATCATCAACTTATGCTAAAGCACACTACAACATACTCAAGCATAAACACATCATAACAATCTTGTTCTCCAAGAGAACTTAACAAAACTTAACACATAAAAGTGAACCCAAACTAAAGGGTTTCACCCACACATAAATTTAAACAACCATTCTCACTACCACCATCTTGGTGTGATGAGGTTCTTCTCCCCATACCTCTTGATGAGCAGATTCCCGGATCAAAGTCGGTTGATCGGTTTCTGAACCTCCTGATAATCGTCAACAACTACACAACACAACAATTCAACATTAAACAAAAATCAAAGCCAAACTCAACTATTACAACAAAGAGGGTTTCGGCCACCCTAGGTTAAAAAGGTTAGAAATTGGTTTTGGTTTCCATTTCATGGATTCAAAGGCATTAGGAAAACTAAGGATGAAATCTAGTGTTAAAAATCAAAACTTGATGAAAACACTATTCATCATCTTCCAAAAGGGTTCGGCCAAAAATGCTTTTTGAGCTATGATGAGAGTTGAATCATAAGCTCTTAGGTTTAGGTAGAGATTGATGATGTGAGTTCAAAGAACTTGGTCTTACCTCAAAAGGATTTTTCTACAATTTCCTATGGATTTTCAAAGTTTTGGATCTAAGAAATTCTTTTCATGAAAATGAAGATTGATCTTGAAATAAAGAGAGATTCAAGAAGCTAAGAGATCATAGAAGTGATCTTACCTTGAAATGAAGAAAGGTTGCTCAAGGAATCAAGTGAATCCAACAAAAACTCAAGCTTTTCTAGGTGAAAATGGAGTTTTCTCTCAAGAACAACTATGGAACTCTAAAGGAAGAGGGGCTGTGCGAAAATGATGAAGTGAGGGGCTGAGTTCAGCCTCTTAAAAGTTCACTTAAGGGTAAAAAGGTCATTTGCCAAAAGGGTATAATGGTAAAAGTGTAAAAGACTAAGATTAGGGGCATTTTGGTCATTTTGCGTCCAGATATTTCCGAACGTCATGACGACTCTGGCATACTCTCCCAAGTGTCCTGGGATGATGTGATATCAAGATTATCTTTTGGCGAGTCCCGGTAAATCCATATGTGGCTCCGTTCGTCACCCGATTGAGGATTCCGCTCAAACGAAGGTCAGGAAGTTATTTTTCTGAAATTTTTACGAAATTTAACCAAAACGTAGAGAATCGAATTCTAAGACTTACTGTCTCGTTCACGGGACCATCTGAGGTCTTCTGAGCAGCAAAATCATATTGTCAGTGTAAAAACGCAGACCGGACTCCGTTTGAGTTTTCGACTCAAAACTTAATCGTAGCTTCCTACGATATCGTCGAGCATGACTGTGGTCTCGGAATATTTTATTTTTATTCCTAAGACCTCGAATAAAATAAAGACATTAAAATACTAAAGAATTAGAAAGCGTGAAAATCGGGGCGTTACAGTAGACGCTAGATTAGCTTCACTGGACGCTTCTTAAAAGAGCTAAGGCGCTTGGTTATCCACTTGGCACATTCACAAGGCTATTTAACTCATAGCATTCTGACCATTTAGAATATTATGCTTCTTTGGCCCTGTTACTGGTCGAATTCGGATTCGATGTCTTCATGAAACTTGTTTATATGGATATTAGCTTTAATGAGACACCGGTTTCATCCCATTCGAACACCATCAGCTCAATATATGGCCATCAGACGCTACAAAGGTATGATAGTCAGGAACAACATCACGTCACCAAATTACGGATGCATTTTGACAAAGATAGAGATCGATTTCGTTCTTCACCTCTTCACGAGAGTTGCAGATATTTCTTTGAGCCTTACAACGGTACCGAGATCGATAATTTTGAACACCCAAAGCTCCAGAAATTGTCAGCAGATTTTCACAAACAGTATCATATCTCAAGCTTGAAGAAGGAATTTCACTCCGATAGAGATTGATACAGATCTCGGCTTCTTCAGGAAACATGTAGCTATTTGTTTTATCCTTCTAACAAAATCAAGATCATTTCATTAGGACGAGCGTTCCTCAAAATACGATGTTTCAGACGCTTGATTATCGGCAGCAGAAGCTTGACCTCAAAATACGATCTTCAGTGTTTTTGCTGTTGCCGCTTTTGTACTTTTGTCTTTATTCAAGTCTTTCTTCTCCTTCTTCTATTAGAGTTGCTGAAGCTTTTATATTCTTATATTACAGCACTTTATGCTTCAGAACTTTATTGAAAAGGGTACCTCATTTTCTGGTCAAGCTTGGACGTTGAATATATTAAAACTTCATTCAAAATTACTTCTCCACCCATCATAATGTTTGGTATTTTGATAAGACGCTTGATTAGCTTCACTAGATGCTTCTTAAATGAGCGAAGGCGCTTGGTTATCCGCTTTTCACGTTCACAAGTCTGTTTAACTCGTAGCGTTCTAACCATTTTGCGTATTACGCTTCTTTGACCCTGTTACTGGCCGAATTAGGATTCGATGTCTTCATGAAACTTGTTTATACGGATATTAGATTTAATGAGACACCGATTTCATCCAATTCGAACACCATTATCTCAATATTTGGCCTTCAGACGCTACAAAGTTATGACAGTCAGGAACGACATCACGTCACCAACTTACGGATGCATTTTGACAAAGACAGATATCGATTTCTCTCTTGACCTCTTCACGAGAGTTACATATATTTCTTTGAGCCTTCCAAAGATACCAAGATCGATAATTTTGAACACCCAAAGCTCCAGAAATTGTCAGCAGACTGTTGCATGTTCTGATTGTCACAAACAGTATCACAGCTCAAGCTTGAAGAAGGAATTTCACTCCGATAGAAATGGATATAGATATCGGCTTCTTTAGGAAACATGTAGCTATTTCTCTTATCTTTCTAACAAAACCAAGATCAGTTCATTAGGAAGATCGTACCTCAAAATACGACGCTTGACTTCAATCTTCAGTCTTTTTGCTGTTGCAGCTTTTTTACTTTTGTCTTTATTCACTCTTTTTTTCTCTTTCTTCTATTAGAGATCTTGAAGTTTTTGTCTTCATCCATTACAGTACTTGATGCTTCAGAACTTTATTGTAAAGGGTACCTCATTTTTTGGTCAAACTTGGTCTTTGAATATCTTAATACTTCGATTCAAAATTACTTGTCCACCCATCATAATGGTCTGTATTCTGAGTAGACACTTGATTAGCTTCACGGGACGCTTCTTAAAAGAGCTAAGGCGCTTGGTTATCCACTTAGCACATTCACGTGGCTATTTAACTCATAGAATTCTGACCATTTATCGTAATATGCTTCTTTGATCCAGTTACTGGTCGAATTACGATTCGATGTCTTCATGAAACTTGTTTATATGTATATTAGCTTTAATGAGACACCGGTTTCATCCAATTCGAACACCATCAGCTCAATAGATGGCCATCAGACGCTACAATGGTACGACAGTCAGGAACGGCATCACGTCACCAAGTTACGGATGCATTTTGACAAAGACAGATATCGATTTCGCTCTTGACCTATTCATGAGAGTTGCAGATATTTCTTTGAGCCTTCCAAAGATACCAAGATCGATACTTTTGAACACCCAAAGCTCCAGAAATTGTCAGCCGACGGTTGCTTGTTTTGATTGTCACAAACAGTATCACAGCTCAAGCTTGAAGAAGGAATTTTACTCCGATAGAGATTGATACAGATCTCGGCTTCTTCCGGAAACATGTAGCTATTTCTCTTATCTTTCTAACAACACCAAGATCACTTCATTAGGATGAGCGTTCCTCAAAATAGGATGTTTCGGACGCTTGATTATCGACAACAAACGCTTGACTTCAATCTTCGTGTTTTTGCTGCTGCCGCTTTTGAACTTTTGTCTTTATTCATGCTTTTATTCTCTTTATTCTATTAGAGTTGCTGAAGCTTTTATATTCTTATATTACAGTACTTGATGCATCAGAACTTTATTGAAAAGCGTACCTCTTTTTCTGGTCAAGCTTGGACGTTGAATATCTTAAAACTTCATCCAAAATTACTTCTCCACCCATCATAATGTTCTGTATTCTGAGAAGACGCTTGATTAGCTTCACTGGATGCTTATTAAATGAGCGAAGGCGCTTGGTTATCCACTTTGCACATTCGCAAGTGTGTTTAACTCGTAGCATTCTAGCCATTTTGCATATTATGCTTCTTTGACCCTGTTACTGGCCGAGTTACGATTCGATGTCTTCATGAAACTTGTTTATATGGATATTAGTTTTAATGAGACATTGTTTTCATCCAATTCTAACACCATCGACTCATTATATGGCCATCGGACGCAATAAAGGTATGACAGTCAGGAACGACATCACGTCACCAACTTACGGATGCATTTTGACGAAGATAAAGATCGATTTCGCTCTTGACCTCTTCACGAGAGTTGCAGATATTTCTTTGAGCCTTCCAACGATACCAAGATCGATGCTTTTGAAAACCTAAAGCTCCAAAAATTGTCAGTAGAAGGTTGTATATTCGAATTGTCAGGAACAGTATCACACCTCATGCTTGAAGAAGGAATTTCACTAAGATAGAGAATGATTCGGATCTCGATTTCTGCATGAAACAGGTAGGTATTTCTCTTATCTTTCTAAAAAAACCATGATCACTTCATTAGGACGAACATACCTCGAAATACGACGTTTCGGACCCTTGATTATCGGCAGCAGACGCTTGACTTCAATCTTCAGTCTTTTTGATGTTGCAGCGTTTCTATTTTTCTCTTTATTCATGCTTTTTTTCTCTTTCTTGTATTGGAGTTCCTGAAGGTTTTGTCTTCTTCTATAACAGTACTTGATGCTTCGGAACTTTATTGAAAAGGGTACCTCATTTTCTAGTCAAGCTTGGTCTTTGAATATCTTAAGACTTCGATTCAAAATTACTTCTCCACCCATCATAATGGTCTGTATTCTGAGTAGACGCTTGATTAGCTTCACTGGACACTTCTTAAAAGAGCTAAGGAGCTTGGTTATCCACTTGGCACCTTCACAAGGTTATTTAACTCACAGCATTCTGACCAATTAGCGTATTATGCTTCCTTGACCCTGTTACTGGTCGAATTACGATTCAGTGCCTTCATGAAACTTGTTTATATGGATATTAGATTTAATGAGACACCGGTTTCATCGAATTCGAACACCAACAGCTCAATAGATGGCCATCATACGCTACAAAGGTATGATAGTCAGGAACGACATCACGTTACCAACTTACGGATGCAATTTGACAAAGATAGAGATCGATTTCGTTCTTGACCTCTTCACGAGAGTTACAGATATTTCTTTTAACCTTCCAACGATACCAAGATCGATAATTTTGAACACCCAAAGCTCCAGAAATTGTCAGTAGACTGTTGCATGTTCTGATTGTCACAAACAGTATCACATCTCAAGCTTGAAGAAGGAATTTCAATCCGATAGAAATTGATACAGATCTCGGCTTCTTTAGGAAACATGTAGCTATTTCTCTTATCTTTCTAACAAAACCAAGATCAGTTCATTAGGAAGAGCATACCTCAAAATACGACGTTTCGGACGCTTGATTTTTGGCAGCAGACGCTTGACTTCAATCTTCAGTCTTTTTGCTGTTGCAGCTTTTTTGCTTTTGTCTTTATTCACGCTTTTTTTCTCTTTCTTCTATCGGAGATCATGAAGTTTTAGTCTCCATCCATTATAGTACTTGATGCTTCAGAACTTTATTGAAAAGGGTACCTCATTTTCTGGTCAAGCTTGGTCTTTGAATATCTTAATACTTCGATTCAAAATTACTTGTCCACCCATCATAATGGTCTGTATTCTGAGTAGACGCTTGATTAGCTACACGGGACGCTTCTTAAAAGAGCTAAGGCGCTTGGTTATCCACTTAGCACATTCACATGGCTATTTAACTCATAGAATTCTGACCATTTATCGTATTATGCTTCTTTGATCCAGTTACTGGTCGAATTACGATTCGATGTCTTCATAAAACTTGCTTATATGGATATTAGCTTTAATGAGACACCAGTTTCATCCAATTCGAACACCATCAGCTCAATAGATGGCCATCAGACGCTACAAAGGTACGCCAAATCGATACTTTTGAAAACCTAAAGCTCCAAAAATTGTCAGCAGAAGGTGGCATATTCGAATTGTCACGAACAGTATCACACCTCATGCTTGAAGAAGGAATTTTACTCAGATAGAGATTGATTCAGATCTCGACTTCCGCATGAAACAAGTAGGTATTTCTCTTATCTTTCTAAAAAAATCAAGATCACTTCATAAGGACGAGCATACATTGAAATACGAGGTTTTCGACCCTTGATTATCGGCAGCAGAAGCTTGACTTCAATCTTCAGTCTTTTTGCTGTTGCAGCTTTTGTACTTTTGTCTTTATTCACGCTTTTATTCTCTTTCTCCTATTGGTGTTCCTGAAGGTTTTGTCTTCTTCTATTACAGTACTTGATGCTTCAGAACTTTATTGAAAAGGATACCTCATTTTCTGGTCAAGCTTGGTCTTTGAATATCTTAATACTTCGATTCAAAATTACTTCTCCACCCATCATAATGGTCTGTATTCTGAGTAGAAGCTAGATTAGCTTCACTGGACGCTTCTTACAAGAGCTAAGGCGCTTGCTTATCCACTTGGCACATTCACAAGGCTATTTAACTCATAGCATTCTGACCATTTAGCGTATTATACTTCTTTGGCCCTGTTACTGGTCAAATTCGGATTCGATGTCTTCATGAAACTTGTTTACATGGATATTAGCTTTAATGAGACACTGGTTTCATCCCATTTGAACAACATCAGCTCAATATATGGCCATCAGATGCTACAAAGGTACGACAGTCAGGAACGGCATCACATCACCAACTTACGGATGCATTTTGACAAAGATAGAAATCGATTTCGCTCTTGACCTCTTCACAAGAGTTGCAGATATTTCTTTGAGCCTTCCAACGATACCAAGATCGATACTTTGGAAAACCTAAAGCTCCAGAAGTTGTCAGCAGAAGGTTGCATATTCGAATTGTCACGAACAGTATCACACCTCATGCTTGAAGAAGGAATTTAACTCAGATACAGATTGATTCAGATCTCGACATCTGCATGAAACAGGTAGGTATTTCTCTTATCTTTCTAAAAAAACCAAGATCACTTCGTTAGGACGAGCATACCTCGAAATACGACATTTCGGACCCTTGAATATCGGCAGCAGACGCTTGACTTCAATATTCAGTCTTTTTGATGTTGCAGCTTTTGTATTTTTGTCTTTATTCACGCTTTTTTTCTCTTTCTTCTATTGGAGTTCCTGAAGGTTTTGTCTTCTTCTATTACAGTACTTGATGCTTCAGAACTTTATCGAAAAGTGTTCCTCATTTTCTGGTCAAGCTTGGTCTTTGAATATCTTAATACTTCGATTCAAAATTACTTCTCCACCCATCATAATGGTCTGTATTCTGAGTAGACGATTGATTAGCTTCACTGGATGCTTCTTCAATGAGAGAAGGCGCTTGGTTATCCGCTTCGCACATTCACAAGTCTGTTAAACTCGTAGCATTCTGACCATTTTGCATATTATGCTTCTTTGACCCTGTTACTGGCCGAGTTACGATTCGATGTTTTCCTGAAACTTGTTTACATGGATATTAGCTTTAATGAGACATCGTTTCATCCATTTCGAACACCATCGAATCAATATATGGCCATCAGATGCTACAAAGGTATAACAGTCATGAACGGCATCACGTCACCAATTTTCGGATGCATTTTGACAAAGATAGAGATCGGTTTCGCTCTTGACCTCTTCACGATAGTTGCAGATATTTCTTTGAGCCTTCCAACAATACCAAGATCGATACTTTTGAAAACCTAAAGCTCCAGAAATTGTCAGCAGAAGGTGGCATATTCGAATTATCACGAACAGTATCACACCTCATGCTTGAAGAAGGAATTTCACTCAGATAGAGGTCGATTCAGATCTCGACTTCTGCGTAAAACAGGTAGGTATTTCTCTTATCTTTCTCAAAAAACCAAGATCACTTCATTAGGACGAGCATACCTCGAAATACGATGTTTTGGACCCTTGATTATCGGCAGCAGACGCTTGACTTCAATCTTCAGTCTTTTTGCTGTTGCAGCTTTTGTACTTTTGTCTTTATTCATGCTTTTTTTCTCTTTCTTCTATTGGAGTTCCTGAAGGTTTTGTCTTTGTCTATTACCGTACTTGATGCTTCAGAACTTTACTGAAAAGGGTACCTCATTTTCTGGTCAAGCTTTGTCTTTGAATATCTTAATACTTCGAATCAAAATTACTTCTCCACCCATTAAATGGTCTGTATTCTGAGTTGACGCTTGATTAGCTTCTATATGCGCTTCTTAAAAGAGCTAAGGCGCTTGGTTATCCACTTGGCACATTCACAAGGCTATTTAACTCATAGCATTCTTACCATTTAGCGTATTATGCTTCTTTGACCCTGTTACTGGTCGAATTGGGATTCGATGTCTTCATGAAACTTGTTTATATGGATATTAGCTTTAATGAGACACCGATTTCATCCAATTCGAACACCATCAGCTCTATATATGGCCATCAGACGCAAAAACGGTACGACAGATCGATACTTTTGAAACCCTAAAGCACCAGAAATTGTCAGCAGAAGGTGGCATATTCGAATTGTCACGAACAGTATCACACCTCATGCTTGATGAAGGAATTTCACTCAGATAGAGATTGATTCAGATCTCAACTTCTGCATGAAACAAGTAGGTATTTCTCTTATCTTTCTAAAAAAAAACCAAGATCACTTCATTAGGACGAGCTTACCTCGAAATACGAGGTTTCCGACCCTTGATTATCGGCAGCAGAAGCTTGACATCAATCTTCAGTGTTTATGCTGTTGCTGCCTTTGTACTTTTGTCTTTATTCACGCTTTTCTTCTCTTTATTCTAGAGTTGCTGAAGCTTTTATACTCTTATATTGCAGTACTTTATGTTTCAGAACTTTATTGAAAAGGGTACCTCATTTTCTAGTCAAGCTTGGACGTTGAATATCTTAAAACTTCATTCAAAATTACTTCTCCACACATCATAATGTTCTGTATTCTGAGAAGACGCTTGATTAGCTTCACTGGATGCTTGTTAAATGAGCGAAGGCGCTTGGATATCCGCTTTGCACATTCGCAAGTCTGTTTTACTCGTAGCATTCTGACCATTTTGCGTATTATGCTTCTTTGACCCTGTTACTAGCCGAATTAGAATTTGATGTCTTCATGAAAGTTGTATATATGGATATTAGCTATAATGAGACACCAATTTCATCCAATTTCAACACCATTAGCTCAATATATGGCCATCTGACTCTACAAAGGTACGACAGTCAGGAACGGCATCACATCACGAACTTAAGGATGCATTTTTAGAAAGATAGAGATCGATTTCGCTCTTGGCCTCTTCACGAGAGTTGCAGATATTTCTTTGAGCCTTCCAACGATACCAAGATCGATACTTTGGAAAACCTAAAGCTCCAGAAGTTGTCATCAAATGGTTGTATATTCGAATTGTCATGAACAGTATCACACTTCATGCTTGAAAAAGGAATTTCACTCAGATACAGATTGATTCAGATCTCGACATCAGCATGAAACGAGTAGGTATTTCTCTTATCTTTCTAATAAAACCAAGATCACTTCATTAGGACGACCATACCTCGAAATACGACGTTTCGGACCCTTGATTATCGGCAGCAGACGCTTGACTTCGACCTTCAGTCTTTTTGATGTTGCAGCTTTTGTATTTTTGTCTTTATTCACGCTTTTTTTCTCTTTCTTCTATTGGAGTTCCTGAAGGTTTTGTCTTCTTCTATTACAGTACTTAATGCTTCAGAACTTTATTGAAAAGGGTTCCTCATTTTCTGGTCAAGCTTGGTCTTTGAATATCTAAATACTTCGATTCAAAATTACTTCTCCACCCATCATAATGGTCTGTATTCTGAGTAGACGATTGATTAGCTTCACTGGACGCTTCTTATATGAGCGAAGGCGCTTGGTTATCCGCTTTGCACATTCACAAGTCTGTTTACCTCATAGAATTCTGACCATTTAGCGTATAATGCTTCTTTGATCGAGTTATTGGTCGAATTACAATTCAATGTCTTCATGAAACTTGTTTATATGGATATTAGCTTTAATGAGACACTGGTTTCATCCAATTCGAACACCATCAGCTCAATAGAAGGCCATCAGACGCTACAAAGGTACGACAAATCGTTACTTTTGAAAACCTAAAGCTCCCAAAATTGTCAGTAGAAGGTGGCATATTCGAATTGTCACGAACAGTATCACACCTCATGTTTGAAGAAGGAATTTCACTCAGATAGAGATTGATTCAGATCTCGACTTCCGCCTGAAACAGGTAGGTATTTCTCTTATCTTTCTAAAAAAACCAAGATCACTTCATTACGGCGAGCATACCTCGAAATACAATGTTTCCGGCCCTTGATTATCGGCAGCAGACGCTTGTCTTCAATCTTCTGTCTTTTTGCTGTTGCAGCTTTTGTACTTTTGTCTTTATTCACGCTTTTTTTCTCTTTCTCCTATTGGAGTTCCTGAAGGTTTTGTCTTCGTCTATTACAGTAGTTGATGCTTCAGAACTTTATTGAAAAGGATACCTCATTTTCTGGTCAAGCTTGGTCTTTGAATATCTTAATACTTCGATTCAAAATTACCTCTCCACCCATCAAAATGGTCTGTATTCTGAGTAGACGCTAGATTAGCTTCACTGGACGCTTCTTAAAAGAGCTAAGGCGCCTGGTTATCCACTTGGCACATTCACAAGGCTATTTAACTCATAGCATTCTGACCATTTAGCGCATTATGCTTCTTTGGCCCTGTTACTGGCCGAATTAGGATTCGATGTCTTCATGAAACTTGTTTATACGGATATTAGATTTAATGAGACACCGATTTCATCCAATTCGAAAACCATTATCTCAATATCTGGCCATCAGACGCTACAAATTTATGACAGTCAGGAACGGCATCACGTCACCAACTTACGGATGCATTTTGACCAAGATAGATATCGATTTCTCTCTTGACCTCTTCACGAGAGTTACAGATATTTCTTTGAGCCTTCAAATGATACCAAGATCGATAATTTTGAACACCCAAAGCTCCAGAAATTGTCAGCAGACTGTTGCATGTTCTGATTGTCACAAACAGTATCACAGCTCAAGCTTGAAGAAGGAATTTCACTCCGATAGAAATGGATACAGATCTCGGCTTCTCTAAGAAACATGTAGCTATTTCTCTTATCTTTCTAACAAAACCAAGATCAGTTCATTAGGAAGAGCATACCTCGAAATACGACGTTTCGGACGCTTGATTTTTGGCAGCAGACGCTTGACTTCAATCTTCAGTCATTTTGCTGTTGCAGCTTTTTTACTTTTGTCTTTATTCACGCTTTTTTTCACTTTCTTCTATTGGAGATCTTGAAGTTTTTGTCTTCATCCATTGCAGTACTTGATGCTTCAGAACTTTATTGAAAAGGGTACCTCATTTTCTGGTAAAGCATGGTCTTTGAATATCTTAATACTTCGATTGAAAATTACTTCTCCACCCATCATAGTGGTCTGTATTCTGAGTAGATGCTTTATTAGCTTCACGGGACTCTTCTTAAAAGAGCTAAGGCGCTTGGTTATCCACTTAGCACATTCACGTGGCTATTTAACTCCTGGAATTCTGACCATTTATCGTATTATGCTTCTTTGATCCAGTTACTGGTCGAATTACGATTCGATGTCTTCACGAAACTTGTTTATATGTATATTAGCTTTAATGAGACACCAGTTTCATCCAATTCTAACACCATCAGCTCAATAGATGGCCATCAGACGCTACAAAGGTATGACAGGCAGGAACGACATCACGTCACCAACTTACGGATGCATTTTGACAAAGATAAAGATCGATTTCGCTCTTGACCTCTTCACGAGAGTTGCAGATATTTCTTTGAGCCTTCCAAAGATACCAAGATCGATACTTTTGAAAACCTAAAGCTCCAAAAATTTTCAGCAGAAGGTTGTATATTCGAATTGTCAGGAACAATATCACACCTCATGCTTGAAGAAGGAATTTCACTAAGATAGAGAATGATTCGGATCACGATTTCTGCATGAAACAGGAAGGTATTTCTCTTATCTTTCTAAAAAAACCATGATCACTTCATTAGGATGAACATACCTTGAAATACGACGTTTCGGACACTTGATTATCGGCAGCAGACGCTTGACTTCAATCTTCAGTCTTTTTGATGTTGCAGCGTTTGTATTTTTCTCATTATTCACGCTTTTTTTCTCTTTCTTCTGTTGGAGTTCCTGAAGGTTTTGTCTTCTTCTATTACAGTACTTGATGCTTCAGAACTTTATTGAAAAGGGTACCTCATTTTCTAGTCAAGCTTGGTCTTTGAATATCTTAATACTTCGATTCAAAATTACTTCTCCACCCATCATAATGGTCTGTATTCTGAGTAGACGCTTGATTAGCTTCACTGGACGCTTCTTAAAAGAGCTAAGTCGCTTGGTTATCCACTTGGCACCTTCACATGGTTATTTAACTCACAGCATTCTGACAAATTAGCGTATTATGCTTCCTTGACCCTGTTACTGGTCGAATTACGATTCGATGCCTTCATGAAACTTGTTTATATGGATATTAGCTTTAATGAGACACCGGTTTCATCCAATTTGAACATCATCAGCTCAATAGATGGCCATCATACGCTACAAAGGTATGATAGTCAGGAACGACATCACGTCACCAACTTACGGATGCATTTTGACAAAGATAGAGATCGATTTCGTTCTTGACCTCTTCACGAGAGTTACAGATATTTCTTTGAACCTTCCAACGATACCAAGATCGATAATTTTGAACCCCCAAAGCTCCAGAAATTGTCAGCAGACTGTTGCATGTTCTGATTATCACAAACAGTATCACATCTCAAGCTTGAAGAAGGAATTTCACTCCGATAGTGATTGATACAGATCTCGGCTTCTTCAGGAAACATGTAGCTATTTCTTTTATCCTTCTAATAAAACCAATATCATTTCATTAGGACGAGCGTACCTCAAAATACGATGTTTCAGACGCTTGATTATCGGCAGCAGAAGCTTGACTTCAATCTTCAGTGTTTTTGCTGTTGCCGCTTTTGCACTTTTGTCTTTATTCACGCCTTTCTTCTCTTTCTTCTATTAGAGTTACTGAAGCTTTTATATTCTTATATTACAGTACTTTATGCTTCTGAACTTTATTGAAAAGGGTACCTCATTTTCTGGTCAAGCTTAGACGTTGAATATCTTAAAACTTCATTCAAAATTACTTCTCCACCCATCATAATGTTCGGTATTCTGATAAGACGCTTGATTAGCTTCACTAGATGCTTCTTAAATGAGCGAAGGCGCTTGGTTATCCGCTTTTCACATTCACAAGTCTGTTTAACTCGTAGCATTCTAACTATTTTGCGTATTACGCTACTTTGACCCTGTTACTGGCCGAATTAGGATTCGATGTCTTAATGAAACTTGTTTATACGGATATTAGATTTAATGAGACACCGATTTCATCCAATTCGAAAACCATTATCTCAATATATGGCCATCAGACGCTACAAAGTTATGACAGTCAGGAACGGCATCACGTCACCAACTTACGGATGCATTTTGACAAAGACAGATATCGATTTCTCTCTTGACCTCTTCACGAGAGTTACAGATATTTCTTTGAGCCTTCCAATGATACCAAGATCGATAATTTTGAACACACAAAGCTCCAGAAATTGTCAGCAGACTGTTGCATGTTCTGATTGTCACAAACAGTATCACAGCTCAAGCTTGAAGAAGGAATTTCACTCCGATAGAAATGCATACAGATCTCGGCTTCTTTAGGAAACATGTAGCTATTTCTCTTATCTTTCTAACAAAACCAAGATCAGTTCATTAGGAAGAGCGTACCTCAAAATACGACGTTTCGGACGCTTGATTTTCGGCAGCAGACGCTTGACTTCAATCTTCAGACTTTTTGCTGTTGCAGCTTTTTTAATTTTGTCTTTATTCATGCTTTTTGTCTCTTTCTTCTATTGGAGATCTTGAAGTTTTTGTCTTCATCCATTACAGTACTTGATGCTTCAGAACTTTATTGAAAAGTGTACCTCATTTTCTGGTAAAGCATGGTCTTTGAATATCTTAATACTTCGATTGAAAATTACTTCTCCACCCATCATAATGGTCTGTATTCTGAGTAGACGCTTGATTAGCTTCACGGGACGCTTCTTAAAAGAGTTAAGGCGCTTGGTTATCCACTTAGCACATTCACGTGGCTATTTAACTCATAGAATTCTGACCATTTATCATATTATGCTTCTTAGATCCAGTAACTGGACGAATTACGATTCGATGTCTTCATGAAACTTGTTTATATGTATATTAGCTTTAATGAGACACCAGTTTCATCAAATTCGAACGCCATCAGCTCAATAGATGGCCATCAGACGCTACAAAGGTATGACAGGCAGGAACGACCTCACGTCACCAACTTACGGATGCATTTTGACAAAGATAAAGATCGATTTCGCTCTTGACCTCTTCACGAGAGTTGCAGATATTTCTTTGAGCCTTCCAACGATACCAAGATCGATACTTTTGAAAATCTAAAGCTCCAAAAATTGTCAGCAGAAGGTTGTATATTCGAATTTTCAGGAACAGTATCACACCTCATGCTTGAAGAAGGAATTTCACTAAGATAGAGAATGATTCAGATCTCAATTTCTTCATGAAACAGGTAGGTATTTCTCTTATCTTTCTAAAAAAACCATGATCACTTCATTAGGACGAACATACCTCGAAATACGACGTTTCGGACCCTTGATTATTGGCAGCAGACGCTTGACTTCGATCTTCAGTCTTTTTGATGTTGCAGCGTTTGTATTTTTCTCTTTATTCACGCTTTTTTTCTCTTTCTTCTATTGGAGTTCCTGAAGGTTTTGTCTTCTTCTATTACAGTACTTGATGCTTCAGAACTTTATTGAAAAAGGTACCTCATTTTCTAGTCAAGCTTGGTCTTTGAATATCTTAATACTTCGATTCAAAATTACTTCTCCACCCGTCATAATGGTCTGTATTCTGAGTAGACGCTTGATTAGCTTCACTGGACACTTCTTAAAAGAGCTAAGGCGCTTGGTTATCCTCTTGGCACCTTCACAAGGTTATTTAACTCACAGCATTCTGACAAATTAGCGTATTATGCTTCCTTGACCTTGTTACTGGTCGAATTACGATTCGATGCCTTCATGAAACTTGTTTATATGGATATTAGCTTTAATGAGACACCGGTTTCATCCAATTTGAACACCATCATCTCAATAGATGGCCATCATACGCTACAAAGGTATGATAGTCAGTAACGACATCACGTCACCAACTTACGGATGCATTTTGACAAAGATAGAGATCGATTTCGTTCTTGACCTCTTCACGAGAGTTACAGATATTTCTTTGAACCTTCCAACGATACCAAGATCGATAATTTTGAACACCCAAAGCTCTAGAAATTGTCAGCAGACTGTTGCATGTTCTGATTGTCACAAATAGTATCACATGTCAAGCTTGAAGAAGGAATTTCACTCCGATAGAAATTGATACAGATCTCGGCTTCCTTAGGAAACATGTAGCTATTTTTATTATCTTTCTAACAAAACCAAGATCAGTTCAATAGGATGAGCATACCTCGAAATACGATGTTTCGGACGCTTGATTTTCGGCAGCAGATGCTTGACTTCAATCTTCAATCTTTTTGCTGTTGCAGCTTTTTTGCTTTTGTCTTTATTAACGCTTTTTTTCTCTTTATTCTATTGGAGATCTTGAAGTTTTTGTCTTTCTCCATTACAGTACTTGATGCTTCAGAACTTTATTGAAATGGGTACCTCATTTTCTGGAAAAGCATGGTCTTTGAATATCTTAATACTTCGATTGAAAATTACTTCTCCACCCATCATAATGGTCTGTATTCTGAGTAGACGCTTGATTAGCTACACGGGACGCTTCTTAAAAGAGCTAAGGTGCTTGGCTATCCACTTAGCACATTCACGTGGCTATTTAACTCATAGAATTCTGGCCATTTATCATATTATGCTTCTTTGATCCAGTTACTGGTCGAATTACGATTCGATGTCTTCATGAAACTTGTTTATATGTATATTAGCTTTAATGAGACACCAGTTTCATTGAATTCGAACGCCATCAGCTCAATAGATGGCCATCAGACGCTACAAAGGTATGACAGGCAGGAACGACATCACGTCACCAACTTACGGATGCATTTTGACAAAGATAAAGATCGATTTCGCTCTTGACCTCTTCACGAGAGTTGCAGATATTTCTTTGAGCCTTCCAACGATACCAAGATCGATACTTTTGAAAATCTAAAGCTCCAAAAATTGTCAGCAGAAGGTTGTATATTCGAATTGTCAGGAACAGTATCACACCTCATGCTTGAAGAAGGAATTTCACTAAGATAGAGAATGATTCAGATCTCGATTTCTGCATGAAATAGGTAGGTATTTCTCTTATCTTTCTAAAAAAACCATGATCACTTCATTAGGACGAACATACCTCGAAATACGACGTTTCGGACCCTTGATTATCGGCAGCAGACGCTTGACTTCGATCTTCAGTCTTTTTGATGTTGCAACGTTTGTATTTTTCTCTTTATTCACGCTTTTTTTCTCTTTCTTCTATTGGAGTTCCTGAAGGTTTTGTCTTCTTCTATTACAGTACTTGATGCTTCAGAACTTTATTGAAAAAGGTACCTCATTTTCTAGTCAAGCTTGGTCTTTGAATATCTTAATACTTCGATTCAAAATTACTTCTCCACCCATCATAATGGTCTGTATTCTGAGTAGACGCTTGATTAGCTTCACTGGACGCTTCTTAAAAGAGCTAAGGCGCTTGGTTATCCTCTTGGCACCTTCACAAGGTTATTTAACTCACAGCATTCTGACAAATTAGCGTATTATGCTTCCTTGACCTTGTTACTGGTCGAATTACGATTCGATGCCTTCATGAAACTTGTTTATATGGATATTAGATTTAATGAGACACCGGTTTCATCCAATTTGAACACCATCATCTCAATAGATGGCCATCATACGCTACAAAGGTATGATAGTCAGTAACGACATCACGTCACCAACTTACGGATGCATTTTGACAAAGATAGAGATCGATTTCGTTCTTGACCTCTTCACGAGAGTTACAGATATTTCTTTGAACCTTCCAACGATACCAAGATCGATAATTTTGAACACCCAAAGCTCCAGAAATTGTCAGCGGACTGTTGCATGTTCTGATTGTCACAAATAGTATCACATCTCAAGCTTGAAGAAGGAATTTCACTCCGATAGAAATTGATACAGATCTCGGCTTCTTTAGGAAACATGTAGCTATTTCTATTATCTTTCTAACAAAACCAAGATCAGTTCAATAGGATGAGCATACCTCGAAATACGATGTTTCGGACGCTTGATTTTCGGCAGCAGACGCTTGACTTCAATCTTCAGTCTTTTTGCTGTTGCAGCTTTTTTGCTTTTGTCTTTATTAACGCTTTTTTTCTCTTTATTCTATTGGAGATCTTGAAGTTTTTGTCTTTCTCCATTACAGTACTTGATGCTTCAGAACTTTATTGAAATGGGTACCTCATTTTCTGGTCAAGCTTGGTCTTTGAATATCTTAATACTTCGATTCAAAATTACTTGTCCACCCATCATAATGGTCTGTATTCTGAGTAGACGCTTGATTAGCTACACGGGACGCTTCTTAAAAGAGCTAAGGTGCTTGGCTATCCACTTAGCACATTCACGTGGCTATTTAACTCATAGAATTTTGACCATTTATCGTATTATGCTTCTTTGATCCAGTTACTGGATGAATTACGATTCGATGTCTGCATAAAACTTGCTTATATGGATATTAGCTTTAATGAGACACCAGTTTCATCCAATTCGAACACCATCAGCTCAATAGATGGCCATCAGACCCTACAAAGGTACGCAAAATCGATACTTTTGAAAACCTAAAGCTCCAAAAATTGTCAGCAGAAGGTGGCATATTCGAATTGTCACGAACAGTATCACACCTCATGCTTGAAGAAGGAACTTTACTCAGATAGAGATTGATTCAGATCTCGACTTCCGCATGAAACAGGTAGGTATTTCTCTTATCTTTCTAAAAAAATCAAGATCACTCCATTAGGACGAGCATACCTCGAAATACGAGGTTTCCGACCCTTGATTATCGGCAGCAGAAGGTTGACTTCAATCTTCAGTCTTTTTGCTGTTGCAGCTTTTGTACTTTTGTATTTATTCACGCTTTTTTTCTCTTTCTGCTATTGGAGTTCCTGAAGGTTTTGTCTTCTTCTATTACAGTACTTGATGCTTCAGAACTTTATTGAAAAGGATACCTCATTTTCTGGTCAAGCTTGGTCTTTGAATATCTTAATACTTCGATTCAAAATTACTTCCCCACCCATCATAATGGTCTGTATTCTGAGTAGACGCTAGATTAGCTTCACTGGATGCTTCTTAAAAGAGCTAAGGCGCTTGCTTATCCACTTGGCACATTCACAAGGCTATTTAACTCATAGCATTCTGACCATTTAGTGTATTATACTTCTTTGGCCCTGTTACTGGTCGAATTCGGATTCGATGTCTTCTGAAACTTGTTTATATGGATATTAGCTTTAATGAGACACCGATTTCATCCCATTCGAACAACATCAGCTCAATATATGGCCATCAGATGCTACAAAGGTACGACAGTCAGGAACGGCATCACATCACCAACTTACGGATGCATTTTGACAAAGATAGAGATCGATTTCGCTCTTAACCTCTTCACGAGAGTTGCAGATATTTCTTTGAGCCTTCCAACGATACCAAGATCGATACTTTGGAAAACCTAAAGCTCCAGAAGTTGTCATCAGAACGTTGCATATTCGAATTGTCACGAATAGTATCACACCTCATGCTTGAAGAAGGAATTTAACACAGATACAGATTGATTCAGATCTCGACATCCGCATGAAACAGGTAGGTATTTCTCTTATCTTTCTAAAAAAATCAAGATCACTTCGTTAGAACGAGCATACCTCGAAATACGACGTTTCGGACCCTTGATTATCGGCAGCAGACGCTTGACTTCAATCTTCAGTCTTTTTGATGTTGCAGCTTTTGTATTTTTGTCTTTATTCACGCTTTTTTTCTCTTTCTTCCCTTGGAGTTCCTGAAGGTTTTGTCTTCTTCTATTACAATACTTGATGCTTCAGAACTTTATTGAAAAGGGTTCCTCATTTTCTGGTCAAGCTTGGTCTTTGAATATCTTAATACTTTGATTCAAAATTACTTCTCCACCCATCATAATGGTCTGTATTCTGAGTAGACGCTAGATTAGCTTCACTGGACGCTTCTTAAAAGAGCTAAGGCGCTTGGTTATCCACTTGGCACATTCACAAGGCTATTTAACACATAGCATTCTGACCATTTAGCGTATTATGCTTCTTTGGCCCTGTTACTGGTCGAATTCGGATTCGATGTCTTCATGAAACTTGTTTATATGGATATTAGTTTTAATGAGACACCGGTTTCATCCCATTCGAACACCATCAGCTCAATGTACGGCCATCAGACGCTACAAAGCTATGATAGTCGGGAACAACATCACGTCACCAAATTACGGATGCATTTTGACAAAGATAGAGATCGATTTCGTTCTTGACCTCTTCACGAGAGTTGTAGATATTTCTTTGAGCCTTCCAAAGGTACCGATATCAATAATTTTTAACACCCAAAGCTCCAGAAATTGTCAGCAGACGGTTTCATGTTCTGATTTTCACAAACAGTATCACATCTCAAGCTTGAAGAAAGAATTTCACTCCGATAGAGATTGATACAGATCTCGGCTTCTTCAGGAAACATGTAGCTATTTCTTTTATCCTTCTAACAAAACCAAGATCATTTCATTTGGATGAGCGTACCTCAAAATACGATGTTTCAGACGCTTGATTATCGGCAGCAGAAGCTTGACTTCAATCTTCAGTGTTTTTGCTGTTGCCACTTTTGTAATTTTGTTTTTATTCACGACTTTCTTCTCTTTCTTCTATTAGAGTTGCTGAAGCTTTTATATTCTTATATTACAGTACTTTATGCTTCAGAACTTTATTGAAAAGGGTACCTCATTTTCTGGTCAAGCTTGGACGTTGAATATCTTAAAACTTCATTCAAAATTACTTCTCCACCCATCATAATGTTCGGTATTCTGATAAGACGCTTGATTAGCTTCACTAGATGCTTCTTAAATGAGCGAAGGCGCTTGGTTATCCGCTTTTCACATTCACAAGTCTGTTTCGTTCTTGACCTCTTCACGAGAGTTGTAGATATTTCTTTGAGCCTTCCAAAGGTACCGATATCAATAATTTTTAACACCCAAAGCTCCAGAAATTGTCAGCAGACGGTTTCATGTTCTGATTTTCACAAACAGTATCACATCTCAAGCTTGAAGAAAGAATTTCACTCCGATAGAGATTGATACAGATCTCGGCTTCTTCAGGAAACATGTAGCTATTTCTTTTATCCTTCTAAAAAAACCATGATCACTTAATTAGGACGAACATACCTCGAAATACGACGTTTCGGACCCTTGATTATCGGCAGCAGAAGCTTGACTTCAATCTTCAGTATTTTTGATGTTGCAGCGTTTGTATTTTTCTCTTTATTCACGCTTTTTTTCTCTTTCTTCAATTGGAGTTCATGAAGGTTTTGTCTTCTTCTATTACAGTACTTGATGCTTCAGAACTTTATTGAAAAGGGTACCTCATTTTCTAGTCAAGCTTGGTCTTTGAATATCTTAATACTTCCTTTCAAAATTACTTCTACACCCATCATAATAGTCTGTATTCTGAGTAGGCGCTTGATTAGCTTCACTGGACGCTTCTTAGAAGAGCTAAGGCACTTGGTTATCCACTTGGCACCTTCACAATGTTATTTAACTCACAGCATTCTGACCAATTAGCGTATTATGCTTCCTTGACCCTGTTACTGGTCGAATTACGATTCGATGCCTTCATGAAACTTGTTTATATGGATATTAGCTTTAATGAGACACCGGTTTCATCCAATTCGATCACCATCAGCTCAATAGATGGCCATCATACGCTACAAAGGTATGATAGTCAGGAACGACATCACGTCACCAACTTACGGATGCATTTTAACTAAGATAGAGATCGATTACGTTCTTGACCTCTTCACGAGAGTTACATATATTTCTTTGACCCTTCCAACGATACCAAGATCGATAATTTTGAACACCCAAAGCTCTAGAAATTGTCAGCAGACTGTTGCATGTTCTAATTGTCACAAACAGTATCACATCTCAAGCTTGAAGAAGGAATTTCACTCCGATAGAAATTGATACAAATCTCGGCTTCTTTAGGAAACATGTAGCTATTTCTCTTATCTTTCTAACAAAACCAAGATCGGTTCATTAGGAAGAGCATACCTCAAAATACGACGTTTCGGATGCTTGATTTTCGGCAGCAGACGCTTGACTTCAATCTTCAGTCTTTTTGCTGTTGCAGCTTTTTTGCTTTTGTCTTTATTCATGCTTTTTTTCTCTTTCTTCTTTTGGATATCTTGAAGTTTTTGTCTTCATCCATTACAGTACTTGATGCTTCAGAACTTTATTGAAAAGGGTACCTCATTTTCTGGTCATGCATGGTCTTTGAATATCTTAATACTTCGATTCAAAATTACTTGTCCACCCATCATAATGGTCTGTATTCTGAGTAGAAGCTTGATTATCTTCACGGGACGCTTCTTAAAAGATCTAGGGCGCTTGGTTATCCACTTAGCACATTCACGTGGCTATTTAACTCATAGAATTCTGACCATTTGTCGTATTATGCTTCTTTGATCCAGTTACTGGTCGAATTACGATTCGATGTCTTCATGAAACTTGTTTATATGTATATTAGCTTTAATGAGACCCCAGTTTCATCCAATTCTAACACCATCAGCTCAATAGATGGCCATCAGACGCTACAAAGGTACGACAGTCAGGAACGGCATCACGTCACCAACTTACGGATGCATTTTGACAAAGACAGATATCGATTTCGCTCTTGACCTCTTCATGAGAGTTGCAAATATTTCTTTGAGCCTTCCAAAGATACCTAGATCGATAATTTTGAACACCCAAAGCTCCAGAAATTGTCAGCCGACGATTGCTTGTTTTGATTGTCACGAACAGTATCACAGCTCAAGCTTAAAGAAGGAATTTTACTCCGATAGAGATCGATACAGATCTCAGCTTCTTCAGGAAACATGTAGCTATTTATCTTATCTTTCTAACAACACCAAGATCACTTCATTAGGATGAGCGTTCCTCAAAATAGGACGTTTCGGACTCTTGATTATCGACAGCAAACGCTTGACTTCAATCTTCCATGTTTTTGCTGCTGCCGCTTTTGAACTTTTGTCTTAATTCACGCTTTTATTTTCTCTATTCTATTAGAGTTGCTGAAGCTTTTATATTCTTATATTACAGTACTTGATGCATCAAAACTTTATTGAAAAGCGTACCTCATTTTCTGGTCAAGCTTGGACGTTGAATATCTTCAAACTTCATTCAAAATTACTTCTCCACCCATCATAATGTTCTGTATTCTGAGAAGACGCTTGATTAGCTTCACTGGATGCTTATTAAATGAGCGAAGGCGCTTGGTTATCCGCTTTGCACATTCGCTAGTATGTTTAACTCGTAGCATTCTAGCCATTTTGCATATTATGCTTCTTTGACCCTGTTACTGGTCGAGTTACGATTCGATGTCTTCATGAAACTTGTTTATATGGATATTAGCTTTAATGAGACATTGTTTTCATCCAATTCGAACACCATCGACTCATTATATGGCCATCAGACGCTACAAAGGTATGACAGTCAGGAACGACATCACGTCACCAACTTACGAATGCATTTTGACAAAGATAATGATCGATTTCGCTCTTGACCTCTTCACGAGAGTTGTAGATATTTCTTTGAGCCTTCCAACGATACCAAGATCGATACTTTTGAAAACCTAAAGCTCCAAAAATTGTCAGCAGAAGGTTGTATATTCGAATTGTCAGGAACAGTATCACACCTCATGCTTGAAGAAGGAATTTCACTAAGATAGAGAATGATTCGGATCTCGATTTCTGCATGAAACAGGTAGGTATTTCTCTTATCTTTCTAAAAAAACCATGATCACTTAATTAGGACGAACATACCTCGAAATACGACGTTTCGGACCCTTGATTATCGGCAGCAGAAGCTTGACTTCAATCTTCAGTATTTTTGATGTTGCAGCGTTTGTATTTTTCTCTTTATTCACGCTTTTTTTCTCTTTCTTCAATTGGAGTTCATGAAGGTTTTGTCTTCTTCTATTACAGTACTTGATGCTTCAGAACTTTATTGAAAAGGGTACCTCATTTTCTAGTCAAGCTTGGTCTTTGAATATCTTAATACTTCCTTTCAAAATTACTTCTACACCCATCATAATAGTCTGTATTCTGAGTAGGCGCTTGATTAGCTTCACTGGACGCTTCTTAGAAGAGCTAAGGCACTTGGTTATCCACTTGGCACCTTCACAATGTTATTTAACTCACAGCATTCTGACCAATTAGCGTATTATGCTTCCTTGACCCTGTTACTGGTCGAATTACGATTCGATGCCTTCATGAAACTTGTTTATATGGATATTAGCTTTAATGAGACACCGGTTTCATCCAATTCGATCACCATCAGCTCAATAGATGGCCATCATACGCTACAAAGGTATGATAGTCAGGAACGACATCACGTCACCAACTTACGGATGCATTTTAACTAAGATAGAGATCGATTACGTTCTTGACCTCTTCACGAGAGTTACATATATTTCTTTGACCCTTCCAACGATACCAAGATCGATAATTTTGAACACCCAAAGCTCTAGAAATTGTCAGCAGACTGTTGCATGTTCTAATTGTCACAAACAGTATCACATCTCAAGCTTGAAGAAGGAATTTCACTCCGATAGAAATTGATACAAATCTCGGCTTCTTTAGGAAACATGTAGCTATTTCTCTTATCTTTCTAACAAAACCAAGATCGGTTCATTAGGAAGAGCATACCTCAAAATACGACGTTTCGGATGCTTGATTTTCGGCAGCAGACGCTTGACTTCAATCTTCAGTCTTTTTGCTGTTGCAGCTTTTTTGCTTTTGTCTTTATTCATGCTTTTTTTCTCTTTCTTCTTTTGGATATCTTGAAGTTTTTGTCTTCATCCATTACAGTACTTGATGCTTCAGAACTTTATTGAAAAGGGTACCTCATTTTCTGGTCATGCATGGTCTTTGAATATCTTAATACTTCGATTCAAAATTACTTGTCCACCCATCATAATGGTCTGTATTCTGAGTAGAAGCTTGATTATCTTCACGGGACGCTTCTTAAAAGATCTAGGGCGCTTGGTTATCCACTTAGCACATTCATGTGGCTATTTAACTCATAGAATTCTGACCATTTGTCGTATTATGCTTCTTTGATCCAGTTACTGGTCGAATTACGATTCGATGTCTTCATGAAACTTGTTTATATGTATATTAGCTTTAATGAGACCCCAGTTTCATCCAATTCTAACACCATCAGCTCAATAGATGGCCATCAGACGCTACAAAGGTACGACAGTCAGGAACGGCATCACGTCACCAACTTACGGATGCATTTTGACAAAGACAGATATCGATTTCGCTCTTGACCTCTTCATGAGAGTTGCAAATATTTCTTTGAGCCTTCCAAAGATACCTAGATCGATAATTTTGAACACCCAAAGCTCCAGAAATTGTCAGCCGACGATTGCTTGTTTTGATTGTCACGAACAGTATCACAGCTCAAGCTTAAAGAAGGAATTTTACTCCGATAGAGATCGATACAGATCTCAGCTTCTTCAGGAAACATGTAGCTATTTATCTTATCTTTCTAACAACACCAAGATCACTTCATTAGGATGAGCGTTCCTCAAAATAGGACGTTTCGGACTCTTGATTATCGACAGCAAACGCTTGACTTCAATCTTCCATGTTTTTGCTGCTGCCGCTTTTGAACTTTTGTCTTAATTCACGCTTTTATTTTCTCTATTCTATTAGAGTTGCTGAAGCTTTTATATTCTTATATTACAGTACTTGATGCATCAAAACTTTATTGAAAAGCGTACCTCATTTTCTGGTCAAGCTTGGACGTTGAATATCTTCAAACTTCATTCAAAATTACTTCTCCACCCATCATAATGTTCTGTATTCTGAGAAGACGCTTGATTAGCTTCACTGGATGCTTATTAAATGAGCGAAGGCGCTTGGTTATCCGCTTTGCACATTCGCTAGTATGTTTAACTCGTAGCATTCTAGCCATTTTGCATATTATGCTTCTTTGACCCTGTTACTGGTCGAGTTACGATTCGATGTCTTCATGAAACTTGTTTATATGGATATTAGCTTTAATGAGACATTGTTTTCATCCAATTCGAACACCATCGACTCATTATATGGCCATCAGACGCTACAAAGGTATGACAGTCAGGAACGACATCACGTCACCAACTTACGAATGCATTTTGACAAAGATAATGATCGATTTCGCTCTTGACCTCTTCACGAGAGTTGTAGATATTTCTTTGAGCCTTCCAACGATACCAAGATCGATACTTTTGAAAACCTAAAGCTCCAAAAATTGTCAGCAGAAGGTTGTATATTCGAATTGTCAGGAACAGTATCACACCTCATGCTTGAAGAAGGAATTTCACTAAGATAGAGAATGATTCGGATCTCGATTTCTGCATGAAACAGGTAGGTATTTCTCTTATCTTTCTAAAAAAACCATGATCACTTAATTAGGACGAACATACCTCGAAATACGACGTTTCGGACCCTTGATTATCGGCAGCAGAAGCTTGACTTCAATCTTCAGTATTTTTGATGTTGCAGCGTTTGTATTTTTCTCTTTATTCACGCTTTTTTTCTCTTTCTTCAATTGGAGTTCATGAAGGTTTTGTCTTCTTCTATTACAGTACTTGATGCTTCAGAACTTTATTGAAAAGGGTACCTCATTTTCTAGTCAAGCTTGGTCTTTGAATATCTTAATACTTCCTTTCAAAATTACTTCTACACCCATCATAATAGTCTGTATTCTGAGTAGGCGCTTGATTAGCTTCACTGGACGCTTCTTAGAAGAGCTAAGGCACTTGGTTATCCACTTGGCACCTTCACAATGTTATTTAACTCACAGCATTCTGACCAATTAGCGTATTATGCTTCCTTGACCCTGTTACTGGTCGAATTACGATTCGATGCCTTCATGAAACTTGTTTATATGGATATTAGCTTTAATGAGACACCGGTTTCATCCAATTCGATCACCATCAGCTCAATAGATGGCCATCATACGCTACAAAGGTATGATAGTCAGGAACGACATCACGTCACCAACTTACGGATGCATTTTAACTAAGATAGAGATCGATTACGTTCTTGACCTCTTCACGAGAGTTACATATATTTCTTTGACCCTTCCAACGATACCAAGATCGATAATTTTGAACACCCAAAGCTCTAGAAATTGTCAGCAGACTGTTGCATGTTCTAATTGTCACAAACAGTATCACATCTCAAGCTTGAAGAAGGAATTTCACTCC
The DNA here is from genome assembly GCA_039655645.1 of Ammopiptanthus mongolicus. Classification (NCBI taxonomy): domain Eukaryota; kingdom Viridiplantae; phylum Streptophyta; class Magnoliopsida; order Fabales; family Fabaceae; genus Ammopiptanthus; species Ammopiptanthus mongolicus. The sequence continues at coordinate 38,571,586 of CM077343.1, read as the reverse complement.
GATAGAAATTGATACAAATCTCGGCTTCTTTAGGAAACATGTAGCTATTTCTCTTATCTTTCTAACAAAACCAAGATCGGTTCATTAGGAAGAGCATACCTCAAAATACGACGTTTCGGATGCTTGATTTTCGGCAGCAGACGCTTGACTTCAATCTTCAGTCTTTTTGCTGTTGCAGCTTTTTTGCTTTTGTCTTTATTCATGCTTTTTTTCTCTTTCTTCTTTTGGATATCTTGAAGTTTTTGTCTTCATCCATTACAGTACTTGATGCTTCAGAACTTTATTGAAAAGGGTACCTCATTTTCTGGTCATGCATGGTCTTTGAATATCTTAATACTTCGATTCAAAATTACTTGTCCACCCATCATAATGGTCTGTATTCTGAGTAGAAGCTTGATTATCTTCACGGGACGCTTCTTAAAAGATCTAGGCGCTTGGTTATCCACTTAGCACATTCACGTGGCTATTTAACTCATAGAATTCTGACCATTTGTCGTATTATGCTTCTTTGATCCAGTTACTGGTCGAATTACGATTCGATGTCTTCATGAAACTTGTTTATATGTATATTAGCTTTAATGAGACCCCAGTTTCATCCAATTCTAACACCATCAGCTCAATAGATGGCCATCAGACGCTACAAAGGTACGACAGTCAGGAACGGCATCACGTCACCAACTTACGGATGCATTTTGACAAAGACAGATATCGATTTCGCTCTTGACCTCTTCATGAGAGTTGCAAATATTTCTTTGAGCCTTCCAAAGATACCTAGATCGATAATTTTGAACACCCAAAGCTCCAGAAATTGTCAGCCGACGATTGCTTGTTTTGATTGTCACGAACAGTATCACAGCTCAAGCTTAAAGAAGGAATTTTACTCCGATAGAGATCGATACAGATCTCAGCTTCTTCAGGAAACATGTAGCTATTTATCTTATCTTTCTAACAACACCAAGATCACTTCATTAGGATGAGCGTTCCTCAAAATAGGACGTTTCGGACTCTTGATTATCGACAGCAAACGCTTGACTTCAATCTTCCATGTTTTTGCTGCTGCCGCTTTTGAACTTTTGTCTTAATTCACGCTTTTATTTTCTCTATTCTATTAGAGTTGCTGAAGCTTTTATATTCTTATATTACAGTACTTGATGCATCAAAACTTTATTGAAAAGCGTACCTCATTTTCTGGTCAAGCTTGGACGTTGAATATCTTCAAACTTCATTCAAAATTACTTCTCCACCCATCATAATGTTCTGTATTCTGAGAAGACGCTTGATTAGCTTCACTGGATGCTTATTAAATGAGCGAAGGCGCTTGGTTATCCGCTTTGCACATTCGCTAGTATGTTTAACTCGTAGCATTCTAGCCATTTTGCATATTATGCTTCTTTGACCCTGTTACTGGTCGAGTTACGATTCGATGTCTTCATGAAACTTGTTTATATGGATATTAGCTTTAATGAGACATTGTTTTCATCCAATTCGAACACCATCGACTCATTATATGGCCATCAGACGCTACAAAGGTATGACAGTCAGGAACGACATCACGTCACCAACTTACGAATGCATTTTGACAAAGATAATGATCGATTTCGCTCTTGACCTCTTCACGAGAGTTGTAGATATTTCTTTGAGCCTTCCAAAGGTACCGATATCAATAATTTTTAACACCCAAAGCTCCAGAAATTGTCAGCAGACGGTTTCATGTTCTGATTTTCACAAACAGTATCACATCTCAAGCTTGAAGAAAGAATTTCACTCCGATAGAGATTGATACAGATCTCGGCTTCTTCAGGAAACATGTAGCTATTTCTTTTATCCTTCTAAAAAAACCATGATCACTTAATTAGGACGAACATACCTCGAAATACGACGTTTCGGACCCTTGATTATCGGCAGCAGAAGCTTGACTTCAATCTTCAGTATTTTTGATGTTGCAGCGTTTGTATTTTTCTCTTTATTCACGCTTTTTTTCTCTTTCTTCAATTGGAGTTCATGAAGGTTTTGTCTTCTTCTATTACAGTACTTGATGCTTCAGAACTTTATTGAAAAGGGTACCTCATTTTCTAGTCAAGCTTGGTCTTTGAATATCTTAATACTTCCTTTCAAAATTACTTCTACACCCATCATAATAGTCTGTATTCTGAGTAGGCGCTTGATTAGCTTCACTGGACGCTTCTTAGAAGAGCTAAGGCACTTGGTTATCCACTTGGCACCTTCACAATGTTATTTAACTCACAGCATTCTGACCAATTAGCGTATTATGCTTCCTTGACCCTGTTACTGGTCGAATTACGATTCGATGCCTTCATGAAACTTGTTTATATGGATATTAGCTTTAATGAGACACCGGTTTCATCCAATTCGATCACCATCAGCTCAATAGATGGCCATCATACGCTACAAAGGTATGATAGTCAGGAACGACATCACGTCACCAACTTACGGATGCATTTTAACTAAGATAGAGATCGATTACGTTCTTGACCTCTTCACGAGAGTTACATATATTTCTTTGACCCTTCCAACGATACCAAGATCGATAATTTTGAACACCCAAAGCTCTAGAAATTGTCAGCAGACTGTTGCATGTTCTAATTGTCACAAACAGTATCACATCTCAAGCTTGAAGAAGGAATTTCACTCCGATAGAAATTGATACAAATCTCGGCTTCTTTAGGAAACATGTAGCTATTTCTCTTATCTTTCTAACAAAACCAAGATCGGTTCATTAGGAAGAGCATACCTCAAAATACGACGTTTCGGATGCTTGATTTTCGGCAGCAGACGCTTGACTTCAATCTTCAGTCTTTTTGCTGTTGCAGCTTTTTTGCTTTTGTCTTTATTCATGCTTTTTTTCTCTTTCTTCTTTTGGATATCTTGAAGTTTTTGTCTTCATCCATTACAGTACTTGATGCTTCAGAACTTTATTGAAAAGGGTACCTCATTTTCTGGTCAAGCTTGGTCTTTGAATATCTTAATACTTCGATTCAAAATTACTTGTCCACCCATCATAATGGTCTGTATTCTGAGTAGACGCTTGATTAGCTACACGGGACGCTTCTTAAAAGAGCTAAGGAGCTTGGTTATCCACTTAGCACATTCACGTGGCTATTTAACTCATAGAATTCTGACCATTTATCGTATTATGCTTCTTTGATCCAGTTACTGGTCGAATTATGATTCGATGTCTTCATAAAACTTGCTTATATGGATATTAGCTTTAATGAGACACCAGTTTCATCCAATTCGAACACCATCAGCTCAATAGATGGCCATCAGACGCTACAAAGGTATGCCAAATCTATACTTTTGAAAACCTAAAGCTCCAAAAATTGTCAGCAGAAGGTGGCATATTCGAATTGTCACGAACAGTATCACACCTCATGCTTGAAGAAGGAATTTTACTCAGATAGAGATTGATTTAGATCTCGACTTCCGCATGAAACAGGTAGGTATTTCTCTTATCTTTCTAACAAAATCAAGATCACTTCATTAGGACGAGCATACCTCGAAATACGAGGTTTCCGGCCCTTGATTATCGGCAGCAGAAGCTTGACTTCAATCTTCAGTCTTTTTGCTGTTGCAGCTTTTGTACTTTTGTCTTTATTCATGCTTTTTTTCTCTTTCTTCTATTGCAGTTCCTGTAGGTTTTGTCTTCGTCTATTACAGTACTTGATGCTTCAGAACTTTATTGAAAAGGGTACCTTATTTTTTGGTCAAGCTTGGTCTTTGAATATCTTAATACTTCGATTCAAAATTACTTCTCCAACCATCATAATGGCTTGTATTCTGAGTAGACGCTAGATTAGCTTCACTGGACGCTTCTTAAAAGAGCTAAGCCACTTGGTTATCCACTTGGCACATTCACAAGGCAATTTAACTCATAGCATTCTGACCATCGAGCGTATTATGCTTCTTTGACCCTGTTACTGGTCGAATTCGGATTCGACGCCTTCATGAAACTTGTTTATATGGATATTAGCTTTAATGAGACCCGGTTTCATCCTATTCGAACACCATCAGCTCAATATATGGCCATCAGACGCTACAAAGGTATGACAGTCAAGAACGACATCACGTCACCAACTTACGGATGCATTTGACAAAGATAGAGATCGATTTCGTTCTTGACCACTTCATGAGAGTTGCAGATATTTCTTTGAGCCTTCCTACAATACCGAGATCGATAATTTTGAACACCGAAAGCTCCAGAAATTGTCAGCAGACGGTTGCTTGTTTTGATTGTCACAAACAATATCACATCTCAAGCTTGAAGAAGGAATTTCACTCCGATAGAGATTGATATAGATCTCGTCTTCTTCAGGAAACATGTAGCTATTTCTCTTATCTTTCTAACAAAACCAAGATCAGTTCATTAGGACGAGCGTACCTCAAAATAAGACGTTTCAGAAGCTTGATTATCGGCAGCAGAGGCTTTACTTCAATCTTCAGTGTTTTTGTTGTTGCCGCTTTCGTACTTTTGTCTTTATTCACGCTTTTCTTCTCTTTCTTCTATTAGAGTTGCTGAAGCTTTTATATTCTTATATTGCAGTACTTTATGCTTCAGAACTTTATTGAAAAGGGTAACTCATTTTCTGGTCAAGCTTGGACGTTGAATATCTTAAAACTTCATTCAAAATTACTTCTCCACCCATCATGATGTTCAGTATTCTGAGAAGACGCTTGATTAGCTTCACTGGACGCTTCTTAAATGAGCGAAGGCGCTTGGTTATCCGCTTTGCATATTCACAAGTCTGTTTAACTCGTAGCATTTTGACCATTTTGCATATTATGCTTCTTTGACCCTGTTACTTGCCGAATTACGATTCGATGTCATCATGAAACATGTTTATATGGATATTAGCTTTAATGAGACACCGGTTTCATCCAATTCGAACACCATCAACTCAATATATGGCCATCGGACGCTACAAAGGTATGACAGTCAAGAACGACATCACGTCACCAACTTACGGATGCATTTTGACAAAGATAGAGATCGATTTCGTTCTTGACCTCTTCACGAGAGTTGCAGATATTTCTTTGAGCCTTCCAACGATACCAAGATCGATACTTTTGAAAACCTAAAGCTCCAGAATCAGCAAAAGGTTGCATATTCGAATTGTCACGAACAGTATCACACCTCATTCTTGAAGAAGGAATTTCACTCAGATAGAGATTGATTCAGATCTCGACTTCTGCATGAAACAGGTTGGTATTTCTCTTATCTTTCTAAAAAAACCAAGATCACTTCATTAGGACGAGCATACCCCGAAATATGACTTTTCGGACCCTTGATGATCGGCAGCAAGACGCTTGACTTCAATCTTCAGTCTTTTTGATGTAGCAGCTTTTGAATTTTTGTCTTTATTCACGCTGTTTTTCTCTTTCTTCTATTGGAGTTCCTGAAGGTTTTGTCTTCTTCTGTTACAGTACTTGATACTTTAGAACTTTATTGAAAAGGGTACCTCATTTTCTGGTCAAGCTTGGTCTTTGAATATCTTAATACTTCGATTCAAAATTACTTCTCCACCCATCATAATGGTCTGTATTCTGAGTAGACGCTTAATTAGCTTCACTGGACATTTCTTAAAAGAGCTAAGGCACTGGGTTATCCACTTGGCACATTCACAAGGCTATTTAAGGCATAGCATTCTGACCAATTAGTGTATTATGCTTCTTTGACCCTGTTACTGGTCGAATTACGATTCGATGTCTTCATGAAATATGTTTATATGGATATTAGCTTTAATGAGACACCGGTTTCATCCAATTCGAACACCATCAGCTCAATATATGGCCATCACACGCTACAAAGGTATGATAGTCAGGAACGACATCACGTCACCAACTTACGGATGCAGTTTGACAAAGATAGAGATCGATTTCGTTCTTGACCTCTTACCAAGAGTTGCAGATATTTCTTTGAGCCTTCCAACGATACCGAGATCGATAATTTTGATCACCCAAAGCACCAGAAATTCTCAGTAGACGGTTGCATGTTCTGATTGTCATGAACAGTATCACATCTCAAGCTTGAAGTAGGAATTTCACTCCGATAGACATTGACACAAATCTCGGCTTCTTCAGGAAACATGTAGTTATTTCTCTTATCTTTCTAACAAAACCAAGATCAGTTCATTAGGACGGGCGTACCTCAAAATACGACGTTTCGGAAGCTTGATTTTCGGCAGCAGACGCTTGACTTCAATCTTTAGTGTTTTTACAGTTGCCGCTTTTGTACTTTTGTCTTTATTCACGCTTTTCTTCTCTTTCCTCTATTAGAGTTGCTGAAGCTTTTATATTCTTATATTACAGTACTTGATGCTTCCGAACTTTATTGAAAAGGGTACCTATTTTCTGGTCAAGCTTGGACGTTGAATATCTTAAAACTTCATTCAAAATTACTTCTCTACCCATCATAATGTTATGTATTCTGAGAAGACGCTTGATTAGCTTCACTGGACGCTTCTTAAATGAGCGAAGGTGCTTGGTTATCAGCTTTGCACATTCACAAGTTTGTTTAACTCGTAGCATTCTGACCATTTTGCGTATTATGCTTCATTGACCCAGTTACTGGCCGAATTAAGATTCGATGTCTCCCTGAAACTTGTTTATATGGATATTAGTTTTAATGAGACACCGATTTCATCTAATTCGAACACCATGAGCTCAATATATGGCCATCAGACGCTACAAAGATATGACAGTCAGGAACGGCATCACGTCACCAACTTATGGATGCATTTTGACAAAGATAGAGATCGATTTCACTCTTGACCTTTTCACGAGAGGTGCAGATATTTCTTTGAGCCTTCCAACAATATCGAGATCAATAATTTTGAACACCCAAAGCTCTAGAAATTGTCAGCAGAAGGTTGCATGTTCTGATTGTCACGAACAGTATCACACCTCATGCTTGAAGAAGAAATTTCACTCAAATAGAGATTGATTCAGATCTTGACTTTTGCATTAAACAGGTAGGTATTTCTCTTATCTTTCTAAAAAAACCAAGATAAAATCATTATGACGAGCATACCTCGAAATATGAAGTTTCGGACCCTCGATTATCGGCAGCAGATGCTTGACTTCAATCTTCAGTCTTTTTGCTGTTGCAGCTTTTGTACTTTTGTCTCTATTCACGCTTTTTTTATTTCTTCTTTTGGACTTCCTCAAGGTTTTGTCTTCTTCTATTACAGTACTTGATGCTTTAGAACATTATTGAAAAGGGTACCTCATTTTTTGGTCAAGCTTGGTCTTTGAATATCTTAATACTTCGATTCAAAATTACTTCCCCACCCATCATAATGGTCTGTATTCTAAGTAGCCGCTTGATTAGCTTCACTGGACACTTCATAAAAGAGCTATGGCGCTTCATTATCCACTTGGCACATTCACAAGGCTATTTAACTCATAGCATTCTGACCATTTAGTGTATTATGCTTCTTTGACCCTGTTACTGGTCGAATTACGATTCGATGTCATCATGAAATTTGTTTATATGGATATTAGCTTTAATGAGACATCGGTTTAATCCAATTTGAACACCATCAGCTCCATATATGGCCATCAGACGCTACAAAGGTACGAGAGATCGATACTTTTGAAAACCTAAAGCTCCAAAAATTGTCAGCAGAAGGTGGCATATTCGAATTATCACGAATAGTATCACACCTCATGCTTGAAGAAGGAATTTCACTCAGATAGAGATTGATTCAGATCTCGACTTCCGTATGAAACAGGCATGTGCTTCTCTTATCTTTCTAAAAGACTAAGATCACTTCATTAGGACGAGCATACCTCGAAATACGATGTTTCCGACCCTTGATTATCGGCAGCAGACGCTTGACTTCGATCTTCAGTCTTTTTGTTGTTGCAGCTTTTGTACTTTTGTCTTTATTCACGCTTTTTTTCTCTTTCTTCTACTGGAGTTCCTGAAGGTTTTGTCTTCTTCTATTACAGTACTTGATGCTTCAGAACTTTATTGAAAAGGGTACCTCATTTTCTGGTCAAGCTTGGTCTTTGAATATCTTAATACTTCGATTCAAAATTACTTCTCCACCCATCATAATGGTCTGTATTCTGAGTAGATGCTAGATTAGCTTCACTGGACGCTTCTTGAAAGAGCTAAGGCACTTGGTTATCCACTTGGCACATTCACAAGGCTATTTAACTCATAGCATTCTGACCATTTAGCGTATTGTGCTTCTTCGACCCTATTACGGGTCGAATTCGGATTCGATGTCTTCATGAAACTTGTTTATATGGATATTATCTTTAATGAGACACCGGTTCATCCAATTCGAACACCATCAGCTCAATATATGGCCATCAGACTCTACAAAGGTATGATAGTCATGAATGACATCACGTCACCAACTTACGGATGCATTTTGACAAAGATAGAGATCGATTTCGTTCTTGACCTCATCACGAGAGTTGCAGATATTTATTTGAGCCTTCCAACGATACCGAGATCGATAATTTTGAACACCCAAAGCTCCAAAAATTGTCAGCAGACGGTTGCATGTTCTGATTGTCACTAACAGTATCACATCTCAAGCTTGAAGAAGGAATTTCACTCCGATAGGGATTGATATAGATCTCGTCTTCATCAGGAAACATGTAGCTATTTCTCTCTTCTTTCTAACAAAACCAAGAACAGTTCATTAGGACAAGCGTACCTCAAAATACGACATTTCGGACGCTTGATTTTCGGCAGCAGACTCTTGACTTCAATCTTCAATGTTTTTATTGTTGCCGCTTTTGCACTTTTGTCTTTATTCACGATTTTCTTCTCTTTCCTCTATTAGAGTTGCTGAAGCTTTTATATTCTTATATTACGGTGCTTGATGCTTCAGAACTTTATTGAAAAGGGTACCTCATTTTCGGGTCAAGCTTGGACGTTGAATATCTTAAAACTTCATTCAAAATTACTTCTCCACCCATCATAAAGTTCTATATTCTGAGAAGATGCTTGATTAGCTTCACTGGACGCATCTTAAATGAGCGAAGGCGCTTGGTTATCCGCTTTGCTCATTCACAAGTCTGTTTAACTCGTAGCATTCTGACCATTTTGCGTATTATGCTTCTTTGACCCAGTTACTGGCCGAATTAGGATTCGATGTCTTCATGGAACTTGTTTATATGGATATTAGTTTTAATGAGACAACGATTTCATCCAATTCGAACACCATGAGCTCAATATATGGCCATCAGGCGTTACAAAGGTATGAATGTCAGGAACGGCATCACGTCACCAACTTACGGATGCATTTTGACAAAGATAGAGATCGATTTCGCTGTTGACCTCTTCACGAGAGGTGCAGATATTTCTTTGAGCCTTCCAGCAATACCAAGATCGATAATTTTGAACACCCAAAGCTCTAGAAATTGTCAGCAGACGGTTGCATGTTCTGATTGTCATGAACAGTATCACACCTCATGCTTGAAGAAGGAATTTCACTCAAATAGAGATTGATTCAGATCTCGACTTCTGCATTAAACAGGTAGGTATTTCTCTTATCTTTCTAAAAAAACCAAGATCACTTCATTAGGACGAGCACACCTCGAAAAACGACGTTGCGGACCCTTGATTATCGGCAGCAGACGCTTGACTCTATTCACCCTTTGTCTCTATTCACCCTTTTTTTCTCTTTCTTCTATTGGACTTCCTGAAGGTTTTGTCTTCTTCTATTATAGTACTTGGTGCTTTAGAACTTTATTGAAAACGGTACCACATTTTCTGGTCAAGCTTGGTGTTTCAATATCTTAATACTTCGATTCAAAATTACTTCTCCACCCATCATAATGGTCTGTATTCTAAGTAGATGCTTGATTAGCTTCACTGGACGCTTCAAAAAAGAGCTAAGGCGCTTCATTATCCACTTGGCACATTCACAAGGCTATTTAACTCATAGCATTCTGAACATTTGGTGTTTTATGCTTCTCTGATCCTGTTACTGGTCGAATTATGATTCGATGTCTTCATGAAACTTGTTTACATGGATATTAGCTTTAATGAGACATCGATTTCATCCAATTCGAACACCATCAGCTCAATATATGGCCATCAGACGCTACAAAGGTATGACAGATCGATACTTTCGAAAACCTAAAGCTCCAAAAATTGTCAGCAGAAGGTGGCATATTCGAATTATCACGAACAGTATCACACCTCATGCTTAAAGAAGGAATTTCACTCAGATAGAGATTGATTCAGATCTGGACTTCCTCATGAAACAGGTAGGTATTTCTCTTATCTTTCTAAAAAAACCAAGATCACTTCATTAGGACGAGCATAACTCGAAATACGATGTTTCCGACCCTTGATTATCGGCAGCAAACGCTTGACTTCAATCTTCAGTCTTTTTGTTGTTGCAGCTTTTGCACTTTTGTCTTTATTCACGCTTTTTTTCTCTTTCTTCTATTGGAGTTCCTGAAGGTTTTGTCTTCTTCTATTACAGTACTTGATGCTTCAGAACTTTATTGAAAAGGGTACCTCATTTTCTGGTCAAGCTTGGTCTTTGAATATCTTAAAAATTCATTCAAAATTACTTCTCCACCCATCATAATGTTCGGTATTCTGAGGAGACGCTTGATTAGCTTCACTGGATTCTTCTTAAATGAGCGAAGGCGCTTGGTTATCCTCTTTTCACATTCACAAGTCTGTTTAACTCGTAGCATTCTGTCCATTTTGCGTATTATGCTTCTTTGACCCTGTTACTGGCCGAATTAGGATTCGATGTCTTCATGAAACTTGTTTAGATGGATATTAGCTTTAATGATACACCGATTTCATCCAATTTGAACAACATTAGCTCAATATATGTCCATCAGACGCTACAAAGGTACGACAGTCAGGAACGGCATCACGTCACCAACTTACGGATGCATTTTGACAAAGACAGATATCGATTTCGCTCTTGACCTCTTCATGAGAGTTGCAGATATTTCTTTGATCCTTCCAAAGATACCAAGATCGATACTTTTGAACATCCAAAGCTCCAGAAATTGTCAGCCGACGGTTGCTTGTTTTGATTGTCATGAACAGTATCGCAGCTCAAGCTTGAAGAAGGAATTTCACTCCGATAGAGATTGATACAGATCTCGACTTCTTCCGGAAACATTTAATTATTTCTCTTATCTTTCTAACAACACCAAGATCACTTCATTAGGACGAGCTTGCCTCCAAATACGGCGTTTCGGACACTTGATTATCGACAGCAAAAGCTTGACTTCAATCTTCCGTGTTTTTGCTGTTGCCACTTTTGAACCTTTGTCTTTATTCACGCTTTTCTTCTCTTTCTTCTATTGGAGTTGCTGAAGGTTTTATATTCTTATATTAAAGTACATGATGCTTCAGAACTTTATTGAAAAGGGTACCTCATTTTCTGGTCAAGCTTGGACATTGAATATCTTAAAACTTGATTCAAAATTACTTCTCCACCCATCATAATGTTCTATATTCTGCGAGGACGCTTAATTAGCTTCACTGGACGATTCTTAAATGAGTGAAGGCGCTTGGTTATCCGCTTTTCACATTCACAGGTCTGTTTAACTCGTAGCATTCTGACCATTTTGTATAATATGCTTCTTTGACCCTGTTACTGGCCGAATTAGGGATTCGATGTCTTCATGAAACTTGTTTATATGGATATTAGCTTTAATGAGACATTGGTTTCATCCAATTCGAACACCATCGACTCAATATATAGCCATCAGACGCAACAAAGGTATGACAGTCAGGAACGGCATCACGTCACCAACTTATGGAGGCATTTTGACAAAGATAAAGATCGATTTCGCTCTTGACCTCTTCGCGAGAGTTGTAGATATTTTTTTTAGCCTTCCAACGATACCAAGATCGATACTTTTGAAAACCTAAAGCTCCAGAAATTGTCAGCAGAAGGTTGCATATTCGAATTGTCACGAATAGTATCACACCTCATGCTTGAAGAAGGAATTTCACTCAGATAGAGATTGATTCAGATCTTGACTTCTGCATGAAACAGGTAGGTATTTCTCTTATCTTTCTAAAAAAACCAAGATCACTTCATTAGGACGAGCACACCTCGAAAAACGACGTTTCTGACCCTTGATTATCGGCAGCAGATGGTTGACTTCAATCTTCAGTCTTTTTGATGTTGCAGCTTTTGTATTTTTGTCTTTATTCACGCTTTTTTTCTCTTTCTTCTATTGGAGTTCCTGAATGTTTTGTCTTCTTCTATTACAGTACTTGATGCTTCATAACTTTATTGAAAAGGGTACCTCATTTTCTGGTCAAGCTTGGTCTTTGAATATCATAATACTTCGATTCATAATTACTTCTCCACCCATCATAATGGTCTGTATTCTGAGTAGACGCTTGATTAGCTTCACTGGACACTTCTTAAAAGAGCTAAGGTGCTTGGTTATCCACTTGGCACATTCACAAGGCTATTTAACTCATAGTATTCTGACCAATTAGCGTATTATGCTTCTTTGACCTTGTTACTGGTCGAATTACGATTCGATGTCTTCATGAAACTTGTTTATATGGATATTAGCTTTAATGAGACATCGGTTTCATCCAATTCGAAAACCATCTGCTAAATATATGGCCATCACACGCTACAAAGGTATGATAGTCAGGAACGACATCACGTCACCAACTTACGTATGCATTTTGACAAAGATAGAGATCGATTTCATTCTGGACCTCTTAACGAGAGTTGCAGATATTTCTTTGAGCCTTCCAACGACACCAAGATCAATAATTTTGAACACCCAAAGTAGTAGAAATTGTCAGCAGAAGGTTGCATATTCGAATTGTCACGAACAGTATCACACCTCATGCTTGAAGAAGGAATTTCACTCAGATAGTGATTGATTCAGATCTCGACATCTGCATGAAACAGGTAGGTATTTCTCTTATCTTTCTAAAAAAACCAAGATCACTTCATTAGGACGAGCACACCTCGAAATACGACGTTTCTGACCCTTGATTATCGGCAGCAGATGCTTGACTTCAATCTTCAGTCTTTTTGCTGTTGCAGCTTTTGTATTTTTGTCTTTATTCATGCTTTTTTTCTCTTTCTTCTGTTGGAGTTCCTGAAGGTTTTGTCTTCTTCTATTACAGTACTTGATGCTTCAGAACTTTATTGAAAAGGGTACCTCATTTTCTGGTCAAGCTTGGTCTTTGAATATCATAATAATTCGATTCAAAATTACTTCTCCACCCATCATAATGGTCTGTATTCTGAGTAGACGCTTGATTAGCTTCACTGGACGCTTCTTAAAAGAGCTAAGGCAGTTGGTTATCCACTTGGCACATTCACAAGGCTATTTAACTCATAGCATTCTGACCAATTAGCGTATTATGCTTCTTTGACCCTGTTACTGGTCGAATTACGATTCGATGTCTTCATGAAACTTGTTTAGATGGATATTAGCTTTAATGAGACACCTGTTTCATCCAATTCGAAAACCATCTGCTCAATATATGGCCATCACACACTACAAGGTATGATAGTCAGGAACGACATCACGTCACCATCATACGGATGCATTTTGACAAAGATAGAGATCGATTTCTTTCTTGACTTCTTAACGAGAGTTGCTGATATTTCTATGAGCCTTCCAACGATACCGAGATCGATAATTTTGAACACCAAAAGCAGTAGAAATTGTCAGCAGAAGGTTGCATATTCGAATTGTCACGAACAGTATCACACCTCATGCTTGAAGAAGGAATTTCACTCAGATAGAGATTGATTCAGATCTCAACTTCTGCATGAAACAGGTAGGTATTTCTCTTATCTTTCTAAAAGAACCAAGACCACTTCATTAGACGAGTATACCTCGAAAGACGTCGTTTTGAACCCTTGATTATCGGCAGCAGACGCATGACTTCAATCTTCAGAATTTTTGATGTTGCAGCTTTTGTATTTTGGTCTTTATTCACGCTTTTTTTCTCTTTCTTCTATTGGAGTTCCTGAAGGTTTTGCCTTCTTCGATTACAGTACTTGATGCTTCAGAACTTTATTGAAAAGGGTACCTCATTTTCTGGTCAAGCTTGGTCTTTGAATATCTTAATACTTCGATTCAAAATTACTCCTGCACCCATCATAATGGTCTGTATTCTGAGTAGACGCTTGATTAGCTTCACTGGACGCTTCTTAAAAGAGCTAAGGCGCTTGGTTATCCACTTGGCACATTCACAAGGCTATTTAACTCGTAGTATTCTGACCAATTAGCGTATTATGCTTCTTTGACCCTGTTACTGGTCGAATTACGATTCGATGTCTTCATGAAACTTGTTTAGATGGATATTAGCTTTAATGAGACACCTGTTTCATCCAATTCGAAAACCATCTGCTCAATATATGGCCATCACACACTACAAGGTATGATAGTCAGGAACGACATCACGTCACCATCATACGGATGCATTTTGACAAAGATAGAGATCGATTTCTTTCTTGACTTCTTAACGAGAGTTGCTGATATTTCTATGAGCCTTCCAACGATACCGAGATCGATAATTTTGAACACCAAAAGCAGTAGAAATTGTCAGCAGAAGGTTGCATATTCGAATTGTCACGAACAGTATCACACCTCATGCTTGAAGAAGGAATTTCACTCAGATAGAGATTGATTCAGATCTCAACTTCTGCATGAAACAGGTAGGTATTTCTCTTATCTTTCTAAAAGAACCAAGACCACTTCATTAGACGAGTATACCTCGAAAGACGTCGTTTTGAACCCTTGATTATCGGCAGCAGACGCATGACTTCAATCTTCAGAATTTTTGATGTTGCAGCTTTTGTATTTTGGTCTTTATTCACGCTTTTTTTCTCTTTCTTCTATTGGAGTTCCTGAAGGTTTTGCCTTCTTCGATTACAGTACTTGATGCTTCAGAACTTTATTGAAAAGGGTACCTCATTTTCTGGTCAAGCTTGGTCTTTGAATATCTTAATACTTCGATTCAAAATTACTCCTGCACCCATCATAATGGTCTGTATTCTGAGTAGACGCTTGATTAGCTTCACTGGACGCTTCTTAAAAGAGCTAAGGCGCTTGGTTATCCACTTGGCACATTCACAAGGCTATTTAACTCGTAGTATTCTGACCAATTAGCGTATTATGCTTCTTTGACCCTGTTACTGGTCGAATTACGATTCGATGTCTTCATGAAACTTGTTTAGATGGATATTAGCTTTAATGAGACACCTGTTTCATCCAATTCGAAAACCATCTGCTCAATATATGGCCATCACACGCTACAAAGGTATGATAGTCAGGAACGACATCACGGCACCAACATACGGATGCATTTTGACAAAGATAGAGATCGATTTCGTTCTTGACTTCTTAACGAGAGTTGCAGATATTTCTATGAGCCTTCCAACGATACCGAGATCGATAATTTTGAACACCCAAAGCAGTAGAAATTGTCAGCAGAAGGTTGCATATTCGAATTGTCACGAACAGTATCACACCTCATGCTTGAAGAAGGAATTTCACTCAGATAGAGATTGATTCAGATCTCGACTTCTGCATGAAATAGGTAGGTATTTCTCTTTTCTTTCTAAGAAAACCAAGACCACTTCATTAGACGAGTATACCTCGAAAGACGACGTTTTGAACCATTGATTATCGGCAGCAGACGCTTGACTTCAATCTTCAGACTTTTTGATGTTGCAGCTTTTGTATTTTTGTCTTTATTCACGCTTTTTTTCTCTTTCTACTATAGGAGTTCCTGAAGGTTTTGCATTCTTCTATTACAGTACTTGATGCTTCAGAACTTTATTGAAAAGGGTACCTCATTTTCTGGTCAAGCTTGGTCTTTGAATATCTTAATACTTCGATTCAAAATTACTCCTGCACCCATCATAATGGTCTGTATTCTGAGTAGACGCTTGATTAGCTTCACTGGACGCTTCTTAAAAGAGCTAAGGCGCTTGGTTATCCACTTGGCACATTCACAAGGCTATTTAACTCATAGTATTCTGACCAATTAGCGTATTATGCTTCTTTGACCTTGTTACTGGTCGAATTACGATTCAATGTCTTCATGAAACTTGTTTATATGGATATTAACTTTAATGAGACATCGGTTTCATCCAATTCGAAAACCATCTGCTAAATATATGGCCATCAAACGCTACATAAGTATGATAGTCAGGAACGTTATCACGTCACCAACTTACGGATCCATTTTGACAAAGATAGAGATCGATTTCCTTCTTGACCTCTTAACGAGAGTTGCAGATATTCCTTTGAGCCTTCCAACGACACCGAGATCGATAATTTTGAACACCCAAAGCAGTAGAAATTTTCAGCAGAAGGTTGCATATTCGAATTGCCACGAACAGTATCACACATCATGCTTGAAGAAGGAATTTCACTCAGATAGTGATTGATTCAGATCTCGACTTCTGCATGAAACAGGTAGGTATTTCTCTTATCTTTCTAAAAAAACCAAGATGACTTCATTAGGACGAGCACACCGCGAAATACGACGTTTCTGACCCTTGATTATCGGCAGCATATGCTTGACTTCAATCTTCAGTCTTTTTGATGTTGCAGCTTTTGTATTTTAATCTTTATTCATGCTTTTTTTCTCTTTCTTCTACTGGAGTTCTTGAAGGTTTTGTCGTCTTCTATTACAGTACTTGATGCTTCAGAACATTATTGAAAAGGGTACCTCATTTTCTGGTCAAGCTTGGTCTTTGAATATCTTAATACTTCGATTCAAAATTACTTCTCCACCCATCATAATGGTCTGTATTCTAAGTAGACGCTTGATTAGCTTCACTGGACGCTTCTTAAAAGAGCTAAGGCGCTTGGTTATCCACTTGGCACATTCACAAAGCTATTTAACTCATAGCATTCTGACCAATTAGCGTATTATGCTTCTTTGACCCTGTTACTGGTCGAATTACAATTCGATATCTTCATGAAACTTGTTTAGATGGATATTAGCTTTAATAGACACCTGTTTCATCCAATTCGAAAACCATCAGCTCAATATATGGCCATCACTTGCTACAAAGGTATGATAGTCAGGAACGACATCACGTCACCAACATACGGATGCATTTTGACAAAGATAGAGATCGATTTCTTTCTTGACTTCTTAACGAGAGTTGCAGATATTTCTTTGAGCCTTCCAACGATACCGAGATCGATAATTTTGAACACCCAAAGCAGTAGAAATTGTCAGCAGAAGGTTGCATATTCGAATTGCCACGAACAGTATCACACATCATGCTTGAAGAAGGAATTTCACTCAGATAGTGATTGATTCAGATCTCGACTTCTGCATGAAACAGGTAGGTATTTCTCTTATCTTTCGAAAAAATCGACGATCACTTCATTAGGACGAGCACACCGCGAAATACGACATTTCTGACCCTTGATTATCGGCAGCAGATGCTTGACTTCAATCTTCAGTCTTTTTGATGTTGCAGCTTTTGTATTTTTGTCTTTATTCACGCTTTTTTTCTCTTTCTTCTATTGGAGTTCCTGAAGGTTTTGCCTTCTTCTATTACAGTACTTGATGCTTCAGAACTTTATTGAAAAGGGTACCTCATTTTCTGTTCAAGCTTGGTCTTTGAATATCTTAATACTTCGATTCAAAATTACTCCTGCACCCATCATAATGGTCTGTATTCTGAGTAGACGCTTGATTAGCTTCGCTGGACGCTTCTTAAAAGAGCTAAGGCGCTTGGTTATCCACTTGGCACATTCACAAAGCTATTTAACTCATAGCATTCTGACCAATTAGCGTATTATGCTTCTTTGACCCTGTTACTGGTCGAATTACGATTCGATGTCTTCATGAAACTTGTTTAGATGGATATTAGCTTTAATGAGACACCTGTTTCATCCAATTCGAAAACCATCAGCTCAATATATGGCCATCACACGCTACAAAGGTATGATAGTCAGGAACGACATCACGTCACCAACATACGGATGCATTTTGACAAAGATAGAGATCGATTTCGTTCTTGACTTCTTAACGAGAGTTGCAGATATTTCTTTGAGCCTTCCAACGATACCGAGATCGATAATTTTGAACACCCAAAGCAGTAGAAATTGTCAGCAGAAGGTTGCATATTCAAATTGTCACGAACAATATCACACCTCATGCTTGAAGAAGGAATTTCACTCAGATAGAGATTGATTCAGATCTCGACTTCTGCATGAAACAGGTAGGTATTTCTCTTATCTTTCTAAAAGAACCAGGACCACTTCATTAGGACGAGTATACCTCGAAAGACGACATTTTGAACCCTTGATTATCGGCAGCAGACGCTTGACTTCAATCTTCAATCTTTTTGATGTTGCAGCTTTTGTATTTTTGTCTTTATTCACGCTTTTTTTCTCTTTCTTCTATTGCAGTTCCTAAAGGTTTTGTCTTCTTCTATTACATTACTTGATGCTTCAGAACTTTATTGAAAAGGGTACCTCATTTTCTGGTCAAGCTTGGTCCTTGAATATCTTAATACTTCGATTCAAAATTACTTCTCCACCTGTAACGCCCCGATTTTCACGTTTTCTAATTCTTCAGTATTTTAATGTCTTTATTTTATTCAAGGTCTTAGGAATGGAAATAAAATATTCCGAGGAAGCTACGATTAAGTTTTGAGTCGAAAACTCAAACGGAGTCCGGTCTGCGTTTTTACACTGACAGTATGATTTTATTGCTCAGAAGGCCTCAGATGGGCCCGTGAACGAGACAGTAAGTCTTAGAATGTGATTCTCTACGTTTTGATTAAATTTCGTAAAAATTTCAGAAAAATAACTTCCTGACCTTCGTTCGTGCGGAATTCTCAATCGGGTGACGAACGGAGCCACATATGGACTTACCGAGACTCGCCAACAGATAATCTTGATATCACAACATCCCAGGACACTTGGGAGAGTATGCCATAGTCGTCATGACGTTCGGGAAAAATCTGGATGCGAAATGACCAAAATGCCCCTAACCTTAGTCTTTTGCACTTTTACCATTTTACCCTTTTGGCAAATGACCATTTTGCCCTTAAGTGACTTGTTTTAAGGCTGAACTCAGCCCCATCCAGCCCCTCATTCACGCAGCCCAGCCCCTCTTGAAGAGTCAAGAACTCCATCTTCAACTTTAGAGAGAAAACACCATTGTTGTTCTTGAGAAAAAGCTTGGTTTCTTGTTAGAATCACTTGATTCCTTGAGCAATCTTCCTTCATTTCAAGGTAAGATCACTTCTATGATCTCTTAGCTTCTTGAACATCTCTTTATTTCAAGATCAATCTTCATTTTCATGAAAATTATTTCTTAGATCCAAAACTTTGAAAATCCATAGGAAATTGTAGAAAAATCATTTTGATGTGAGACCAATTTCTTTGAACTCACCTCATCATTCTCTATCTAAACCCTAGAGCTTATGATTCAACTCTCATCATAGCTCAAAAAGCACATTAGGACCGAACCCTTCTTGATGATGATGAATAGTGTTTTCATCAATTTTTGATTTCTAACACTTGATTTCATTCCTAGCTTTCCTAATGCCTTTGAATCCATGAAATGGAAAACCAAGATCAATTCCTAGCTTTATTCTCTTTAGGGTGGCCGAAACCCTCTTTGTGAGAATTGTTGAGTTTGGTTTGATTGTTGTTTAATGTTTGATTGTTTGGTTGTTTGTAGTTGGCAACAACTATCAGGAGGTCACAAACCGATCAACCGACTTTGATCCGGGAATCTGCTCTTCAACAGGTATGGGGAG
Organism: Ammopiptanthus mongolicus; assembly: GCA_039655645.1. NCBI lineage: Eukaryota > Viridiplantae > Streptophyta > Magnoliopsida > Fabales > Fabaceae > Ammopiptanthus > Ammopiptanthus mongolicus. The sequence continues at coordinate 38,551,823 of CM077343.1, read as the reverse complement.
AAGAACCTCATCACACCAAGATGGTGGTAGTGAGAATGGTTGTTTAAGTTTATGTGTGGGTGAAACCCTTTAGTTTGGGTTCACTTTTATGTGTTAAGTTTTGTTAAGTTCTCTTGGAGAACAGGATTGCCATGATGAGTTTATACTTTAGTATGTTGTAGTGTGCTTTAGCATATGTTGAACCATTTTCATGTATGTTGGAAATCCTACTTTGATCACTAGATCAAGTATGGACTTTTATTGTTGATTATGAGACCATAATGTGTGATGGAATTGGATGTTTGATTATGATGTAGTAATGTGTATTATGGTCATCATGATTGTGTAAGTGTTGTGAGTCATACTTTGATTGGTGGATGAAGTAAAACTTCACATTGATTCCTAGTTGGCTATTAGCCATGACCTTGAGGAAAGGAAGGATATGAATAGTTCTTGGACAAGACAAGTTTTGATGTAAAGAAAGTGTTTTCAATAACTTGTGCTTTTCAAAGAAAAACCCTAAGTGACTTTAAATGGAATTAAATGTCAAAGTGCTTTCACCAAAGTAAAACATGTTTTATACCTTATCCGTAGTTCATCTAGCTAATCAAGTGACTCAAAATGAGAAAAGAAGTGTTTTCATGAAGAGAATCAAAATGGATCCATAAGGTTGATGTCTTGTTTTAAGGCGACTTTTCGCTAAGCGAAATTACTTTCGCTAAGCGAAAAACAGAGGAAAGTCTTAGTTGGGCATCACTGCCTCACTTTCGCTAAGCGAATTCATATTCGCTAAGCCAACCAAGTGAGTTTCGCTACGCGAATTAAGGCTCGCTGAGCGATCCAGAGAAGCCTCCAAAGAAGGTATAACCGCCTCCATTTCGCTAAGCGAAATTATAAAGTGAAATTTCGCTACACGAATTCTGTTTCGCCGAGCGATCCAGAGGTGTTTCCAAAGAGGTGTAACCGTCTATACTTGCGCTAAGCGAAATAATATTCGCTAAGCGAACCAAGCGAATTTCGCTACGCGAATTATGTCTCGCCAAGCGATCCAGAGGAGTTTCAAGAGAGGTATTACTGCCTCAATTTTGCTAAGCGAATGCAAATCCGCTAAGCGAATTTCATGTTTCAGAAAATGCTAGAAATGAAGTAAGTAGTCAAATGTTGTTTTAAATCAAATGAGTTTTCAACTGTAAAAGTTGTTTGGTTTACAAAAAGAGTTTTCTAACTCAATCGTAAAGTTTTACGCGTGAAAAACCTAAGTTAAGTAATTAACTTAGAGTTGAAGACAAGGGTTAATTAAGTATGGTATGTGGTGGAACAAGACCATGTATAATACCATTGATGACTTAGTACATCAATGACTTCATAAGACTTAAGTGAAATCAACACTTGTTTCCTTAATTGAAAAACAAGGGATTAATATCTTAGAAAGGCTCAAAGACTTTTCTAAGAGGATTCTCAATCCTTACTCATAATGCTTAGGACTTGTGACATAATTCATAAGATGTAAACACAAACACGAAACGTTTTGGTTTTCGAAACAGTAGTTCGATGACGGACCGATGATTCGGATCCAGGTTAATCGTTCAATTGTTTCCGTCTTGTGATGATCGGAATGAGAGAGATCCTGAGACTGTGCAGGTATGGGACTGTACAGTGGAAGGAATCCTGAGACTATGCAGGTATGGGACTGTATAGTTAAGGGAAGGCACATAAGAATTGGTTGGTACTACCCATACCAACAAGATTTATCTTCTTTTCGGGAGCTTAGAACATAAGTACTTTATAGTTAAGCGTGCTTGACTTAAAGTAATTATGGGATGGGTGACCTTCTGGGAAGTTCCTAGAAAGCGTGTGAGTGAGGACAAAACACGTTGAAAAGACTTGTGTTGGTTTGTGGGGACAGTCGGCGATTCTGAAAGCAGTCTGGATCATTCCAAAGGAATCACGAGATGTTTATCCGATGGATAGCTGTTTTATAAAACAAAGACGTGTGTGGTTTCTAAGGAAGAGAACCTTAGTGAACCTTGAGGTCTATCCAATGGATAGACATTGCTTTATCGCATCTGCTTTGTGTAAGCATTGGCATTTCATTTGCATAGTTGTAAGGCCTTGAGCCTAGGAGTTGAGCTTACACCTTGATGCGGGTGCGAATCTTAAGGTGACGATCTTCAATGGTCTTTTTGGAGGTATCAGGGTTGGAAGGGCTGACATGTGACCAGTTGGTGATTCTTCTGTGTCGTGGCGAATCCGTGCAATACACTGATATCCTCTACTAGATGCCGTACTTTTCATGTTTGGTCGAAAGTGTTACCGTAAAGCCAGATACGTGCACGTTACGAATGTTGTAGCATCTTGCTCATGGCTGGCAGAAACCGGAACATGTCCTCCCATTCACTCTCTCCGAATGTTTTGTTAGCTCCATGGAGTAGGGGTCAGAGTAGTACCCAGTGACATTGACATTGAGTCATATACATTGCATTGCATTGCATGGCTATTGATGTTTATGGCTATTGATGTTTACATTTACTGTTATACATCGCTATATTGTTTAAGGATGCCTTATATTATGCAGTTAAATGTTTAGCATGCTATTATGTTGTTAACTACTTAACATGATTTATATTGAGAACCTTGTAAGCATGTTGGGTACGCTGTTACCCGGTGAGTCGTCCCGTTTTTACTACTGCTGTTTTGTTGTGTTGATGAACGGGAATCTCATCCATATCTGTATGTTTTCTGCTGGTACTTGCTGTTGATGCTTGAACAGATGGACGCGACGATGGTTCAGTTCCGCAGTCCCTTTGAGTTCGGAGGTGGACTCTTTTGCTGTTTTAGTTTTGTTGTCGGCCAGACTATGTCAGTTTTTGTAGTACCTTTTGGGAGCTATGACTCCTAGTACTTATTGTATTTCTTATGTCAGTCATACATTAGACTTATGTCTATATATAGTATTATTCCTTTTTCTGTTTATGTCCCTGTAATTATCATGCATATTGTTCTAGAAATATATGGCGAACCTAAGTTCGTTATTAGTATTATTTATTACCTTTACTAATCCCATTACATCTTTATGAAAAGAAAAGAAAAAGAAAAATCATATTTTCCGCATTAATAAATATTTTCGGCCTTATAAATGTTCGGGAATGTGACACTCGGGAAAAGGTGTTGCACCACCCATCGTAATGGTCTGTATTCTGAGTAGACGCTTGATTAGCTTCACTGGACGCTTCTTAAAAGAACTAAGGCGCTTGGTTATCCACTTGGCACATTCACAAGGCTATTTAACTCATAACATTCTGACCAATTAGTGTATTATACTTCTTTGACCCTGTTACTGGTCGAATTACAATTCGATGTCTTCATGAAACTTGTTTATGTGGATATTAGCTTTAATGAGACACCAGTTTCATCCAATTCGAAAACCATCTGCTCAATATATGGCCATCACACGCTACAGAGGTATGATAGTCAGGAATGACATCACGTCACCAACTTATGGATGCATTTTGACAAAGATAGAGATCGATTTCGTTCTTGACCTCTTAACGAGAGTTGCAAATATTTCTTTGAGCCTTCCAACAATATCGACATCGATAATTTTGAACACCCAAAGCAGTAGAAATTGTCAGCAGAAGGTTGCATATTCGAATTGTCACGAACAGTATCACACCTCATGCTTAAAGAAGGAATTTCACTCAGATAGAGATTGATTCAGATCTCGACTTCTGCATGAAACAGGTAGGTATTTCTCTTATCTTTCTAAAAAAACCAAGACCACTTCATTAGGACGAGTATACCTCGAAATACGACGTTTTGAACCCTTGATTATCGGCAGCAGACGCTTGACTTCAATCTTCAGTCTTTTTGATGTTGCAGCTTTTGTATTTTTGTCTTTATTCACGCTTTTTTTCTCTTTCTTCTATTGGAGTTCCTAAAGGTTTTGTCTTCTTCTATTACAGTACTTGATGCTTCAGAACTTTATTGAAAAGGGTACCTCATTTTCTGGTCAAGCTTGGTCTTTGAATATCTTAATACTTCGATTCAAAATTACTTCTCCACCCATCATAATGGTCTGTATTCTGAGTAGACGCTTGATTAGCTTCACTGGACGCTTCTTAAAAGAGCTAAGGCGCTTGGTTATCCACTTGGCACATTCACAAGGCTATTTAACTCATAGCATTCTGACCAATTAGCGTATTATGCTTCTTTGACCCTGTTACTGGTCGAATTACGATTCGATGTCTTCATGAAACTTGTTTATATGGATATTAGCTTTAATGAGACACCGGTTTCATCCAATTCGAATACCATCTACTCAATATATGGCCATCACACGCTACAAAGGTATGATAGTCAGGAACGACATCACGTCACCAACTTACGGATGCATTTTGACAAAGATAGAGATCGATTTCGTTCTTGACTTCTTAACGAGAGTTGCAGATATTTCTTTGAGCCTTCCAACGATACCGAGATCGATAATTTTGAACACCCAAAGCAGTATAAATTGTCAGCAGAAGGTTGCATATTCGAATTGTCACGAACAGTATCACACCTCATGCTTAAAGAAGGAATTTCACTCAGATAGAGATTGATTCAGATCTCGACTTCTACATGAAACAGGTAGGTATTTCTCTTATCTTTCTAAAAAAACCAAGACCACTTCATTAGGACGAGTATACCTCGAAAGACGACGTTTTGAACCCTTGATTATCGGCAGCAAACGCTTGACTTCAATCTTCAGTCTTTTTGATGTTGCAGCTTTTGTATTTTTGTCTTTATTCACGCTTTTTTTCTCTTTCTTCTATTGGAGTTCCTGAAGGTTTTGTCTTCTTCTATTACAGTACTTGATGCTTCAGAACTTTATTGAAAAGGGTACCTCATTTTCTGGTCAAGCTTGGTCCTTGAATATCTTAATACTTCGATTCATAATTACTTCTCCACCCATCATAATGGTCTGTATTCTGAGTAGACGCTTGATTAGCTTCACTGGATGCTTCTTAAAAGAGCTAAGGCGCTTGGTTATCCACTTGGCACATTCGCAAGGCTATTTAACTCATAGCATTCTGACCAATTAGCGTATTATGCTTCTTTGACCCTGTTACTGGTCGAATTACGATTCGATGTCTTCATGAAACTTGTTTATATGGATATTAGCTTTAATGAGACATCGGTTTCATCCAATTCGAAAACCATCTGCTCAATATATGGCCATCACACGCTACAAAGGTACGATAGTCAGGAACGACATCACCTCACCAACTTACGGATGCATTTTGACAAAGATAGAGATCGATTTCGTTCTTGACCTCTTAACGAGAGTTGCAGATATTTCTTTGAGCCTTCCAACGATATCGAGATCGATAATTTTCAACACCCAAAGCAATAGAAATTGTCAGCAGAAGGTTGCATATTCGAATTGTCACGAACAGTATCACACCTCATGCTTGAAGAAGGAATTTCACTCAGATAGAGATTGATTCAGATCTCGACTTCTGCATGAAACAGGTAGGTATTTCTCTTATCTTTCTTAAAAAACCAAGATCACTTCATTAGGACGAGTAAACCTCGAAATATGACGTTTCGAACCCTTGATTATCGGCAGCAGACGCTTGACTTCAATCGTCAGTCTTTTTGATGTTGCAGCTTTTGTATTTTTGTCTTTATTCACGCTTTTTTTCTCTTTCTTCTATTGGAGTTCCTGAAGGTTTTGTCTTCTTCTATTGCAGTACTTGATGCTTCAGAACTTTATTGAAAAGGGTACCTCATTTTCTGCTCAAGCTTGGTCTTTGAATATCTTAATACTTCGATTCAAAATTACTTCTCCACCCATCATAATGGTCTGTATTCTGAGTAGATGCTAGATTTGCTTCACTGGACGCTTCTTGAAAGAGCTAAGGCACTTGGTTATCCACTTGGCACATTCACAAGGCTATTTAACTCATAGCATTCTGACCATTTAGCGTATTATGCTTCTTTGACCCTATTACGGGTCGAATTCGGATTCGATGTCTTCATGAAACTTGTTTATATGGATATTAGCTTTAATGAGACACCGGTTCACCCAATTCGAGCGCCATCAGCTCAATATATGGCCATCAGACGCTACAAAGGTATGATAGTCAAGAACGACATCACGTCACCAACTTACGGATGCATTTTGACAAAGATAGAGATCGATTTCGTTCTTGACCTCTTCACGAGAGTTGCAGATATTTATTTGAGCCCTCCAACGATACCGAGATCGATAATTTTGAACACCCAAAGCTCCAGAAATTGTCAGCAGACGGTTGCATGCTCTGATTGTCACAAACAGTATCACATCTGAAGCTTAAAGAAGGAATTTCACTCCGATAGGGATTGATACAGATCTCGTCTTCTTCAGGAAACATGTAGCTATTTCTCTTATCTTTCTAACAAAATCAAGATCAGTTCATTAGGACGAGCGCACCTCAAAACACGACGTTTCGGACGCTTGATTTTCGGCAGCAGACGCTTGACTTCAATCTTCAGTGTTTTTACTGTTGCCGCTTTTGCACTTTTGTCTTTATTCACGCTTTTCTTCTCCTTCCTCTATTAGAGTTGCTGAAGCTTTTATATTCTTATATTACAGTACTTGATGATTCAGAACTTTATTGAAAAGGGTACCTCATTTTCGGGTCAGGCTTGGACGTTGAATATCTTAAAACTTCATTCAAAATTACTTCTCCACCCAACATAATGTTCTGTATTCTGAGAAGACGCTTGATTAGCTTCACTGGACGCTTCTTAAATGAGCGAAGGCGCCTGGTTATCCACTTTGCACATTCACAAGTCTGTTTAACTCATAGCATTCTGACCATTTTGCGTATTATGCTTCTTTGACCCAGTTACTGGTCGAATTACGATTCGATGTCTTCGTGAAACTTGTTTATATGGATATTAGCTTTAATGAGACACCGGTTTCATCCAATTCGAACACCATCAGCTCAATATATGGCCATCGGACGCTACAAAGGTATGATAATCAGGAACGACATCAACTTACGGATCCAAATTGACAAAGATAAAGATCGATTTTGCTCTTGACCTCTTCACGAGAGTCGCAAATATTTCTTTGAGCCTTCCAACGATGCCGAGATCGATAATTTTGAACACCCAAAGCTCCAGAAATTGTCAGCAGACGGTTGCATGTTCTGATTGTCACGAACAGTATCACACCTCATGTTTGAAGAAGGAATTTCACTCAAATAGAGTTTGATTCAGATCTCGACTTTTGCATGAAACAGGTTGGTATTTCTCTTATCTTTCTAAAAAAACCAAGATCACTTCATTCGGACAAGCATACCTCGAAATACGACGTTTCGTACCCTTGATTATCGGCAGCAGACGCTTGACTTCAATCTTCAGTCTTTCTGCTGTTGCAGCTTTTGTACTTTTGTCTTTATTCACGCTTTTTTTCTCTCTCTTCTATTGGAGTTCCTGAAGGTTTTTTCTTCTTCTATTACAGTACTTGATGCTTCAAAACTTTATTGAAAAGGGTACCTCATTTTCTGGTCAAGCTTGGACTTTGAATATCTTATAACTTCTTTCAAAATTACTTCTCCACCCATCATAATGGTCTGTATTCTGAGTAGATGCTTAGCTTCACCGGACGCTTCTTAAAAGAGCTAAGGTGCTTGGTTATGCACTTGGCACATTCACAAGGCTATTTAACTCATAGCATTCTGATCAATTAGCGTATTATTCATCTTTGACCCTGTTACTGGTCGAATTACGATTCGATGTCTTCATGAAACTTGTTTATATGGATATTAGCTTTAATGAGACATCGGTTTCATCCAATTCGAACACCATCAAATCAATATATGGCCATCGGACGCTACAAAGGTATGATAATCAGGAACGACATCACGTCATCAACTTACGGATGCATTTTGACAAAGATAAAGATCGATTTCGCTCTTGACCTCTTCACGAGGGTTGCAGAAATTTCTTTGAGCCTTCGAAAGATACCAAGATCGATTGTTTTGAACACCCAAAGTTCCAGAAATTGTCAGTAGACAGTTGCATGTATAGATTGTCACGAACAGTATCACATCTCAAGCTTGAAGAAGGAATTTCAGTCCGATAGAGATTGATACAGATCTCGGCTTCTTCAGGAAACATGTAGTTACTTCTCTTATCTTTATAAAAAAACCAAGATCACTTCATTAGGAGGAGCGTACCTAAAAATACGACGTTTCAGAATCTTGATTATCGGCAGCAGATGCTTCCCTTCAATCTTCAGTGTTTTTGCTGTTGCCACTTTTGTGCTTTTGTCCTTATGAACGCTTTTATTCTATTTCTTCTATTATAATTGCTGAAGCTTTTATATTCTTATATTACAGTACTTGATGCTTCAGAACTTTATTGAAAAGGGTACCTCATTTTCTGGTCAAGCTTGGACGTCGAATATCTTAAAACTTCATTCAAAATTACTTCTCCACCCATCATAATGTTCTGTATTCTGAGAAGACGCTAGATTAGCTTCACTTCACGCATCTTAATGAGCTAAGGCGCTTGGTTATCTGCTTTGCACATTCACAAGTCTGTTTAACTCGTAGCATTCTGACCATTTTGCGTATTATGCATCTTTGACCCTGTTACTGGCTGAATTAGGATTCGATGTCATCATGAAACTTGTTTATATGGATATTAGCTTTAATGAGACATAGGTTTCATACAATTCGAACACCATCAACTCAATATATGGCCAACAAACGCTGCAAAGGTATGACAGTCAGGAACGGCATCACGTCACCAACTTACGGATACATTTTGAGAAAGATAGAGATCGATTTCGCTCTTGACGTCTTCACGAGAGTTGCAGATATTTCTTTGAGCCTTCCAACGATACCGAGATCGATACTTTTGAAACCCTAAAGCTCTAGAAATTGTCAGCAGAAGGTTGCATATTCGAGTTGTCACAAACAGTATCACACCTCATGCTTGAAGAAGGAATTTCACTCAGATAGAGTTTGATTCAGATCTCGACTTCTGCATGAAACAGGTAGGTATTTCTCTTATCTTTCTAAAAAAACCAAGATCACTTCATTAGGACGAGCATACCTCGAAATACGACGTTTCGGACCCTTGATTATCGGCAGCAGACGCTTGACTTCAATCATCAGTCTTTTTGCTGTTGCAGCTTTTGTACTTTTGTCTTTATTCTTGTTTTTTTCTCCTTCTTCTATTGGAGTTCCTGAAGGTTTTGTCTTCTTCTATTATAGTACTTGATGCTTCGTAACTTTATTGAAAAGGGTACCTCATTTTCTGGTCAAGCTTGGACATTGAATATCTTATAACTTCTTTCAAAATTACTTCTCCACCCATCATAATGGTCTGTATTCTGAGTAGACGCTTGATTAGCTTCACCGGACGCTTCTTATAAGAGCTAAGGTGCTTGGTTATCCACTTGGCACATTCACAAGGCTATTTAACTCATAGCATTCTGATCAATTAGTGTATTATTCTTCTTTGACCCTGTTACTGGTCGAATTACGATTCGATGTCTTCATGAAACTTGTTTATATGGATATTAGCTTTAATGAGACACCGGTTTCATCAAATTCGAACACCATCAGCTCAATATATGGCCATCGGATGCTACAAAGGTATGATAGTCAGGAACGACATCACGTCATTAACTTACGGATGCATTTTGACAAAGATAAAGATCGATTTCGCTCTTAACCTCTTCACGAGAGTTGCAGATATTTCTTTGAGCCTTCGAAAGATACCAAGATCGATACTTTTGAACACCCAAAGCTCCAGAAATTGTCAGCAGACGGTTGCATGTATTGATTGTCATGAACAGTATCACATCTCAAGCTTGAAGAAGGAATTTCACTCCGATAGAGATTGATACAGATCTCGGCTTCTTCAGGAAACATGTAGTTACTTCTCTTATCTTCCTAAAAAAACCAAGATCGCTTCACTAGGAGGAGCGTACCCAAAAATACGACGTTTCGGACTCTTGATTATCGGCAGCAGACGCTTGACTTCAATCTTCAGTGTTTTTGCTGTTGCCGCTTTTGTACTTTTGTCTTTATTCACACTTTTCTTGTCTTTCTTCTATTAGAGTTGCTGAAGCTTTTATATTCTTATATTACAGTACTTGATGCTTCAGAACTGTATTGAAAAGGGTACCTCATTTTATGGTCAAGCTTGGACGTCGAATATCTTAAAACTTCATTCAAAATTACTTCTCCACCCATCATAATGTTCTGTATTCTGAGAAGACGCTAGATTAGCTTCACTTCACGCATCTTAATGAGCTAAGGCGCTTGGTTATCTGCTTTGCACATTCACAAGTCTGTTTAACTCGTAGCATTCTGACCATTTTGCGTATTATGCATCTTTGACCCTGTTACTGGCTGAATTAGGATTCGATGTCATCATGAAACTTGTTTATATGGATATTAGCTTTAATGAGACATAGGTTTCATACAATTCGAACACCATCAACTCAATATATGGCCAACAAACGCTGCAAAGGTATGACAGTCAGGAACGGCATCACGTCACCAACTTACGGATACATTTTGACAAAGATAGAGATTGATTTCGCTCTTGACGTCTTCACGAGAGTTGTAGATATTTCTTTGAGCCTTCCAACGATACCGAGATCGATACTTTTGAAACCCTAAAGCTCCAGAAACTGCCAGCAGAAGGTTGCATATTCGAATTGTCACGAACAGTATCACACCTCATGCTTGAATAAGGAATTTCACTCAGATAGAGTTTGATTCAGATCTCAACTTCTGCTTGAAATAGGTAGGTATTTCTCTTATCTTTCTAAAAAAAAACCAGGATCACTTCATTAGGACTAGCATACCTCGAAATTCGATGTTTCGGACCCTTGGTTATCGGCAGCAGACGCTTGACTTCAATCTTCATCTCTTTGCTGCTGCAGCTTTTGTACTTTTGTCTTTATTCTTGTTTTTTCTCTTTCTTCTATTGGAGTTCCTAAACGTTTTGTCTTCTTCTATTACAGTACTTGATGCTTCATAACTTTATTGAAAATGGTACCTCATTTTCTGGTCAAGCTTGGACTTTGAATATATTAATACTTCTTTCAAAATTACTTCTCCACCCATCATAATGGACTGTATTCTGAGTTAGACGCTTGATTAGCTTCACCGGACGCTTCTTAAAAGAGCTAAGGCGCTGGGTTATCCACTTGGCACATTCACAAGGCTATTTAACTCACAGCATTCTGGTCAATTAGCGTATTATTCTTCTTTGACCCTGTTACTGGTCGAATTACGATTCGATGTCTTCATGAAACTTGTTTATATGGATATTAGCTTTAACGAGACACCGGTTTCATCAAATTCGAACACCATCAGCTCAATATATGGCCATCGGACGCTACAAAGGTGTGATAGTCAGGAACGACATCACGTCATCAACTTACGGATGCATTTTGACAAAGATAAAGATCGATTTCGCTCTTAACCTCTTCACGAGAGTTGCAGATATTTCTTTGAGCCTTCGAAAGATACCAATATCGATACTTTTGAACTCCCAAAGCTCCAGACATTGTCAGCAGACAGTTGCATGTATTGGTTGTCACGAACAGTATCACATCTCAAGCTTGAAGAAGGAATTTCACTCGGATAGAGATTGATACAGATATCGGCTTCTTCAGGAAACATGTAGTTATTTCTCTTATCTTTCTAACAAAACCAAGATCACTTCATTAGGACGAGTGTACCTAAAAATACGACGTTTCAAACGCTTGATTATCGGCAACAGACGCTTGACTTCAATCTTCAGTGTTTTTACTGTTGCCGCTTCTGTACTTTTGTCTTTATTCACCCTTTGATTCTCTTTCTTCTATTAGAGTTGCTGAAGCTTTTATATTCTTATATTACAGTACTTGATGCTTCAGAACTGTATTGAAAAGGGTACCTCATTTTATGGTCAAGCTTGGACGTTGAATATCTTCAAACATCATTCAAAATTACTTCTCCACCCATCATAATGTTTTGTATTCTGAGAAGACGCCAGATTAGCTTCACTTGACGCATCTTAAATGAGCTAAGGCGCTTGGTTATCCGCTTTGCACATTCACAAGTCTGTTTAACTCGTAGCATTCTGACCATTTTGCGTATTATGCATCTTTGACCCTGTTACTGGCTGAATTAGGATTCGATGTCATCATGAAACTTGTTTATATGGATATTAGCTTTAATGAGACATAGGTTTCATACAATTCGAACACCATCAACTCAATATATGGCCAACAGACGCTGCAAAGGTATGACAGTCAGGAACGGCATCACGTCACCAACTTACGGATACATTTTGAGAAAGATAGAGATCGATTTCGCTCTTGACGTCTTCACGAGAGTTGCAGATATTTCTTTGAGCCTTCCAACGATACCGAGATCGATACTTTTGAAACCCTAAAGCTCTAGAAATTGTCAGCAGAAGGTTGCATATTCGAGTTGTCACAAACAGTATCACACCTCATGCTTGAAGAAGGAATTTCACTCAGATAGAGTTTGATTCAGATCTCGACTTCTGCATGAAACAGGTAGGTATTTCTCTTATCTTTCTAAAAAAACCAAGATCACTTCATTAGGACGAGCATACCTCGAAATACGACGTTTCGGACCCTTGATTATCGGCAGCAGACGCTTGACTTCAATCTTCAGTCTTTTTGCTGTTGCAGCTTTTGTACTTTTGTCTTTATTCTTGTTTTTTTTCTCCTTCTTCTATTGGAGTTCCTGAAGGTTTTGTCTTCTTCTATTATAGTACTTGATGCTTCGTAACTTTATCGAAAAGGGTACCTCATTTTCTGGTCAAGCTTGGACCTTGAATATCTTATAACTTCTTTCAAAATTACTTCTCCACCCATCATAATGGTCTGTATTCTGAGTAGACGCTTGATTAGCTTCACCGGACGCTTCTTAAAAGAGCTAAGGTGCTTGGTTATCCACTTGGCACATTCACAAGGCTATTTAACTCATAGCATTCTGATCAATTAGTGTATTATTCTTCTTTGACCCTGTTACTGGTCGAATTACGATTCGTTGTCTTCATGAAACTTGTTTATATGGATATTAGCTTTAATGAGACACCGGTTTCATCAAATTCGAACACCATCAGCTCAATATATGGCCATCGGATGCTACAAAGGTATGATAGTCAGGAACGACATCACGTCATCAACTTACGGATGCATTTTGACAAAGATAAAGATCGATTTCGCTCTTAACCTATTCACAAGAGTTGCAGATATTTCTTTGAGCCTTCGAAAGATGCCAAGATCGATACTTTTGAACACCCAAAGCTCCAGAAATTGTCAGCAGACGGTTGCATGTATTGATTGTCATGAACAGTATCACATCTCAAGCTTGAAGAAGGAATTTCACTCCGATAGAGATTGATACAGATCTCGGCTTCTTCAGGAAACATGTAGTTACTTCTCTTATCTTCCTAAAAAAACCAAGATCACTTCACTAGGAGGAGCATACCCAAAAATACGACGTTTCAGACTCTTGATTATCGGCAGCAGACGCTTGACTTCAATCTTCAGTGTTTTTGATGTTGCCGCTTTTGTACTTTTGTCTTTATTCACACTTTTCTTCTCTTTCTTCTATTAGAGTTGCTGAAGCTTTTATATTCTTATATTACAGTACTTGATGCTTCAGAACTGTATTGAAAAGGGTACCTCATTTTATGGTCAAGCTTGGACGTTGAATATCTTAAAATTTCATTCAAAATTACTTCTCCACCCATCATAATGTTCTGTATTCTGAGAAGACGCTAGATTAGCTTCACTTGACGCTTCTTAAATGAGCTAAGCCGCTTGGTTATCCGCTTTGCACATTCACAAGTCTGTTTAACTCGTAGCATTCTTACCATTTTGCCTATTATGTATCTTTGACCCTGTTACTGGCCGAATTAGGATTCGATGTCATCATGAAACTCATTTATATGGATATTAGCTTTAATGAGACATAGGTTTCATCCAATTCGAACACCATCAACTCAATATATGGCCAACAGACGCTGCAAAGGTATGACAGTCAGGAACGGCATCACGACACCAACTTACGGATACATTTTGACAAAGATAGAGATTGATTTCGCTCTTGACGTCTTCACGAGAGTTGCAGATATTTCTTTGAGCCTTCCAACGATACCGAGATCGATACTTTTGAAACCCTAAAGCTCCAGAAACTGCCAGCAGAAGGTTGCATATTCGAATTGTCACGAACAGTATCACACCTCATGCTTGAATAAGGAATTTCACTCAGATAGAGTTTGATTCAGATCTCAACTTCTGCTTGAAATAGGTAGGTATTTCTCTTATCTTTCTAAAAAAAAACCAGGATCACTTCATTAGGACGAGCATACCTCGAAATACGACGTTTCGGACCCTTGGTTATCGGCAGCAGACGCTTGACTTCAATCTTCAGTCTCTTTGCTGCTGCAGCTTTTGTACTTTTGTCTTTATTCTTGTTTTTTTCTCTTTCTTCTATTGGAGTTCCTAAACGTTTTGTCTTCTTCTATTACAGTACTTGATGCTTCATAACTTTATTGAAAATGGTACCTCATTTTCTGGTCAAGCTTGGACTTTGAATATCTTAATACTTCTTTCAAAATTACTTCTCCACCCATCAGAATGGACTGTATTCTGAGTTAGACTTTGTGATCTCATAGTCATTTTCCCATTACCCTATTTATTTCTTCTTCACAACAGAATCTGGGTGAGAAAGCCAGATTCGCTAGGCGAATCGTGGCTCGCGAGGCGAGCCCGAGAGCCCCAATATTTGGTTCTCTCATTCTCCTCGCGGATTACAATCCGCTAGGCGAATCACGTCAGACCACGAATAGTCTCTCTGTCTCGCCTCGCGAATGGATATTCGCCAGGCGAATCATGACAGATGTGGGAATCTTAAGAATTTCTCTAAGTTATCCCTATGCCTATCATCCCATCTCTCAAGAATCATCCCTATGGGTTTCCAAAACTAATCCAATATTATCAATCTCACCTCTCATAACAACTCATTCATTATGGGGTGCCAAACGTCCCTAAGCTATGTTCTTTCACTAATCCTATTTTCTTCATCGTAACGCACATCATCATCAAGTCATCATTATCATTGCACATCATAAAATCTCATCAATGCATATCGTATCTATATTCATACTATTCATTGCACATCATAATATTTGAATCATATCATCAAGACAAACACCCATAGTCATAATCATAGAACCATAAACATGTATATTTATACAATATTCACATAGGCATATACATGGCATATACATAACATACACATAATTACACTCATAGCATATACATAGGCATTTACAATGCATATAGACAAACATATAGGGGTCATGGGTTAACCCCTTCATCTTAACCTATCCCAAAACCCACATACTCATGATCTATTTCTTCCCCCCATACCTGGTATGACGATCACCACGAACAAAAGAAGGAAAAGGTCCGGAAAAGGTTGCGTCTACACGAATGCTCAATCTTACGATGCTTGACTTCACGATCACAGACCCAAAAGGTTCAAGAGCAGCAACTGGGAAGACGGCTTGTGATGGCAGTGATGCTCTTCAAGCGAAAGAGATGAAGAACGATGAATAATGGTGCAATCTCCTTCAGGGATCCTTGGAAAGGGTTTAGAAATCCTTGTTTGGAGAGGAAGAGGCAGTTTCTGAGAGTTTTTTCGACATAGAAAGTAGGTTTAGGTCGAGTCTTAGGGTATAAATATGAGTTAGGGTCATTATGGGCTGATTAGAAGCCCAAAAACACGATTCTGGTGCGCGCAGATTCGCGAGGCGAGTAGCCTTTCGCGAGGCGAACCAGAGAGCTGTAAAAATCTAGCTGTCAGGTTAGCGAGGCGAATATATCCTGGCGACGTAAAACTTTAGAAGCCGAATTTGGCCTTAACACCTGAAATAAGACTTGTAGATAATTCTCTAAGCTTTCCAACGCATCCAAGATCACCTCATGTCTAGAGCTCAAGATATGAACAAAACCGTAAAACATGTTTCTTGGACTTGAATGCATTGACCATTCCTTAAGGCTAAACTACCCCAACTATGAACTTGGACATCAAGAACAATCATAAACAACATATATACAACATATACAAGCAAATATTAACACATATAAGCATAGTGTAAAAAAAAAAACAGGGTGTTACAATTCCACCCCCTTATAAAAATTTCGTCCTCGAAATTTCTACTCACCTTGAGTAAACATATGCGGATATGACTCCTTCATCTTGCTCTCCAACTCCCAAGTAACACTTTCTTCTGTAGCTCCACTCCAAACGACCTTGACCAAGGGGATTTCCTTCCCTCTCAGTTGCTTGACCCTTCGATCTTCAACCCGAAGCGGTAACACCTCGAAAGTCAAGTTATCCTTTAGTGGAACGATATCGGGTACTATCACATGGCTTGGATCATGGACATACTTTCGAAGTTGAGACACATGAAACACATTATGAAGATTTGACAAGAACGGGGGTAAAGCTATTTGGTAGGCGACTTTACCGACTCTTTTTAGAATTTGGTAAGGGCCAATGAATCTAGGAGTAAGTTTCCTCGCTTTCATTACTCTGCCAACCCCAGTTGTTGGAGTAACTCGCAAGAACACATGATCCCCCTCCTGGAATTCGAGAGTTTTTCTTCTTTTATCATGGTAACTCTTTTGCCTACTCTGTGCCACTCTCATCTTTTCTTGTATCATCCTCACTTTCTCTGTAGTCTCTTGCACTACCTCAGGTCCTAACACAACATTCTCTCCAGGCTCATTCCAACACAAAGGTGTCCTACACCTCCTACCATACAAAGCCTCATAAGGTGCCATCCCAATACTGGAATGGAAGCTATTGTTGTAGGTGGACTCTATAAGGGGTAAAAACTTATCCCAACTACCAGACTGCTCTAGCACACACGCCCTCAACAAGTCCTCTAAGGATTGGATTGTTCTCTCAGACTGACCATCGGTCTGTGGGTGATAAGCTGAACTCAATCTAAGCTTAGTTCCTAAGGCCTCATGCAAACTATTCCAAAATCTAGAGGTAAATCTAGGATCTCTATCTGAAACTATGCTAGACCGTACCCCATGCAATCTAACTATTTCTCTGATATACGACCCAGTCAACTTCTCTAATGGATATTCCATGTTCATAGGGATGAAATGGGCAGATTTGGTTAACCTGTCCACAACAACCCATATGGCATCACAACCAGCTGGAGTCTTAGGGAGTCCAAACACAAAATCCATAGAGATACTATCCCACTTCCACTCAGGAATACTCAAAGGTTGCAACTTACCCGAAGGTTTCTGTTGCTTTATCTTAGCCTTCTGACACACTAAGCAAGCATACACAAACTCAGCCACATCCTCTTTCATCCTAGGCCACCAAAACATCTGTTTCAGATCCTGATACATCTTTGTGGCTCCTGGGTGAACACTCAAACCACTCCTATGTCCTTCCTCAAGGATCAACTTCCTGAGCTCTGGAACATCAGGTATACAAACCCTATCTTGGAACCTCAAAATTCCATCAGTCCCTTCCTTAAAACTAAGGTTTCTACCCTGAGCAATCAACTCTCTCTGGTCTAAAAGGTATACATCTATCTTTTGCCCTTCTCTAATCTGATCCGTCAAACTTCTAGTAATTTTCAACATTCCTAGCTTAATGCTCTTAGTGGTAACTTCCCAAGCTAAACTCAAATCTCTAAACTCCTCTATCAAATCCATCTCTCTAACCATCAAAGCTGAAATATGTAAGGTTTTTCTACTCAACGCATCAGCCACTACATTGGCCTTACCTGGGTGGTAACTCAACTCATACTCATAATTTTTAAGAAATTCCATCCACCTACGCTGTCTCATATTCAGCTCCTTTTGGTTAAATAGGTATTTCAAACTCTTTTGATCACTAAAGACCTCAAATCTAGCTCCATAAAGATAATGCCTCCAAATCTTCAAGGCAAACACTACGGCTCCTAGCTCCAAGTCGTGGGTAGGGTAATTCTTCTCATGGGTCTTAAGCTGCCTAGAAGCGTAAGCTACTACCTGACCATTCTGCATCAACACACCACCTAAACCTTGCTTGGAAGCATCACAGTACACCACAAAAGGTTCACTAGGATTGGGCAACACTAACACAGGTGCAGTGGTCAACCTATTCTTCAACTCCTGAAAACTTTTCTCACACTTAGAGTCCCACACAAAGATCTGACCTTTCTTAGTAAGGCGGGTCATAGGCAAAGCTATCTTAGAGAATCCTTCTATAAACCTCCTATAGTACCCGGCTAAACCCAAGAAACTCCTAACCTCAGTCATTGACTTAGGTGCTTCCCATTGGAGCACGGTTTCTACCTTAGATGGGTCTACGGCTATTCCTCCTTTAGAGATGATGTGTCCTAAGAAACTCACCTCCTCTAACCAGAACTCACACTTAGACAACTTGGCATACAACTGTTTTTCCTTAAGGGTCTTCAAGACTATCCTCAAGTGTTCCTCATGTTCTTCCCTAGTCTTAGAGTATACTAGGATATCATCTATGAAAACAACTACAAACCTATCCAAGTATGTATGAAAGATCTTGTTCATGTAGTCCATGAACACAGCAGGGGCATTAGTCACACCAAAAGGCATGACTAGGTACTCATAATGGCCATAGCGTGTTCTGAACGCAGTCTTCGGAATGTCCTCAGACTTGGCCCGAATTTGATAGTAACCTGATCTCAAATCTATCTTAGAAAACACACAGGCTCCTATCAGCTGGTCCATAAGGTCATCTATCCTAGGAAGAGGGTACCTATTCTTAACGGTCACCTTGTTGACTTGTCGATAATCGACACACAACCTCATGCTGCTATCTTTCTTCTTCACCAACAACACCGGCGCTCCCCACGGAGACACACTAGGCCTAACAAACTGCTTCTGGAGCAATTCCTCTAACTGTTTCTTCAACTCAGCTAGCTCTAGAGGGGACATCCTATAAGGTGCTATGGATATAGGTCCTGTACCTGGCACTAAGTCTATGCTAAACTCAACCTCTCTCTCAGGTGGCAAACTATAAATGTCCTCTGGAAAAACTTCTGGGAACTCTCTCACAACTGACACATCCTTAACCTCAGCCTTTCTCTCTACTTCCAGGGAAGATAAGATCATGTATACTTGGGCTTCTTCTCTAATAGAAGCCTTGACTTGGTTGGCAGTCAGAAAACTCGGATCCTTAGGATTGACAGCAGTTCCAAAAACAACAGTTTTATCAAAGCAATTTAAAAGGACATGATTGGCAGATAACCAGTCCATACCAAGAATAACATCAAGTTGTTTAAGGGGTAAGCATATAAGATCAACTATGAAATTTCTATCATCAATGACAATGGAACAACCTTTACAAATATGTGAGGTAACAACAGGCTTATTGGTAGGGGTAGAAACAACTAGATCATATTCAAGTTGGGCAACAGGTAATCTAAGGTACTCAACACAATCATGTGATATGAAAGAATGCGACGCACCCGAATCAAACAACACTATTAAAGGAGTCCCTTTGACGAGGCACTTACCTTGAATCAGGTCTTCGGATTCTGAGGCTTCAGCTCCACTGAGAGTGAAGACTCTCCCACTTGTCCTTAGTCGATTGGCTTGAGAACTCTTGCTGGCACTCTGCGGCTCCATCTTTTCCCCACTACAATCCTTACTGATATGACCAGGCTTCCCACACTTGAAGCAGATGATGTCTGTCTCCTTGCAACCCCGAGTAAAGTGCTCCTTACCACACTTGCCACACCTGATTGGCCTAGAAGAGGCAATTCCTCCGCCACTAACTGGTCCCGAAGTATACTGCGGTTTCTTGCCGGCGTGCTTGAACCCACGGCTAACTGGTGCCAACTGCTGCTTCCCTTTATCCTGCTGGGCCATCCTCTTACTCCCCTGAGGACCAGAATTCTTGAACTGGGCAACTCTGGACTTGTAGTCTTCCTCAAAGATTCTGCATTTGTTCACCAAGGTGGGGAAAACACGGATTTCCTGGTAACTAATGGCTTGCTTAATCTCTGGACGCAAACCATTCTCAAATTTCACACACTTGGAGCGATCATCATTACAATACTGGTAGAGTGGATAGTAACGTGGCAGCTCCTCGAACTTAGCGGCATACTCCCCAACGGACATGCTTCCCTGAGTCAAAGCTAGAAACTCCATCTCCTTCTTGTCGCGTATATCAGCAGGAAAATACTTCCCCAAGAATTTCTCTTTGAAAGCATCCCAAGTAATAGCGGCGCCCTCCGCTTCCAAACGTTGGCGGCAATTCTCCCACCAATGTTCAGCTTCTTCTACTAACATGAAGGTAGCAAAGGTAACCTTCTGTGCATCGGTGCATGCCATGGCCCGAAAGATCTTTTCAAGTTCCCGGATCCATGTCTGAGCACCTTCAGGGTCATAAGCTCCCTTGAAGGATGGTGGATTATTCCTCTGGAACTTATCCAAACCCTGGAATTGAGCAGGTCCACCTCCATTGTGATTCTGATTCTGCCCTATGGCATTAGCTAATGCTTCCAGGGCATCAGCAATCGCACGATCGTTTCTACCTGCCATAACTTCCTGCATCGTTCAAGCACACTGCTCAATATCGAAAGTCAAGTAAAACAAAACTAAACACTTAATACTCTATACCATCGTCACAGACAGTCATATAAGAGTACACAGAAGAGAACACAACAGACACATACCCCGGCCTGTAGGACAGACCGGCTCTGATACCACTAAATGTGACACCCACTACCCCACATATAATAAAACATGAATAAAATCATACATGTCTTTAAAAATATAACAATTAAAATAAAAACATATCCTCAAGGGTAATGTGCATCACATCATCTATAACGTAAAACATAGGAATCTGAAATAATCAAAATCCTTTGAAAACAAACTGCGGAAAACATAAATAATAAACATAACCCAAATCCCGATGTCACATATCAGAGCTGGTATACATATACCGATAATAGATCAGAATAAAATCGAATGACATAAAACATAAATCTTAACTACTGAGAGAGATCTCCTCGGCATCACTCCTCGTCAGCATGCTCACCCTCCTCTGCATATACCACAACGTATGCACAAGAATAACAAGGAGAGGGGTAAGAAACACAATCATGAATATATGTAAACGGAATGGAATAGTAATTAAGATGGCATACAACATACATCAATCAACACAGATATAATCAATATATATCAAGGATGCATGTCAATGTGAATGCAACATCACTACTCCGCATGCATGTGGCCAACAACTCTAACTCTGGAAAAGCCATTAGGAGTACATGTCCGGTTATCAACGTGGATGATATGCCAGACCATGGGCCATCCCCGAACACTCTCACTAATCCTGATAACGTATAGTGGCTAGTCAGGGTACTCAAGCTTATTCTTTAGGTCACTCCGACAATAGGTAGCTAGCCTATGTCACCTGGAACTTCCATACCCAACGTACCCGCAAGGCCGGGATAACACCCATCGTGGCCTCCACTATCGCGATTCATCGTTTGCTTTCCACCCAACATATCAATGTCAACGTATGATGCATGCTATGCTCAACAACATGCAAACACATGTCCAACCATCCACCATCATAATCAATCACATTGATTATCAATAATGACCATCAACGATGATCATCAATCAACTAGGCGCTAACCAACGTTATTGCCTTTATCAACATTGCTAATGTTATCATCATAATCAATCACATTGATTATCAACAATGACCATCAACGATGATCATCAAACAACTAGGCGCTAACCATCATTATTGCCTTTATCAACATTGCCAATATTATCATATCGTCATTATTAATATTAATGTTCTTTTCTATACTATCAACCTTGAATTGTGATCTCATAGTCATTTTCCCATTACCCTATTTATTTCTTCTTCACAACAGAATCTGGGTGAGAAACCCAGATTCGCTAGGCGAATCGTGGCTCGAGAGGCGAGCCTGGGAGCTCCTAAACAGGTTCTCAGATTCGCTAGGCGAATCCTGGCTCGCGAGGCGAGCCCGAGAGCCCCAATATTTGGTTCTCTCATTCGCCTCGCGGATTACAATCCGCTAGGCGAATCACGTCAGACCACGAATGGTCTCTTTGTCTCGCCTCGCGAATGGATATTCGCCAGGCGAATCATGATAGATGTGGGAATCTTAATAGTTTCTCTAAGTTATCCCTATGCCTATCATCCCATCTCTCAAGAATCATCCTTATGGGTTTCCAAAACTAATCCAATATTATCAATCTCACCTCTCATAACAACTCATTCATTATGGGGTGCCAAACGTCCCTAAGCTATGTTCTTTCACTAATCCTATTTTCTTCATCGTAACGCACATCATCATCAAGTCATCATTATCATTGCACATCATAAAATCTCATCAATGCATATCGTATCTATATTCATACTATTCAATGCACATCATAATATTTGAACCATATCATCAAGACAAATACCCATAATCATAATCATAGAACCATAAACGTGTATATTTATACAATATTCACATAGGCATATACATGGCATATACATAACATACACATAATTACACTCATAGCATATACATAGGCATTTACAATGCATATAGACAAACATATAGGGGTCATGGGTTAACCCCTTCATCTTAACCTATCCCAAAACCCACATACTCATGATCTATTTCTTCCCCCCATACCTGGTATGACGATCACCACGAATGAAGGAAGGAGAAGGTCCGGAAAAGGTTGCGTCTACACGAATGCTCAATCTTACGACGCTTGACTTCACGATCACAGCCCCAAAAGGTTCAAGAGCAGCAACTGGGAAGAGGGCTTGTGATGGCAGTGATGCTCTTCAAGCGAAAGAGATGAAGAACGATGAACAATGGTGCAATCTTCTTCAGGGATCCTTGGAAAGGGTTTAGAAATCCTTGTTTGGAGAGGAAGAGGCAGTTTCTGAGAGTTTTTCGACTTAGAAAGTAGGTTTAGGTCGAGTCTTAGGGTATAAATATGAGTTAGGGTCATTATGGGCTGATTAGAAGCCCAAAAACATGATTCTGGTGCGCACAGATTCGCGAGGCGAGTAGCCTTTCGCGAGGCGAACCAGAGAGCTGTAAAAATCTGGCTGTCAGGTTCGCGAGGCGAATGTATCCTCGCGACGCGAAACTATAGAAGCCGAATTTGGCCTTAACACCTAAAATAAGACTTGTAGATAATTCTCTAAGCTTTCCAACGCATCCAAGTTCACCTCAATCGAATGTCTAGAACTCAAGATATGAACAAAACCGTAAAACATGTTTCTTGGACTTGAATGCATTGACCATTCCTTAAGGCTAAACTACCCCAACTATGAACTTGGACATCAAGAACAATCATAAACAACATATATACAACATATACAAGCAAATATTAACACATATAAGCATAGTGTAAAAAAAAAACAGGGTGTTACAAGTTGCACGTTTTGATTGTCACGAACAGTGTCACATCTCAAGCTTGAAGAAGGAATTTCACTCTGATAGAGATTGATACGGATCCCAGCTTCTTCAGGAAACATGTAGGTATTTCTCTTATCTTTCTGACAAAACCAAGATCACTTCCTTTGGACTAGCGTACCTCAAAATACAACGTTACGGACGCTTGATTATCGGCCGCAGACGCTTGACTTCAATCTTCGGTCTTTTTCCAGCTGCAGCATTTGTACTTTCGTCTTTATTCACGCTTTTTTTCTCTTTCTTCTATTGGAGTTGCTGATGGTTTTGTCTTCTTCTATTACAGTACTTGATTATTCAGAACTTTATTGAAAAGGGTACCTCATTTTCTGGTCAAGCTTGGACTTTGAATATCTTTATACTTTATTCAAAATTACTTCTCTATCCATCATAATGTTTTGATTTCTGAGTAGACGCTTGATTAGCTTCACTGGACGCTTCTTAAAAGAGCTAAGGCGCTTCGTTATCCACTTGGCACATTCACAAGCCTATTTAACTCTTAGCATTCTGACCATTTAGCGTATTATCCTTCTTTGACCCTGTTACGGGCCGAATTAGGATTCGATATATGCATGAAAATTGTTTATATGGATATTAGCTTTAATGAGACACTGGTTTCATCCAATTTGAACACCATCAGCTCAATATATGGCCATCAGATGCTACAAAGGTATGACAGTGAGGAACGACATCACGTCACCAACTTACAGATGCATTTTGACAAAGATAGAGATAGATTTCGCTATTGACCTCTTCACAAGAGTGGCACATATTTCTTTGAGACTTCCAACGATACCAAGATCGATACTTTTGAACATCCAAAGCTCCAGAAATTATCAGTAGACGGTTGCATGTTTTGATTGTCACGAACAGTATCACATCTCAAGCTTGAAGAAGGAATTTCACTCCGATAGAAATTGATACGGATCTCGGCTTTTTCAGGAAACATGTTGGTATTTCTCTTATCTTTCTAACAAAACCAAGATCAGTTCCTTTGGATGAGCGTACCTCAAAATACGACGTTACGGACACTTGATTATCGGCAGCAGACGATTGACTTCAATCTTCAGTCTTTTTCCTGCTGCAGCATTTGTGCTTTTGTCTTTATTCACGCTTTTTTTCTCTTTCTTCTATTGGAGTTGCTGACGGTTTTGTCTTCTTCTATTACAGTACTTGATGCTTCAGAACTTTATTGAAAAGGGTACCTCATTTTCTGGTCAAGCTTGGACTTTGAATATCTTAATACTTCATTCAAAATTACTTCTCCACCCATCATAATGTTTTGAATTCTGAGTAGACGCTTGATTAGCTTCACTGGAAGCTTCTTAAAAGTGCTAAGGTGCTTGGTTATCCACTTGGCACATTCACAAGGCTATTTAACTCGTAGCATTCTGACCATTTAGCGTATTATGCTTCTTTGACCCTGTTACGGGCCGAATTAGGATTCGATATATGCATGAAACTAGTTTATATGGATATTAGCTTTAATGAGACATCGGTTTCATCCAATTTGAGCACCATCAGCTCAATATATGGCGATCAGACGCTACAAAGGTATGACAGTCAGGAACGGCATCACTTCACCAACTTACGGATGCATTTTGACAAAGATAGAGATCGATTTCGCTCTTGACCTCTTCATGAGAGTTGTAGATATTTCTTTGAGCCTTCCAACGATACTAAGATTGATATTTTTGAAAACCTAAAGCTCCAGAAATTGTCAGCAGAAGGTTGCATATTCGAATTGTCACGAACAGTATCACACCTCATACTTGAAGAAGGAATTTCACTCAGATAGAGATTGATTCAGATCTCGACTTCTTCAGGAAACAGGTAGGTATTTCTCTTATCTTTCTAAGAAAACCAAGATTGCTTCATTAGGACGGGCACACCTCAAAAAATGGCGTTTCGGACGCTTGATTATCGGTTGCAAACGCTTGACTTCAATCTTCAGTCTTTTTCCTATTGCAGCTTTTGTACTTTCGTCTTTATTCACGCTTTTTTTCTCTTTCCTCTATTGGGGTTGCTGAAGGTTTTGTCTTCTTCTATTACAATAGTTGATGCTTCAGAACTTTATTGAAAAGGGTACCTCATTTTCTGGTCAAGCTTGGACTTTGAATATCTTAATACTTCATTCAAAATTACTTCTCCACCCATCATACTGTTCTGTATTCTGAGTAGACGCTTGATTAGCTTCACAGGATGCTTCTTAAAAGAGCTAAGGCGCTTCTTTATCCACATGGCACATTCACAAGGCTATTTAACTCGTAGCATTCTGACCATTCAGCATATTATGCTTCTTCGACCCTGTTACTGGCCGAATTAGGATTCGATGTGTAACACCCCGAATTTCACCTTATATTAATACATATTACTATGTATTATTCTTGACCAATATATGTTATTTACGATTGTTCTTGATGTCGAAGTTCATAGTTGGGGTAGTTTAGCCTTATGGAATGGTCAATGCATTCAAGTCCAAGAAACTTGTTTCATGGTTTTGGCCATATCTTGATTTGTAGACATCTGATTGAGGTGATCTTGGATGCGTTGGAAAGCTTAGAAAATTATCTACAAGTCGTATTTCAGGTGTTAAGGCCAAATTCGGCTTCTAAAGTTTCGCGTCGCGAGGATACATTCGCCTCGCGAACCTGACATCCAGATTATTGTAGCTCTCTGGTTCGCCTCACGAAAGGCTACTCGCCTCGCGAATCTGCGCGCACCAGAATCATGTTTTTGGGCTTCTAATCAGCCCATAATGACCCTAACTCATATTTATACCATAAGACTCGACCTAAACCTACTTTCTAAGTCGAAAAACTCTCAGAAGCTGCCCCTTCCTCTCCAAACAAGGATTTCTAAACCCTTTCCAAGGATCCCTGAAGGAGATTGCACCATAGTTCATCATTCTTCATCTCTTTCGCTTGAAGAGCATCACTGCCATCACAAGCCCTCTTCCTAGTTGCTGCTCTTGAACCTTTTGGGGCTGTGATCGTGAAGTCAAGCGTCGTAAGATTGAGCATTCGTGTAGACGCAACCTTTTCCGGACCTTTTCTTTCCTTTGTTCGTGGTGATCGTCATACCAGGTATGGGGGGAAGAAATAGATCATGAGTATGTGGGTTTTGGGATAGGTTAAGTTGAAAGGGTTAACCCATGACCCCTATATGTTTGTCTATATGCATTGTAAATGCCTATTTATATGCTATGAGTGTAATTATGTGTACGTTATGTATATGCCATGTACATGCCTATGTGAATATTGTATAAATATATATATGTTTATGGTTCTATGATTATGATTATGGGTGTTTGTCTTGATGATATGATTGAAATATTATGATGTGTGATGAATAGTATGAATATAGATACGATATGCATTGATGAGATTTTATGATGTGCATTGATAATGATGACTTGATGATGATGTGCGTTACAATAAAGAAAATAGGATTAGTGAAAGAACATAGCTTAGGGACGTTTGGCACCCCATAACGAATGAGTTGTTATGAGAGGTGAGATTGATAATATTGGATTAGTTTTGGAAACCCATAGGGATGATTCTTGAGAGATGGGCCGATAGACATAGGGATAACTTAGAGAATTCTTAAGATTCCCACATCTGTTATGATTCGCCTGGCGAATAGCCATTCGCGAGGCGAGACAGAGAGACCATTCGTGGTCTGACGTGGTTCGCCTAGCGGATTGTAATCCGCGAGGCGAATGAGAGAACCTGTTAGGAGCTCTCGGGCTCGCCTCGCGAGCCACGATTCGCCCAGCGAATCTTAGAACCTGTTTAGGAGCTCTCGGGCTCGCCTCGCGAGCCACGATTCGCCTAGCGAATCTGGGTTTCTCACCCAGATTCTGTTGTGAAGAAGAAATGAATAGGGTAATGGAAAAATGACTGTGAGATCACAATTCAAAGTTGATAGTATAGCAAAGAACGTTAATATTAATAACGACGATATGATAATATTGGTAATGTTGATAAAGGAAATAATGATGGTTAACGCCTAGTTGTTTGATGATATGTGATTGATTATGATGATAATATTGGCAATGTTGATAAAGGCAATAATGATGGTTAGCGCCTAATTGATTGATGATCATCGTTGATGGTCATTGTTGATAATCAATGTGATTGATTATGATGGTGGATGGTTGGACATGTGTTTGCATGTTGTTGAGCATAGCATGCATCATACGTTGACGTTGATATGTTGGGTGGAAAGCAAACGATGAATCGCGATAGTGGAGGCCACGATGGGTGTTATCCCGGCCTTGCGGGTACGTTGGGTATGGAAGTTCCAGGTGACATAGGCTAGCTACCTATTGTCGGAGTGACCTAAAGAACAAGCTTGAGTACCCTGACTAGCCATTATACGTATCAGGATTAGTGAGAGTGTTCGGGGATGGCCCATGGTCTGGCATATCATCCAGGTTGATAATCGGACATGTACTCCTAATCGTCATTCCAGAGTTAGAGTTGTTGGCCACATGCATACGGAGTAGTGATGTTGCATTCGCATTGACATGCATCTTTGACATATATATATATATATATATATATATATATATATATATATATATATATATATATACACATATATATATATATATATTGATTATATCTATGGTGATTGATGTATGTTGTATGCCATCTTAATTACTATTCCATTCCGTTTACATATATTCATGATTGTGTTTCTTACCCCTCTCTTTGTTATTCTTGTGCATATGTTGTGGTATATGCAGAGGAGGGTGAGCATGCTGACGAGGAGTGATCCCGAGGAGATCTCTCTTAGTAGTTAGGATTTATGATTTATGTTATTCGATTTTATTCCGATGTATTATCGGTATATGTATACCAGCTCTGATATTTGACATCGGGACTTGGGTTATATTTATTATTTATGTTTTCCGCAGTTTGTTTTTAAAGGATTTTGATTATTTCGGATTCCTATGTTTTACATTATAGATGATGTGATGCACATTACCCTTAAGGATATGTTTTTATTTTAATTGTTATATTTTAAAAAAAAAGACATGTATGATTTTATTCATGTTTTATTATATGCGGGGTAGTGGGTGTCACATTTAGTGGTATCAGAGCCGGTCTGTCCTACAAGCCGGGGTATATGTCTGTTGTGTCTCTTCTGTGTACTCTGCAGAAATGTTTTGAACTTGTGTGGCTGTTTTATTATGCCTTTTGTTAAAAAAAAATTCTCTAGTAGGATTTAACCAATTTTGAATTGGTTAAGATCGCTGAGTGATAAGACAACGGGGTCGTGGCAAGGAGCTGTCCGAACCATTGATAGTGAACCTTAACCTGTTTTATTGTTGCCTAAGAGTATGTATGACTTTAGATGCCGATCAATATTATCCTCCTAGAATGTCATTCTTGGTGATGTGTTACAAGAAGAAAGATGGTAGCATGAAGTTGTGTGTCAATTATTGACAACTGGACAAGGTGACCCTTAAGAATAGATACTCACTCCCTAGGATTGATGACTTTATGGACCAGCTAGTGGGAGCTTGCATCGTTTCTAAGATAGATTTGAGGTCTTTAGTGATCGTAAGAATTTGAAATACTTATTTGAGAGGCAACGTAGGTGGATGGAGTTTCTTAAGGATTATAACTTTGATTTTGAGCTGCCACCTTGGAAAAGCCAACGTAGTGGCTGATGCCTTAAGTAGAAGACCTTGGATATATCGTCTTTAATGTTTAGAGAAAGAGATTTGATTGAAGGAGTTGAGAGACTTGAGCTTGGCTTGGGAAGTTACCCCTAAGAGCATTAGATTTGGGACTTCAAAGATTATCAATAGCTTAATGGACCAGATTAGGAGAAGGTGTAAGTTGTCCCTTAGTTATTTTGTGAAGTCTACTAGAGCCTCAGTTACTACATTAGGAATGTTAGATTTCTTAGTTAATGCCCTGTAAGAATCTTTTAGAAAAGAAGGAGACTTACAAGCTTAAGTGAGATTGTTGAGCTATTATATATATAGATCTGGATGAGTTGTTGTCCTAATACGAGATAGAGTAGAATAAGGCTTAGATGAATTGGATTATTAAAAAAGGACGAAGTTAAGAATGAATAGACGAGTGGCTTAATGGTTTATGCGTAGAGTTTTTCTAGTTGATAGTGATTTGGAATGTATGGTGATGGTTAAGTTGGGATCTAGTTTACATGGTAGGTTGAACCATTGTTGGATTAGAGATAAGAGTATGGATGATCTAAGAATCATAATTATTAGGCAAACCTTGAATGGATGAGTAGATAGTTGTGATAACCTTTAGTAAGAAAAAGGAATTAAGATTGATGATTTGTGTATCATGTTGAGTCGATGGAAGTGTTTTAGGAAAGTCCTTAAAAAGGTCATAAGGGTGAATATGTAACGTGGAGATTCCTAACCAGTGACCAATGTTAAGTTCTTTACCAAGGAAAAGAAATCATGTCTAAAGTAGAGGAAGAAAGATTAAAATAGAGGATGTGTTATTGGTGGGTTAGTTCCGTAAGTATTCCCTGAAAGTATTCTTAGTTTATTAGGAATCAAGTTGATCCTTATAGTATCTTGCAGAATGTCCTCCCTAAGCCAATAATTCATAGAAAAAGTGATAGGAATTACTTGAAAGGCAATTTATTCGGTCTAGTGCTTCGGTAGTTTCTTAAGCCATCCTTGCTTTTACTAGAAGAGAGTTGGTAAGTAGCATTAGAGCGCTTGTAAGTTATCGTTAGCCTTATATAATAGAAATAGAGAATAAACACCTTTCTCTAGAATAGATGATGTCTTGAGACATTACAGATAAAAAAAATAAAAAAAATTGTCTGGAACCCTTGAGGATAGTTTTGCAAACTCTTTAGGAAGAACTTTTGTATGCTAAGTTATCTAGTGAAGGTTTCGATCTGAATAAGTAAGTTGTGGGACGCCTCGTTTTAGGTAGAGTCGTAATAGGCAGGAAGTCTAAAGGGTGGTAATCGGGATCATGAGTTCTCGAGAAAGGTTCTTAGTTAAAAGGGAGAGTTAACCTCAACCTTGTGTAGTTCTATCCCTCTTAGTAGATCTTGACAATATGTTATGATTGGAGTTTAGTGATACAACCTAGGAGGTTAGCAACATGTACCCCTAAGTTTGAATCCTTGAGAGCTTTAGTGACATTGTCGTTAAGAAACCCAATAGGGAATTTCTTCTGACACCGATGGAGTTTGAAGTACTAGTACGATCCAATGGAGTGAGATGTGTCGTAGAATAGGCAAGTGGGTGTCGTGTAAGATCATAATTTTTTGAATCAAATAACAAAACCGACGTAGTGACTGATACCTAACTAGAAGTTCATTGCTTGTGTTCACCATAATGGTTAGTGAGACCAATTGATTGAGGATTTTAGGGATGTGATTAATACTTGGGATGTGCCAATTATGAATATTAGATTAGGAAAGTAGAAGGCCATTGGTGCATTTGCAAAGTTTTGAGGAATCAAGTTATATTTTAATTTCTAGAGTGCTCTAGAACTTAAGAAGCCTAGTTGGAATTGACATAATCATGAGGACAGTTAGATAAAAGGTCCATGTCCATATTTGTTTGCTTGAGGAAGTAGAAATTTCGAGGACGAAATTTTTATAAGGGGGTGGAATTGTAACACCCCGAATTTCACCTTATATTAATACATATTACTATGTATTATTCTTGACCAATATATGTTATTTACGATTGTTCTTGATGTCGAAGTTCATAGTTGGGGTAGTTTAGCCTTAAGGAATGGTCAATGCATTCAAGTCCAAGAAACCTATTTCATGGTTTTGGCCATATCTTGAGCTCTAGACATCCGATTGAGGTGATCTTGGATGCGTTGGACAACGTAGAGAATTATCTACAAGTCTTATTTCAGGTGTTAAGGCCAAATTCGGATTCTAAAGTTTCACGTCGCGAGGATACATTCGCCTCGCGAACCTGACAGCCAGATTATTGCAGCTCTCTGGTTCGCCTCGCGAAAGGCTACTTGCCACACGAATCTGCGCGCACCAGAATCGTGTTTTTGGGCTTCTAATCAGCCCATAATGACCCTAACTCATATTTATACCATAAGACTCGACCTAAACCTACTTTCTAAGTCGAAAATCTCTCAGAAGCTGCCTCTTCCTCTCCAAACAAGGATTTCTAAACCCTTTCCAAGGATCCCTGAAGGAGATTGCACCATAGTTCATCGTTCTTCATCTCTTTCGCTTGAAGAGCATCACTGCCATCACAAGCCCTCTTCCTAGTTTCTGCTCTTGAACCTTTTGGGGCTGTGATCGTGAAGTCAAGCGTCGTAAGATTGAGCATTCGTGTAGACGCAACCTTTTCCGGACCTTTTCCTTCCTTTGTTCGTGGTGATCGTCATACCAGGTATGGGGGGAAGAAATAGATCATGAGTATGTGGGTTTTGGGATAGGTTAAGATGAAGCGGTTAACCCATGACCCCTATATGTTTGTCTATATGCATTGTAAATGCCTATTTATATGCTATGAGTGTAATTATGTGTATGTTATATATATGACTTGTACATGCCTATGTGACTATTGTATAAATATATATATGTTTATGGTTCTATGATTATGATTATGGGTGTTTGTCTTGATGATATGATTGAAATATTATGATGTGCGATGAATAGTATGAATATAGATACGATATGCATTGATGAGATTTTATGATGTGCATTGATAATGATGACTTGATGATGATGTGCGTTACAATAAAGAAAATAGGATTAGTGAAAGAACATAGCTTAGGGACGTTTGGCACCCCATAATGAATGAGTTGTTATGAGAGGTGAGATTGATAATATTGGATTAGTTTTGGAAACCCATAGGGATGATTCTTGAGAGATGGGCCGATAGGCATAGGGATAACTTAGAGAATTCTTAAGATTCCCACATCTGTTATGATTCGCCTGGCGAATAGCCATTTGCGAGGCAAGACAGAGAGACCATTCGTGGTCTGACGGGGTTCGCCTAGCGGATTGTAATCCGCGAGGCGAATGAGAGAACCTGTTAAGAGCTCTCGGGCTCGCCTCGCGAGCCACGATTCGCCTAGCGAATCTGAGAACCTGTTTAGGAGCTCTTGGGCCCGCCTCGCGAGCCACGATTCGCCTAGCGAATCTGGGTTTCTCACCCAGATTCTGTTGTGAAGAAGAAATGAATAGGGTAATGGAAAAATGACTGTGAGATCACAATTCAAAGTTGATAGTATCGCAAAGAACGTTAATATTAATAATGACGATATGATAATATTGGTAATGTTGATAAAGGCAATAATGATGGTTAACGCCTAGTTGTTCGATGATATGTGATTGATTATGATGATAATATTGGCAATGTTGATAATGGCAATAATGATGGTTAGCGCCTAATTGATTGATGATCATCGTTGATGGTCATTGTTGATAATCAATGTGATTGATTATGATGGTGGATGGTTGGACATGTGTTTGCATGTTGTTGAGCATAGCATGCATCATTCGTTGACGTTGATATGTTGGGTGGAAAGCAAACGATGAATCGCGATAGTGGAGGCCACGATGTGTGTTATCCCGGCCTTGCGGGTACGTTGGGTATGGAAGTTCCAGGTGACATAGGCTAGCTACCTATTGTCGGAGTGACCTAAAGAATAAGCTTGAGTACCCTGACTAGCCACTATACGTTATCAGGATTAGTGAGAGTGTTCGGGGATGGCCCATGGTCTGGCATATCATCCACGTTGATAACCGGACATGTACTCCTAATCGTTTTTCCAGAGTTAGAGTTGTTGGCCACATGCATACGGAGTAGTGATGTTGCATTCGCATTGACATGCATCTTTGACATATATATATATATATATATTGATTATATCTGTGGTGATTGATGTATGTTGTATGCCATCATAATTACTATTCCATTCCGTTTACATATATTCATGATTGTGTTTCTTACCCCTCTCTTTGTTATTCTTGTGCATATGTTGTGGTATATGCAGAGGAGGGTGAGCTTGCTGACGAGGAGTGATCCCGAGGAGATCTCTCTTAGTAGTTAGGATTTATGATTTATGTTATTCGATTTTATTCCGATGTATTATCGGTATATGTATACCAGCTCTGATATGTGACATCGGGACTTGGGTTATATTTATTATTTATGTTTTCCGCAGTTTGTTTTTAAAGGATTTTGATTATTTCGGATTCCTATCTTTTACGTTATAGATGATGTGATGCACATTACCCTTAAGGATATGTTTTTATTTTAATTGTTATATTTTAAAAAAAAAAGACATGTATGATTTTATTCATGTTTTATTATATGCGGGGTAGTGGGTGTCACACGATGTATGCATGAAACTTGTTTATATGGATATTAGCTTTAAATCGACTTCGGTTTCATCCAATTCAAACACCATCCGTTCAATATGTGGCCATCAGAAGCTACAAAGGTATGACAGTCAGGAACGGCATCACGTCACCAACTTACAGATGCAATTTCACAAAGAGATCGATTTCGCTCTTGACTTCTTCACGAGAGTTGCAGATATTTCTTTGAGCCTTCTAACGATACCAAGATCGATACTTTTGAACATCCAAAGCTTTAGAAATTGTCAGCAGACAGTTGCTTATTTTTATTGTCACGAACAGTATCACATCTCAAGCTTGAAGAAGGAATTTCACTCCGATAGAGATTGATACGGATCTCGGCTACTTCAGGAAACATGTAGGTATTTCTCTTATCTTTCTAACAAAACCAAGATCACTTCCTTTGGACTAGCGTACCTCAAAATACGACGTTTCGGACGCTTGATTATCGGTAGCAGACGCTTGACTTCAATCTTCAGTGTTTTTGCTGTTCAGCTTCTGTACTTTTGTCTTTATTCACGCTTTTTTTCTCTTTCTTCTATTGGAGTTGCTGAAGGTTTTGTCATCTTCTATTACAGTACTTGATGCTTCAGAACATTATTGAAAAGGGTACCTCATTTTCTGGTCAAGCTTGGACTTTGAATATCTCAATACTTCATTCAAAATTACTTCTCCACCCATCATCATGTTTTGTATTATGAGTAGACACTTGACTAGCTTCACTGGAGTCTTCTTAAAAGTTATAAGGCGCTTGGTTATCCACTTGGCACATTCACAAGGCTATTTAACTCGTAGCATTCTGACCATTTAGCCTATTATGCTTCTTTGACCCTGTTACGGGCCAAATTAGATTCGATATATGCATGAAACTTGTTTATGTGGATATTAGCTTTAATGAGACATCTGTTTCATCCAATTCGAACACCATCAGTTTAATATATGGCCATCAGACGCTACAAAGGTATGACAGTCAGGAACGACATCACGTCACCAACTTACGGATGCATTTTGACAAAGATAGAGATTGATTTCGCTCTTAACCTCTTCACGAGAGTTGCAGATATTTCTTTGAGCCTTCCAACGATACCAAGATCGATACTTTTGACTATCCAAAGCTCCCGAAATTGTCAGCAGACGGTTGCTTGTTTTGATTGTCACGAACAGTATCACATCTCAAGCTTGAAGAAGGAATTTCACTCCGATAGAGATTGATACGGATCTCGGCTTCTTCAGGAAACATGTAGGTATTTCTCTTATCTTTCTAACAAAACCAAGATCACTTCCTTAGGACGAGCGTACCTAAAAATACGACGTTTCGGACGCTTGATTATCGGCAGTAGCTGCTTGACTTCAATCTTCAGTGTTTTTGCTGTTCAGCTTTTGTACTTTCGTCTTTATTCACGCTTTTTTTCTCTTTCCTCTATTGGAGTTGCTGAAGGTTTCGTCTTCTTCTATTACAATAGTTGATGCTTCAGAACTTTATTGAAAAGGGTACCTCATTTTCTGGTCAAGCTTGGACTTTGAATATCTTAATACTTCATTCAAAATTATTTCTCCACCCATCATACTGTTCCGTATTCTGAGTAGACGCTTGATTAGCTTCACAGGATGCTTCTTAAAAGAGCTAAGGCGCTTCGTTATTCACATGGCACATTCACAAGGCTATTTAACTCGTAGCATTCTGACCATTCAGCATATTATGCTTCTTCGACCCTGTTACTGGCCGAATTAGGATTCGATGTATGCATGAAACTTGTTTATATGGATATTAGCTTTAATGAGACTTCGGTTTCATCCAATTCGAACACCATCCGTTCAATATGTGGCCATCAGAAGCTACAAAGGTATGTTAGTCAGGAACGACATCACATCACCAACTTACAGATGCAATTTGACAAAGAGATCGATTTCGCTCTTGACTTCTTCATGCGAGTTGCAGATATTTCTTTGAGCCTTCCAACGGTACCAAGATCGATACTTTTGAACATCCAAAGCTCCAGAAATTGTCAGCAGACAGTTGCTTATTTTGATTGTCACGAACAGTATCACATCTCAAGCTTGAAGAAGGAATTTCACTCCGATAGAGATTGATACGGATCTCGGCTTCTTCAGGAAACATGTAGGTATTTCTCTTATCTTTCTAACAAAACCAAGATCACTTCCTTAGGACGAGCGTACCTCAAAATACGACGTTTCGGACGCTTGATTACCGGCAGTAGCTTCTTGACTTAAATCTTCAGTGTTTTTGCTGTTCAGCTTTTGTACTTTCGTCTTTATTCACGCTTTTTTTCTCTTTCCTCTATTGGAGTTGCTGAAGTTTTTGTCTTCTTCTATTACAATAGTTGATGCTTCAGAACTTTATTGAAAAGGGTACCTCATTTTCTGGTCAAGCTTGGACTTTGAATATCTTAATACTTCATTCAAAATTACTTCTCCACCCATCATACTGTTCTATATTCTGAGTAGACGCTTGATTAGCTTCACTGGAGTCTTCTTAAAAGTTATAAGGCGCTTGGTTATCCACTTGGCACATTCACAAGGCTATTTAACTCGTAGCATTCTGACCATTTAGCCTATTATGCTTCTTTGACCCTGTTACGGGCCGAATTAGGATTCGATATATGTATGACACTAGTTTATATGGATATTAGCTTTAATGAGACATCAGTTTCATCCAATCTGAACACCATCAGCTCAATATATGGTCATCAGACGCTACAAAGGTATGACAGTCAGGAACGGCATCACGTCACCAACTTACGGATGCATTTTGACAAAGATAGAGATCGATTTCGCTCTTGACCTCTTCACGAGAGTTGCAGATATTTCTTTGAGCCTTCCGACGATACCAAGATTGATACTTTTGAAAACCTAAAGCTCCAGAAATTGTCAGCAGAAGGTTGCATATTCGAATTGTCACGAACAGTATCACACTTCATACTTGAAGAAGGAATTTCACTCAGATAGAGATTGATTCAGATCTCGACTTCTTCAGGAAACAGGTAGGTATTTCTCTTATCTTTCTAAGAAAACCAAGATCGCTTCATTAGGACGGGCACACCTCAAAAAATGACGTTTCGGATGCTTGATTATCGGTAGCAGACGCTTGACTTCAATCTTCAGTCTTTTTCCTATTGCAGCTTTTGTACTTTTGTCTTTATTCACGCTTTTTTTCTCTTTATTCTATTGGAGTTGCTGAAGGTTTTGTCTTTTTCTGTTACAGTACTTGATGCTTAAGAACTTTATTGAAAAGGGTACCTCATTTTCTGGTCAAGCTTGGACTTTGAATATCTTAATACTTCATTCAAAATTACTTCTCCACCCATCATAATGTTTTGTATTCTGAGTAGACGCTTGATTAGCTTCACTGGACGCTTCTTAAAAGTGCTAAGGCGCTTGGTTATCCACTTGGCACATTCACAAGGCTATTTGGAACACCCTTTCCCGAGTGTCACATTCCCGAACGTTTATAGGGCCGAAAATATTATTTAATGCGGAAAATACAGTTTTCTTTTTTTTTTTCTTTTCACAAGATGTAATGGGATTAGTAAAGGTAAATAATACTAATAAACAAACCTAGGTTCGCCATGCATTTCTAGAACATGCTGTATAATAAACACGGAACAGAAACAGAAATAATACTATATACAGACATAGGTCTAATGTATAACTGACATAAGAAAATACAATAAGTACTAGGAGTCGTAGCTCCTAAAAGGTACTACAAAACTGACATAGTCTGGCCGACAACAAAACTAAAACAGCAAAAAGAGTCCGCCTTCAGGCTCAAGGAGACTACTGAACTGAACCATCGTCACGCCCATCTGTTCAAGCAGCAACAACAAGTACCAACAGGAAACATACAGATATGGGTGAGCTTCCCGTTCATCAACACAACAAAACAGCAGTAATAAAAACGAGACGACTCACCGGGTAACAGCGTACCCAACATGCTTAAAAAGGTTCTCAATATAAATCATGTTAAGCAGTCAACAACATAATGTCATGCTAAACATTTAACAGCATAATATAAGGCATTCTTAAACAATACAGCGATGTATAACAGTAAATATAAACATCAATAGCCATGTAATGCAATGCAATGCAATGTATATGACTCAATCTCAACGTCACTGGGTACTACTCTGACCCCTACTCCATGGAGATAACAAAACATTCAGAGAGAGTGAATGGGAGGACATGTTCCGATTTCTGCCAGCCATGAACAAGATGCTACAACATTCGTAACGTGCACGTATCTAGCTTTACGGAAACACTCTCGACCAAACATGAAAAGTACGGCATCTAGTAGAGGATATCAGTGTATTGCACGGATTCACCACGCCACAGAAGAGCTACCAACTAGTCACATGTAAGCCCTTCCAACCCTGATACCTCCAAAAAGAGACCATTGAAGATCGCCACCGTAAGATTCGCACCCTCATCAAGGTGTAAGCTCAACTCCTAGGCTCAAGGCCTTATAACTATGCAAATGAAATGCCAATGCTTACACAAAGCAGATGGGATCAAGCAATGTCTATCTCCCGGA
The DNA here is from genome assembly GCA_039655645.1 of Ammopiptanthus mongolicus. Lineage (NCBI taxonomy): Eukaryota > Viridiplantae > Streptophyta > Magnoliopsida > Fabales > Fabaceae > Ammopiptanthus > Ammopiptanthus mongolicus. The sequence continues at coordinate 38,513,368 of CM077343.1, read as the reverse complement.
TAAACCTCGAAGTCTACTGAGGTTCTCTTCCTTAGGAACTATACGCGTCTTTTGAAAAACAAAACCTTTATCCACCGGATAAATCTCGTGATCCCTCCGGGATCGAATCATCACAAGACTGAAACAATTGAACGACTGATCGGGGTCCGAATCACCGGTCTGTCATCGAACTACTGTTTCAAAACCCAAAACGTTTCATGTTTGTGTTTATGTCTTATGAAGTCATTGATGTACTAAGTCATCAATGGTATAGCATGTGGTCTTGTTTCACCACATATTATACTTAATTATCCCTTGTCTTTAACTCTAAGTCAATTACTTAACTTAGGTTTTTAATGCGTAAAACTTTACAGTTGAGTTAAAAACTCCTTTGTAAACCAAAACAACTTCTCAATTGAAACTCATTTGATTTGAAACAATTTTTGAAGCACTTACTTACTCTATTTTTTGAGCATTTTCTGAAACATGAAATTCGCTTAGCGGAATTACATTCGCTTAGCGAAATTAAGGCAGTAATGCCTCCTTTGGAACTCCTCTGCATTGCTCGGCGAAACATAAATCGCATAGCGAAATGTGTTGCTTTCGCTTAGCGAATATGGATTCGCTTAGTGAATATGGAGGCGGTTACACCTCCTTTGAAACTCCTCTGGATCGCTTGGCGAAATATAATTCGCGTAGCGAAATTCTCTTAATCGCTTAGCGAATATTAATTCGCTTAGCGAAAGTGAGGCAGTGATGCCCAACTTAGAATTTCTCTGTTTTCGCTTAGCGAAGGTAAATTCGCTTAGCAAAAAGTTGCCTTAAAACAAGACATTAACCTATGGAACCATTTTGATTCTCTTCATGAAACCACTTCTTTTCTCATTTTGATTCACTTGATTAACTAGATGAACTAAGGATAAGGTATAAAACATGTCTCACTTTGGTGAAAACACTTTGAGATTGAAACTTTGTTTGATCTTTGGATCAAAATCATTTATGGTTTTTGTTTAAGGCATAAGCCACTAAAAACATTTTTCTTATATAAAAACTTGAATGATTCAAGAACTACACATTACCCTCCTTTTCTCAAGGTCATGGCTAAAAGCCAACTAGGAACCAATGTGAAGTTTTACTTCATCAACTAATCAAATTATGGCTCACAAAACTTACACAATTATGATCAACAATAACACACAACATTAAATCATAATTAAGCATCTAAGCACAAAGTCCATACTTAAGCACATAAGCACAAAATTCCATACTTGATCTAGTAATCAAAGTAGGTTTTTTCATCATGCAAGAAATCATTTTCTCACCTAGACAACATCATCATAAAACACATGATAAGGCATACACACATAACTACAAATATCACACATTGTTCTCCAAGAGAACTTAACACAACTTAACCATTAAAAGTGAACCCAAACTAAAGGGTTTCACCCACACTTAACTTAAACAACCATATTCACTACCACCATCTTGGTGTGAATGAGGTTCACCCCCCATACCTGTTGATGAGCAGATTCCCGAATCAAAGTCAGTTGATCGGTTTGTGAACCTCCTAATAATCGTCAACAACTACAACAACACAACAATCAAAGCCAATCTCAACTATTATAACAAAGAGGATTTCGGCCACCCTAGGTTAAAAGGTTAGGAATAGATCTTGGTTTCCCATTTCATGGATTCAAAGGCATAGGAAAGCTAAGGATGAAATCAAGTGTTAGGAATCAAAAATTGATGAAAAACACTATTCATCATCATCAAAAGGGTTCGGCCAAAAAGTGCTTTTTGAGCTATGATGAGAGTTGAATCATAAGCTCTTGGGTTTAGGTAGAGATTGATGATGTGAGTTCAAAGAACTTGGTCTTACCTAAAAGGATTTTTCTACAATTTCCTATGGATTTTCAAAGTTTTGGATCTAAGAAATTCTTTTCATGAAAATGAAGATTGATCTTGAAATAAAGAAAGATTCAAGAAGCTAAGAGGTCATAGAAGTGATCTTACCTTGAAATGAAGGAAGATTGCTCAAGGAATCAAGTGATTCCAACAAGAACTCAAGGAGCTTCAAGACCAACAATGGTGTTTTCTCTCAAGAACAACTATGGAGTTCTAAAGGGTGAGGGGCTGTGCGAAAATGAGGGAGCGAAAATGAGGGAGTGAGGGGCTGAGTTCAGCCTCTTAAGAGCTCACTTAAGGGTAAAAAGGTCATTTGCCAACAGGGTAAAATGGTAAAAGTGTAAAAGACTAAGGTTAAGGGCATTTTGGTCATTTTGCATCCAGATATTTCCGAACGTCATGACGACTCTGGCATACTCTCCCAAGTGTCCTGGGATGATGTGATATCAAGACTATCTGTTGGTGAGTCCCGGTAAATCCATATGTGGCTCCGTTCGCCACCCGATTGAGGATTCCGCCCGAACGAAGGTCAGGAAGTGATTTTTCTGAAATTTTTACGAAATTTAACCAAAACGTAGAGCATCAAATTCTAAGACTTACTGTCTCGTTCACGGGTCCATCTGAGGTCTTCTGAGCAATAAAATCATACTGTCAGTGTAAAAACGCAGACCGGACTCCGTTTGAGTTTTCGACTCAAAATTTAATCATAGCTTCCTACGATATCGTCGAGCATGACTATGGTCTCGGAATATTTTATTTCCATTCCTAAGACCACAAATAAAATAAAGACATTAAAATACTAAAGAATTAGAAAACGTGCAAATCGGGGCATTACACAATTTAACACGTAGCATTCTGACCATTTAGCGTATTATGCTTCTTTGACCCTATTACGGGCCGAATTAGGATTCGATATATGCATGAAACTTGTTTATATGGATATTAGCTTTAATGAGACACCAGTTTCATCCAATTTGAAAACCATCAGCTCAATATATGGCCATCAGACGCTACAAAAGGTATGACAGTCAGGAACGACATCACGTCACCAACTTACGGATGCATTTTGACAAAGATAGAGATCGATTTCGCTCTTGACCTCTTCACGAGAGTTGCAGATATTTCTTTGAGCCTTCCAAAAATACCAAGATCGATACTTTTGAAAACCTAAAGCTCCAGAAATTGTCAGCAGAAGGTTGCATATTCTAATTGTCACGAACAGTATCACACCTCATGCTTGAAGTAGGAATTTCACTCATATAAAGATTGATTCAGATCTCGAATTCTACAGGAAACAAGTAGGTATTTCTCTTATCTTTCTAAGAAAACCAAGATCGCTTCATTAGGATGGGCACACCTCAAAATATGATGTTTCAGACGCTTGATTATCAGCAGCAGACGCTTGACTTCAATCTTCAGTCTTTTTCCTATTGCAGCATTTGTCTTTCGTCTTATTCACGCTTTTTTTCTCTTTCCTCTATTGCAGTTGCTGAAGGTTTTGTCTTCTTCTATTACAGTACTTGATGCTTCAAAACTTTATTGAAAAGGGTACCTCATTTTCTGGTCAAGCTTGGACTTTGAATATCTTAATACTTCATTCAAAATTACTTCTCCACCCATCATAATGTTCTGTATTCTGAGTAGACGCTTGATTAGCTTCACTGGACGCTTCTTGAAAGAGCTAAGGCGCTTCGTTATCCACATGGCACATTCACAAGGCTATTTAACTCGTAGCATTCTGACCATTTAGCGTATTTTGCTTCTTTCACCCTATTACTGGCCGAATTAGGATTCGATGTATGCATGAAACTTGTTTAGATGGATATTAGATTTAATGAGACGCCAGTTTCAACGAATTAGAAGACCATCAGTTCAATATATGGCCATCAGACGCTACAAAGGTATGACAGTCAGGAACGGCATCACGTCACCAACTTACAGATGCATTTTGACAAAGAGATCGATTTCGCTCTTGACCTCTTCAAGAGAGTTGCAGATATTTCTTTGACCCTTCCAACGACACCAAGATCGATACTTTTGAACATCCAAAGCTCCAGAAATTGTCAGCAGACGGTTGCATGTTCTGATTGTCATGAACAGTATCACATCCCAAGTTTGAAGAAGGAATTTCACTCCGATTGAGATTGATATAGATCTCGGCTTCTTCACGAAACATGTAGGTATTTCTCTTACCTTTCTAAAAAAAAACCAAGATCACTTCCTTAGGACGAGCGTACCTCAAAATACGACGTTTCGGACGATTGATTATAGGCAGCAGACGCTTGACTTCAATCTTCAGTGTTTTTGCTGTCTAGCTTTTGTACATTTGTCTTTACTCACGCTTTTCTTCTCTTTCTTCTATTAGAGTTGCTGAAGGTTTTGCCTTCTTCTATTACAGTACTTGATGCTTCAGAACTTTATTAAAAAGCATACCTCATTTTCTGGTCAAGCTTGGACTGTGAATATCTTAATACTTCATTTAAAATTACTTCTCCATCCATCATAATGTTTTGATTTCTGAGTAGACGCTTGACTAGCTTCACTGGACGCTTCTTAAAAGAGCTAAGGCGCTTCATTATCCACTTGGCACATTCACAAGGCTATTTAACTCGTAGCATTCTGACCATTTAGCGTATTATGCTTCTTCGACCCTGTTACGGGCCGAATTAGGATTCGATATATGCATGAAACATGTTTATATGGATATTAGCTTGAATAAGACACCGGTTTCATCCAATTTGAACACCATCAGCTCAATATATGGCCATCAGACGTTACAAAGGTATGACATTCAGAAACGGCATCACGTCACCAACTTACGGATGCATTTTGACAAAGATAGAGATCGATTTCGCTCTTGACCTCTTCACGAGAGTTGCAGATATTTCTTTGAGCCTTCCAACGATACCAAGATTAATACTTTTGAAAACCGAAAGCTCCAGAAATTGTCAGCAGAAGGTTGCATATTCGAATTGTCACGAACAGTATCACACCTTATGCTTGAAGAAGGAATTTCACTCAGATAGAGATTGATTCAGATCTCGACTTCTTCAGGAAACAGGTAGGTATTTCTCTTATCTTGCTAAGAAAACCAAGATCGCTTCATTAGGACGGGCACACCTCAAAATACAACGTTTCGGACGCTTGATTATCGGCAGCAGACGCTTGACTTCAATCTTCAGTCTTTTTCCTGTTGCAGCATTTGTACTTTCGTCTTATTCACGCTTTTTTTCTCTTTCCTCTATTGGAGTTGCTGAAGGTTTTGTCTTCTTCTATTATAGTACTTAATGCTTCAGAACTTTATTGAAAAGGGTACATCATTTTCTGGTCAAGCTTGGACTTTGAATATCTTAATACTTCATTCAAAATTACTTCTCCACCCATCATAATGTTCTGTATTCTGAGTAGACGCTTGATTAGCTTCACTAGATGCTTGGTTATCCGCTTTGCACATTCACCAGTCTGTTTAAATCGTAGCATTCTGACCATTTAGCGTATTATGCTTCTTTGACCCAGTTACTGGCCGAATTAGGATTCGATATATGCATGAAACTTTTTTATATGGATATTAGATTTAATGAGACACCGGTTTCTTCCAATTCGAACACCATCAGTTCAATATATGGCCATCAGACGCTACAAAGGTATGACAGTCAGGAACTGCATCACATCACCAACTTAAAGATGCATTTTGACAAAGAGATCGATTTCGCTCTGGACCTCTTCACGAGAGTTGCAGATATTTCTTTGAGCCTTCCAACGATACCGAGATCGATAATTTTGAACACCTAAAGCTCCAGAAATTGTCAACAGACGGTTGCATGTTCTGATTATCACGAACAGTATCACACCTCATGCTTGAAGAAGGAATTTCACTCAGATAGAGATTGATTCAGATGTCGACTTCTTCAGGAAACAGGTAGGTATTTCTCTTATCTTGCTAAGAAAACCAAGATCGCTTCATTAGTACAGGCACATCTCAAAATACGACGTTTCGGACGCTTGATTATCGGCAGCAGACGCTTGACTTCATCAATCCTCAATCTTTTTCCTGTTGCAGCATTTGTACTTTCGTCTTTATTCTTGCTTTTTTTTATCTTTCATCTATTGGAGTTGCTGAAGGTTTTGTCTTTTTCTATTACAATACTTGATGCTTCAGAACTTTATTGAAAAGGGTACCTCATTCTCTGGTCAAGCTTGGACTTTGAATATCTTAATACTTCATTCAAAATTACTTCTCCACCTATCATAAAGTTCTGTATTCGGAGTAGAAGCTTGATTAGCTTCACTGGATGCTTCTTAAAAGAACTAAGGCGCTTGGTTATCCACTTGGAACATTCACACGGCTATTTAACTCGTAACATTCTGACCATTTAGCGTATTATGCTTCTTTGACCCTGTTACTGGACGAATTAGGATTCGACGTATGCATGAAACTTGTTTATATCGATATTAGCTTTAATGAGACTCCTGTTTCATCCAATTCGAACACCATCAGCTCAATATATGGCCATCAGACGCTACAAAGGTATGACAGTCAGGAACGACATGACGTCACCAACTTACGGATGCATTTTGACAAAGATAGAGATCGATTTCGCTCTTGACCACTTCACGAGAGTTGCAGTTATTTCTTTGAGCCTTCCAACGATACCAAGATCGATACTTTTGAACATCCAAAGCTCCTGAAATTGTTAGCAGACGGTTGCATGTTCTGATTGTCACGAACAGTATCACATATCAAGCTTGAAGCTGGAATTTCACTCCGATTGAGATTGTTACAGATCTCGGCTTCTTCCAGAAACATGAGGTATTTCTCTTATCATTCTAAAAAAACCAAGATCGCTTCATTAGGATGGGCACACCTCAAAATACGACGTTTCGGACGCTTGATAATCGGTAGCAGACGCTTGACTTCAATCTTCAGTCTTTTTCCTATTGCAGCATTTGTACTTTCGTCTTTATTCACGCTTTTTTTCTCTTTTCTCTATTGGAGTTGCTGAAGGTTTTGTCTTCTTCTATTATAATACTTGATGCTTCAGAACTTCATTGTAAAGGGTACCTCATTCTCTGGTCAAGCTTGGACATTGAATATCTTAATACTTCATTCAAAATTACTTCTCCAACCATCATAATGTTCTATATTCTGAGTAGAGGCTTGATTACCTTCACTGGAAGCTTCCTAAAAGAGCTAAGCCGCTTCGTTATCCATATGGCACATTCACAAGGCTAATTAACTCGTAGCATTCTGACCATTTATCATATTATGCTTCTTTGACCTTGTCACTGGCCGAATTAGGATTCGATGTCTTCATGAAACTTGTTTATATGGATGTTAGCTTTAATGAGACACCGATTTCATCCAATTCGAACACCATCGGTTCAATATATGGCCATCAGACGCTACAATGGTATGACAGTCAGGAACGACATCACGTCACCAACTTACGGATGCATTTGGACAAAGATAGAGATCGATTTCGCTCTTGACCTCTTCACGAGAGTTGCAGATATTTCTTTGAGCCTTCCGACGATACCAAGATTGATACTTTTGAAAACCTAAAGCTCCAGAAATTGTCAGCAGAAGGTTGCATATTCGAATTGTCACGAAGAGTATCACACCTCATGCTTGAAGAAGGAATTTCACTCAGATAGAGATTGATTCAGATATCGACTTCTTCAGGAAACAGGTAGGTATTTATCTTATATTTCTAAGAAAACCAAGATCATTTCATTCGGACGGTCATACCTCAAAATACGACGTTTCAGACGCTTGATTATCGGCAGCAGACGCTTGACTTCAATCTTCAGTCTTTTTCCTGTTGCAGCATTTGTACTTTCTTCTTTATTCACGCTTTTTTTCTCTTTCCTCTATTGGAGTTGCTGAAGGTTTTGTCTTCTTCTATTACAATACTTGATGCTTCAGAACTTTATTGAAAAGGGTACCTCATTTTCTGGTCAAGCTTGGACTTTGAATATCTTAATACTTCATTCAAAATTACTTCTCCACCCATCATAATGTTCTGTATTCTGAGTAGACGCTTGATGAGCTTCACTGGACGCTTCTTAAAAGAGCCAAGGTGCTTCGTTATCCACATGGCACATTCACTGGGCTATTTAACTAGTAGCATTCTGGCCATTTAGCGTATTATGCTTTTTTGACCCTGTTACTGGCCGAATTAGGATTCGATGTATGCATGAAACTTGTTTATATCGACATTATCTTTAATGAGACACCGGTTTCATCCAATTCGAACACCATCAGCTTAATATATAGCCATCAGACGCTACAAAGGTATGACAGTCAGGAACGGCATCAAGTTAACAACTTACGGATGCATTTTGACAAAGATAGAGATCGATTTCGCTCTTGACCTCTTCACGAGAGTTGCAGATATTTCTTTAGCCTTCCAACGATAACAAGATCGATACTTTTGAACATCCAAAGCTCCAGAAATTTTCAGCAGACAGTTGCATGTTCTGATTGTCACGAACAGTCTCACATCTCAAGCTTGAAGAAGGAATTTCACTCCGATTGAGATTGATACAGATCTCGGCTTCTTCAGGAAACATGTAGGTATTTCTCTTATCTTTCTAACAAAACCAAGATCACTTCCTTAGGACTAGCGTACCACAAAATACGACATTTCGGACGCTTGATTATCAGCATCAGACGCTTGACTTCAATCTTCAGTGTTTTTGTTCGTCAGCTTTTGTACTTTTGTCTTTACTCACGCTTTTCTTCTCTTTATTCTATTGGAGTTGCTGAAGGTTTTGCCTTCTTCTATTATAGTACTTGATGCTTCAGAACTTTATTGAAAAGGGTACCTCATTTTCTGGTCAAGCTTGGACTTTGAATATCTTAATACTTCATTCAAAATTACTTCTCCATCCACCATAATGTTTTGATTTCTGAGTAGACGCTTGATTAGCTTCATTGGACGCTTATTAAAAGAGCTAAGGCGCTTCGTTATCCACTTGGCACATTCACAAGGCTATTTAACTCGTAGCATTATGACCATTTAGCGTATTATGCTTCTTTAACCCTGTTACTGGCCGAATTAGGATTTGATGTATGCATGAAACTTGTTTATCCGGATATTAGCTTTAATGAGACACCAGTTTCATCAAATTCGAACACCACTAGTTCAATATATGGCCATCAGACGCAACAAAGGTATGACAGTCAGGAACGACATCACGTCACCAACTTACGGATGCATTTTGACAAAGATAGAGATCGATTTCGCTCTTGACCTCTTCACGAGAGTTGCAGATATTTCTTTGGGCCTTCGGACGATACCAAGATTGATACTTTTGAAAACCTAAAGCTCCATTAATTGTCAGCAGAAGGTTGCATATTCGAATTGTCACGAACAGTATCACACCTCATGCTTGAAGAAGGAATTTCACTCAGATAGAGATTGATTCAGATCTCGACTTCTTCAGGAAACAGGTAGGTATTTCTTTTATCTTGCTAAGAAAACCAAGATTGCTTCATTAGGACGGGCAGACCTCAAAATACGACGTTTCGGACGCATGACTTTCGGCAGCAGACGCTTGACTTCAATCTTCAGTCTTTTTCCTATTGCAGCATTTGTACTTTCGTCTTTATTCATGCGTTTTTTCTCTTTCATCTATTGGAGTTGCTGAAAGTTTTGTCTTCTTCTATAATAATACTTGATGCTTCAGAACTTTATTGTAAAGGGTGCCTCATTCTCTGGTCAAGCTTGACATCGAATCATAATTCGGCCAGTAACAGGGTCAAAGAAGCATAATACGCTAAATGGTCAAAATGCTACGAGTTAAATAGCCTTGTGAATGTGCCAAGTGGATAACCAAGCACCTTAGCTCTTTTAAGAAGAGTCCAGTGAAGCTAATAAAGCGTTTTCTTAGAATACAGAACATTATGATGGGTGGAGAACTAATTTTCATTGAAGTATTAAGATATTCAAAGTCCAAGCTTGACCAGAAAATGAGGTACCCTTTTCAGTAAAGTTTTGAAGCATCAAGTACTATAATAGAAGAAGACAAAACCTTCAGCAACTCCAACAGAAGAAAGATAAAAATTGCATGAATAAAGACAAAAGTACAAAAGCTGCAACAGCAAAAAGACTGAAGATTGAAGTCAAGCGCCTGCTGCCGATAATCAAGGGTCCAAAACGTCGTATTTTGAGGTATGCTCGACCTAATGAAGTAATCTTGGTCTTTCTAGAAAGATAAGAGAAATACCTACCTGTTTCATGCAGAAGTCGAGATCTGAATCAATCTCTATCTGAGTGAAATTCCTTCTTCAGGCACGAGTTGTGATACAGTTCGTGACAATTCGAATATGCAACCTTCTACTGACAATTCCTGGAGCTTTAGGTTTTCAAAAGTATCGATCTTGGTATCGTTGCAAGGCTCAAAGAAATATCTGCAACTCTCGTGAAGAGGTCAAGAACAAAATCGATCTCTATCTTTGTCAACATGCATCCGTAATTTGGTGACGTGATGTCGTTCCAGACTGTCATATCTTTGTAGCGTCTGATGGCCATATATTGAGCTGTTGGTGTTCAAATGGGATGAAACCAGTGTCTCATTAAAACTAATATCCATATAATAAAGTTTCATGTAGACATCGAATCGTAATTCGGCCAGTAACAGGGTCAAAGAAGCATAATACGCTAAATGATCAGAATGCAACTAGTTAAATAGCCTTGTGAATGTGCCAAGTAGATAACCAAGCGCCTTGGCTCTTTTAAGAAGCGTCCAGTGAAGCTAATCAATCGTCTACTCAGAATACAGAACATTATGATGGGTGGAAAAGTAATTTTGAAAGAAGTATTAAGATATTCAAAGTCCAAGCTTGACCAGAAAATGAGGCACCATTTTAAATAAAAGTTCTGAAGATCAAGTACTGTAATAGAAAGGACAAAAGCTTCAGCAACTCTATTAGAAGAAAGAGAAAAAAAACGTTAATAAAGACAAAAGTAAAAAAGCTGCAAAAGCAAAAACACTAAAGATTGAATTCAAGCGTCTACTGCCGATAATTAAGCGTCCGAAACATCGTATAATGCGGTATGCTCGTCCTAATGAAGTGATCGTGGTTTTGTTAGAAAGATAAGAGAAGTACCGTGTGATACTGTTCGTGACAATCAGAACATGCAACAGTCTGCTGACAATTACTGGAGCGATGGGTGTTCAAAAGTATCGATCTTGGTATCGTTGGAAGGCTCAAAGAAATATTTGGAACTCTCGTGAAGAGCACAAGAGCGAAATCGATCTCTATCTTGGTCAAAATGCATCCGTAAGTTGGTGACGTGATGTCGTTCCTGACTGTCATACCTTTGTTGCGTCTGATGGCCATATATTGTGCTGATGGTGTTCGAATTGGATGAAACCGGTGTCTCATTAAAGTTAATATCCTTATAAACAAGTTTCATGAAGACATCGAATCATAATTCGGCCAGTAACAGGGTCAAAGAAGCATAATACGCTAAATGGTCAGAATGCTTCGAGTTAAATAGCCTTGTGAATGTGCCAAGTGGATAACCAAGCACCTTAGCTCTTTTAAGAAGAGTCCAGTGAAGCTAATCAAGCGTTTACTTTGAATACAGAACATTATGATGGGTGGAGAAGTAATTTTCATTGAAGTATTAAGATATTCAAAGTCCAAGCTTGACCAGAAAATGAGGTACCCTTTTCAATAAAGTTCTGAAGCATCAAGTACTATAATAGAAGAAGACAAAACCTTCAGCAACTCCAACAGAAGAAAGATAAAAATTGCGTGAATAAAGACAAAAGTACAAAAGCTGCAACAGCAAAAAGACTGAAGATTGAAGTCAAGCGCCTGCTACTGATAATCAGTCGTCCGAAATGTCATATATTGTGGTATGCTCGTACTAATTAAGTGAACTTGGTTTTGTTAGAAAGAAAAGATTAATACCTACATGTTTCCTGAAGAAGCCGCGATCTGTATCAATCTCTATCGGAGTGAAATTCCTTCTTCAAGCTTGAGATGTGATACTGTTCGTGACAATCAGAACATGCAACCGTCTGCTAACAATTTCTGGAACTTTGGGTTTTCAAAATTATCGATCTCGGTATCGTTGGAAGGCTCAAAGAAATATCTGCAACTCTCGTGAAGATGTCAAGAACGAAATCGATCTCTATCTTCGTCAAAATGCATCCGTAAGTTGGTGACGTGATGTCGTTCCTGACTGTCATACCTTTGTTGTGTCTGATGGCCATATATTGAGCTGATGGTGTTCGAATTGGATGAAATCGGTGACTCATTAAAGCTAATATCCATATAAAGAACTTTCATGTAGACATCGAATCCTAATTCGGCCTGTAGCAGGGTCAAAGAAGCATAATACGCTAAATGGTCTAAATGCTATGAGTTAAATAGCCTTGTGAATGTGCCAAGTGGATAACCAAGCGCCTTAGCTCTTTTAAGAAGCGTCCAGTGAAGTTAATCAAGCGTCTACTCAGAATACAGACCATTATGATGGGTGGAGAAGTAAAGTTGAATCGAAGTTTTAAGATATTCAACGTCCAAGCTTGACCAGAAAATGTGGTACCCTTTTCAATAAAGTTCTGCAGCATCAAGTACTGTAATATAAGAATGTAAAAGCTTCAGCAACTCTAATAGAAGAAAGAGAAAAAAACTGTGAATAAAGACATAAGTACAAAAGCTGCAACAGCAAAAAGACTGAAGATTGAAGTCAAGCGTCTGCTGCCGATAATCAAGGGTCCAAAACGTCGTATTTTGAGGTACGCTCGGCCTAAAGAAGTGATCTTGGTTTTTTTAGAAAGATAAGAGAAATAAATACATGTTTCTTGCAGAAGCCGAAATCTGTATCAATCTCTATCGGAGTGAAATCCCTTCATCAAACTTGATATGTGATACTGTTTGTGACAATCAGAACATGCAACCGTCTGCTGACATTTTTTGGAGCTCTGGGTTTTTAAAATTATCGATCTCGATATCTTTGGAAGGCTCAAAGAAATATCTGCAACTCTCGTGAAGAGGTCAGGAGTGAAATCGATCTTTATCTTCGTCAAAATGCATCCGTAAGTTGGTGACGTGATGTCGTTCCTGACTGTCATACCTTTGTTGCGTCTGATGGCCATATATTGAGCTCATGGTGTTCGAATTGGATGAAACCGGTGTCTCACTAAAGCTAATATCCATATAAACAAGTTTCATGAAGACATAGATTCCTAATTCGGCCAGTAAAATGGTCAAAGAAGCATAATACGCTAAATGGTCAGAATGCTACTAGTTAAATAGCCCTGTGAATGTGCCAAGTGGATAACCAAGCGCCTTAGCTCTTTTAAGAAGGGTCCAGTGAAGCTAATCAATCGCCTACTCAGAATATAGAACATTATGATGGGTGGAGAAGTAATTTTGAAAGAAGTATTAAGATATTCAATGTCCAAGCTTGACCAGAAAATGAGGTACCATTTTCAATAAAGTTCTGAAGCATCAACTACTGTAATAGAAAAGGACAAAAGCTTCAACAACTCTAATAGAAGAAAGAGAAAAACAAGTGAGAATAAAGACAAAAGTAAAAAGGCTGCAAAAGCAAAAACACTAAAGATTGAAGTCAAGCGTCTACTGCCGATAATCAAGCGTCCGAAACACCGTGTGATACTGTTCGTGACAATCAGAACATGCAACCTTCTGCTGACAATTTTTGGAGCTTTGGGTGCTCAAAAGTATCGATCTTGGTATCTTTCGAAGGCTCAAATAAATATCCGCAACTCTCGTGAAGAGATCAAGAGCGAAATCGATCTCTATCTTTGTCAAAATGCATCCGTAAGTTGGTGACGTGTTGCCGTTCCAGACAATCATACCTTTGTAGCGTCTGATGGCCATATATTGAGCTGATGGTGTTCGAATTGGATGAAATCGATGTCTCATTAAAGCTAATATACATATAAACAAGTTTCATGAAGACATCGAATCATAATTCGGCCAGTAGCAGGGTCAAACAAGCATGATACGCTAAATGGTCAGAATGCTATGAGTTAAATAGCCTTGTGAATGTGCCAAGTGGATAACCAAGCGCCTTAGCTCTTTTAGGAAGAGTCCAGTGAAGCTAATCAAATGTTTACTTAGAATGCAGAACATTATGATGGGTGGAGAAGTAATTTTCATTGAAGTATTAAGATATTCAAAGTCCAAGCTTGACCAGAAAATGAAGTACCCTTTTCAATAAAGTTCTGAAGCATCAAGTACTATAATAGAAGAAGACAAAACCTTCAGCAACTCCAACCGAAGAAAGATAAAAATTGCGTGAGTAAACACAAATGTACAAAAGCTGCAACAGCAAAAAGACCGAAGATTGAAGTCTAGCGCCTGCTACCGATAATCAATCATCCGAAATGTTGTATTTTGCGGTATGCTCGTCCTAATTAAGTGATCTTGGTTTTGTCAGAAAGATAAGAGAAATACCTACATGTCTCCTGAAGAAGCCGAGATCTGTATCAATCTCTATCAGAGTGAAATTCCTTCTTCAAGCTTGAGATGTGATACTGTCGTGACAATCAGAACATGCAACCGTCTGCTAACAATTTTTGGAGCTTTGGGTTTTCAAAATTATTCATCTCGGTATCATTGGAAGACTCAAAGAAATATCTGCAACTCTCGTGAAGAGGTCAAGAACGAAATCGATCACTATTTTCGTCAAAATGCATCCGCAAGTTGGAGACGTGATGTCGTTCCTGACTGTCATACCTTTGTTGTGTCTGATGGCCACATATTGAGCTGATGGTGTTCGAATTGGATGAAACTGGTGTCACATTGAAGCTAATATCCATATAAAGAAGTTTGATGAAGACATCGAATCGTAATTCGGCCAGTAACAGGGTCAAAGAAGCATAATACGCTAAATGGTCTGAATGCTTTGAGTTAAATAGACTTGTGAATGTGCCATGTGGATAACCAAGCGCCTTAGCTCCTTTAAGAAGCGTCCTGTGAAGCTAATCAAGCGTCTACTCAGAATACAGACCATCATGATTGGTGGAGAAGTAAAGTTGAATCGAAGTTTTAAGATATTCAACGTCCAAGCTTGATCAGAAAATGAGGTACCCTTTTCAAGAAAGTTCTGAAGCATCAAGTACTGTAATATAAGAATATAAAAGCTTCAGCAACTCTTAAAGAAGAAAGAGAAAAAAAGTGTGGATAAAGACATAAGCACAAAAGCTGCAACAGCAAAAAGACTGAAGATTGAAGTCAAGCGTCTGCTGCCGACAACCAAGGGTCCAAAACGTCGTATTTTGAGGTATGCTCGACCTAATGAAGTAATCTTGGTCTTTTTAGAAAGATAAGAGAAATACCTACCTGTTTCATGCAGAAGTCGAGATCTGAATCAATCTCTATCTGAGTGAAATTCCTTCTTCAAGCATGAGTTGTGATACTGTTCGTGACAATTCGAATATGCAACCTTCTACTGACAATTCCTAGAGCTTTATGTTTTCAAAAGTATCGATCTTGGTATCGTTGCAAGGCTCGAAGAAATATCTGCAACTCTCGTGAAGAGGTCAAGAGCGAAATCGATCTCTATCTTTGTCAACATGCATCCGTAAGTTGGTGACGTGATGCTGTTCCTGATTGTCATACCTTTGTAGCGTCTGATGCAATATATTAAGCATGAAGACATCGAATCCTAATTCAGCCAGTAACATGGTCAAAGAAGCATAATACGCTAAATGGTCAGAATGCTACTAGTTAAATAGCCTTGTGAATGTGCCAAGTGGATAATCAAGCGCCTTAGCTCTTTTAAGAAGCGTCCAGTGAAGCTAATCAATCGTCTACTCAGAATACAGAACATTATGATGGGTGGAGAAGTAATTTTGAAAGAAGTATTAAGATATTCAAAGTCCAAGCTTGACCAGAAAATGAGGTACCATTTTAAATAAAGTTCTGAAGCATCAAGTACTTTAATAGAAAAGGACTAAGCTTCAGCAACTCTATGAGAAGAAAGAGAAAAAAGCGTGAATAAAGACAAAAGTAAAAAAGCTGCAAAAGCAAAAACACTGAAGATTGAAGTCAAGCGGCTACTGCCGATAATCAAGCGTCCGAAACGTCGTATTTTGAGGTATGCTCGTCCTAATGAAGTGATCTTGGTTTTGTTAGAAAGATAAGAGAAGTACCGTGTGGTACTGTTCATAAAAATCAGAACATGCAACCATCTGCTGACAAATTCTGGTGCTTTGGGCGTTCCAAAGTTTCGATATTGGTACAGTTGGAAGGCTCAAAGAAATATCTGCAACTCTCTTAAGAGGTCAAGAGCGAAATCGATCTCTACCTTTGCCAAAATGCTTCCGTATGTTGGTGACGTGATGCCGTTCCTGACAGTCATACCTTTGTAGCGTCTGATGGCCATATATTGAGCTGATGGTGTTCGAATTGGATGAAACCGGTGTCTCATTAAAGCTAATATCCATATAAACAAGTTTCATGAAGACATTGAATCCTAATTCGGCCAATAACATGGTCAAAGTAGCAATAATACGCAAAATACGCAAAATGGTCAGAATCCTACGAGTTAAACAGACTTGTGAATGTGCAAAGTGGATAACCAAGCGCCTTCGCTCATTTAAGAAGCGTCAAGTGATGCTAATCAAGCGTCTTCTCAGAATACAGAACATTATGATTGGTGGAGAAGTATTTTTGAATGAAGTTTTAAGACATTCAAACGTCCAAGCTTGACCAGAAAATGAGGTACCCTTTTCAAAAAAGTTATGAAGCAACAAGTACTGTAGTATAAGAATATAAAAGCTTTAGCAACTCTAATAGAAGAAAGAGAAGAAAAGCGTGAATAAAGACAAAAGTACAAAAGCGGCAACAAACAAAAACATTGAAGATTGAAGTCAAGCGTCTGCTGCCGATAATCTATCATCCGAAACGTCGTATTTTGAGGTACGCTTGGCCTAAAGAAGTGATCTTGTTTTATAGAAAGATAATAGAAATAAATACATGTTTCGTGAAGAAGCCGAGATCTGTATCAATCTCTATCGGAGTGAAATTACTTCTTCAAGCTTGAGATGTGATACTATTGGTGACAATCAGAACATGCAACCGTCTGCTGACAATTTCTGGAGCTTTGGGTGTTCAAAATTATCGATCTCGGTATCGTTGGAAGGCTCAGAAAAATATCTGCAACTCTCATGAAGAGGTCAAGAGCGAAATCGATCTCTATCTTCTTCAAAATGCATCCGTAAGTTGGTGACTTTATGTCGTTCCTGACTGTCATACCTTTGTTGCGTCTGATGGTCATATATTGAGATGATGGGGTTCGAATTGGATGAAACCGGTTTTTCATTAAAGCTAATATTCATATAAAGAAGTTTGATGAAGACATCGAATCGTAATTCGGCCAGTAACAGGGTCAAAGAAGCATAATATGCTAAATGGTCTGAATGCTATGAGTTAAATAGCCTTGTGAAAGTGCCAAGTGGATAACCAAGTGCCTTAGCTCCTTTAAGAAGCGTCCTGTGAAGCTAATCAAGCGTCTACTCAGAATACAGAACATTATGATGGGTGGAGAAGTAAAGTTGAATCGAAGTTTTAAGATATTCAACGTCCAAGCTTGACCAGAAAATGAGGTACCCTTTTCAACAAAGTTCTGAAGCATCAAGTACTGTAATATAAGAAATATAAACTTCAGCAACTCTTAAAGAAGAAAGAAAAAAAAGTGTGGATAAAGACATAAGCACAAAAGCTGCAACAGCAAAAAGACTGAAGATTGAAGTCAAGCGTCTGCTGCCGACAACCAAGGGTCCAAAACGTCGTATTTTGAGGTATGCTCGTCCTAATGAAGTAATCTTGGGTTTTTTAGAATGATAAGAGAAATACCTACCTGTTTCATGAAGAAGTCGATTTCTAAATAAATCTCTTTCTGAGTGAAATTCCTTTTCAAGCATGAGGTGTGATACAGTTCATGACAATGCGAATATGCAACCTTCTGCTGACAATTTCTGGAGCTTTAGGTTTTCAAAATTATCGATCTTGGTATCGTTGGAAGGCTCAAAGAAATATCTACAACTCTCGTGAAGAGGTCAAGAGCGAAATCGATCTCTATCTTTGTCAACATGCATCCGTAAGTTGGTGATGTGATGCCGTTCCTGACTGTCATACCTTTGTAGCATCTGATGCCATATATTGAGCTGATGGTGTTCGGATTGGATGAAACCGATGTCTCATTAAAGCTAATATCCATATAAACAAGTTTCATGAAGACATCGAATCCTAATTCGGCCAGTAACATGGTCAAAGAAGCATAAGACGCTAAATGGTCAGAATGCTATGAGTTAAATAGACCTGTAAATGTTCAAAGCGGATACCCATGCGCCTTAGCTCATTTAACAAGCGGCCAGTGAAGCGAATCAAGCGTCTTCTCAGAATACAGAACATTATGATGGGCGGAGAAATAATTTTGAAAGAAGTATTAAGATATTCAAAGTCCAAGCTTGACCAGAAAATGAGGTACCATTTTCAATAAAGTTCTGAAGCATAAAGTACTGTAATAGAAAAGGACAAAAGCTTCCGCAAATCTAATAGAAGAAAGAGAAAAAAAGCGTGAATAAAGACAAAAATAAAAAAGCTGCAAAAGCAAAAACACTAAAGATTTAAGTCAAGCGTCTACTGCCGATAATCAAGCGTCCGAAACATCGTATTTTGAGGTATGCTCGTCCTAATGAAGTGATCTTGGTTTGGTTAGAGAGATAAGAGAAGTACCGTGTGATACTGTTCGTGACAATCAGAACATGCAACCGTCTGCTGACAATTTCTGGAGCTTTAGGTGTTCAAAAGTATCGATCTTGGTATCTTTGGAAGGCTCAAACAAATATCTGCAACTCTCGTGAAGAGGTCAAGAGTGAATTCGATCTGTATCTTTGTCAAAATGCATCCGTAAGTTGGTGACGTGATGCCGTTCCTGACTCTCATAACTTTGTAGCGTCTGATGGGCATATATTGAGCTGATCGTTTTCGAATTGGATGAAATCAATATCTCATTAAAGCTAATATCCATATAAACAAGTTTTATGAAGACATCGAATCTTAATTCGGCCAATAACATGGTCAAAGTAGCATAATACGCAAAATGGTCAGAATCCTACGAGTTAAACAAACTTGTGAATGTGCAAAGTGGATAACCAAGCACCTTCGCTCATTTAAGTAGCGTCGAGTGAAGCTAATCAAGCGTCTTCTCAGAATACAGATCATTATGATGGGTGGAGAAGTAATTTTGATTGAAGTTTTAAGATATTCAACGTCCAAGCTTGATCAGAAAATAAGGTACCCTTTTCAAGAAAGTTCTGAAGCATCAAGTACTGTAGTATGAGAATATAAAAGCTTCAGCAACTCTAATAGAAGAAAGAGAAGAAGAGCGTGAATAAAGACAAAAGTACAAAAGCGGCAACAGCAAAAACACTGAAGATTGAAGCCAAGCGTCTGCTGCTGATAATCTAGCATCCGAAACGTCTTATTTTGAGGTACGCTCGGCCTAAAGAAGTGATCTTGGTTGTTTTAGAAAGTTAAGATAAATAAATACATGTTTCGTGTAGAAGCCGAGATCTGTATCAATCTCTATCGGAGTGAAATTCCTTCTTCAAGCTTGAGATGTGATACTGTTCGTGACAATCAGAACATGCAACCGTCTGCTGACAATTTCTTGAGCTTTGGGTGTTCAAACTTATCGATCTCGGTATCGTTGGAAGGTTCAAATAAATATCTGCAACTCTCGTGAAGAGGTCAAGAGCGAAATCGATCTCTATCTTCGTCAAAATGCATCTGTAAGTTGGTGACGTTATGTCGTTCCTGACTGTCATACCTTTGTTGCGTCTGATGGCCATATATTGAGCTGATGGGGTTCGAATTGGATGAAACCGGGGTCTCATTAAAGCTAATATCCATATAAAGCTGTTTCGTGAAGACACCAAACCGTAATTCGGCCAGTAACAGGGTTAAAGAAGCATAATATGCTAAATGGTCCGAATGCTATGAGTTAAATAGCCTTGTGAATGTGCCAAATGGATAACCAAGCGCCTTAGCTCTTTTAAGAAATTTCCTGTGAAGCTAATCAAGCGTCTACTCAGAATATAGACCATTATGATGGGTGGAGAAGTAAAGTTGAATCGAAGTTTCAAGATATTCAACGTCCAAGCTTGACCAGAAAATGAGGTACCCTTTTCAATAAAGTTCTGAAGCATCAAGTACTGTAATATAAGAATATAAAAGCTTCAGCAAATCTAATAGAAGAAAGAGAAAAAAAGTGTGAATAAAGACATAAGTACAAAAGCAGCAACAGCAAAAAGACTGAAGATTGAAGTCAAGCGTCTGCTGCTGACAATCAAGGGTCCAAAACATCGTATTTTGAGGTATGCTTGTCCTAATGAAGTAATCTTGGGTTTTTTGGAAAGTTAAGAGAAATACCTACCTGTTTCATGCTGAAGTCGATTTCTGAATCAATATCTATCTGAGTGAAATTCCTTTTTCAGGCATGAGGTGTGATACAGTTCGTGACAATGCGAATATGCAACCTTCTGCTGACAATTTCTGGAGCTTTAGGTTTTCAAAATTATCGATCTTGGTATCGTTGGAAGGCTCAAAGAAATATCTACAACTCTCGTGAAGAGGTCAAGAGCGAAATCGATCTCTATCTTTGTCAACATGCATGCGTAAGTTGGTGACGTGATGCCGTTCTTGACTGTCATGCCTTTGTTCCGTCTGATGGCCATATATTGAGCTCATGGTGTTCGAATTGGATGAAACCGGTGTCTCACTAAAGCTAATATCCTTATAAACAAGTTTCATGAAGACATCGAATCCTAATTCGGCCAGTAACATGGTCAAAGAAGCATAATACGCTAAATGGTTGGAATTCTACTAGTTAAATAGCCCTGTGAATGTGCCAAGTAGATAACCAAGCGCCTTAGCTCTTTTAAGAAGTGTCCAGTGAAGCTAATCAATCGTCTACTCAGAATACAGAACATTATGATGGGTGGAGAAGTAATTTTGAAAGAAGTATTAAGATATTCAATGTCCAAGCTTGACCAGAAAATGAGGTACCATTTTCAATAAAGTTCTGAAGCATCAAGTACTGTAATAGAAAAGGACAAAAGCTTCAGCAACTCTAATAGAAGAAAGAAAAAAAAAGTGTGAATAAAGACAAAAGTAAAAAAGCTGCAAAAGCAAAAACACTAAAGATTGAAGTCAAGCGTCTACTGCCGATAATCAAGCGTCCGAAACGCCATATTTTAAGGTATGCTCGTCCTAATCAAGTGATCATGGTTTTGTTAGAAAGATAAGAGAAGTACCGTGTGATACTGTTCGTGACAATCAGAAAATGCAACCTTGTGCTAAAAATTTTTGGAGCTTTGGGTGTTCAAAAGTATCGATCTTGGTATCTTTGGAAGGCTCAAATAAATATCTGCAACTCTTTTGATGAGGTCAAGAAAGAATTCGATCTCAATCTTTCTCAAAATGCATCCGTAAGTTGGTGACGTGATGTCGTTTCTGACAGTCATACCTTTGTTGCATTTGATGGCCATATATTGAGCAGATGGTGTTCGAATTGGATGAAACCGGTGTCTCATTAAAGCTAATATCCGTATAAACAAGTTTCATGAAGACATTGAATCCTAATTCGGCCATTAACAGGGTCAAAGAAGCCTAATACGCAAACTGGTCAGAATGCTACGAGTTAAACAAACTTGTGAATGTGCAAAGTGGATAACTAATGAGTTGTGATACTGTTCGTGACAATTCGAACATGCAACCTTCTGCTGACAATTTCTGGAGTTTTAGGTTTTCAAAAGTATCGATCTTGGTATCATTAGAAGGCTCAAAGAAATATCTGTAACTCTCGTGAAAAGGTCAAGAGCGAAATCGATCTCTATCTTCGACAACATGCATCCGTAATTTGGGGACATGATGCCGTTCCTGACTGTATTACCTTGTAGCGTCTGATGCCATATATTGGGCTTATGGTGTTCGAATTGGATGAATCCGATGTCTCACTAAAGCTAATATCCGTATAAACAATTTTCATGATGACTTCGAATCCTAATTCGGCCAGTAACATGGTCAAAGAAGCATAATAAGCTAAATGGTCAGAATGCTATTAGTTAAATAGCCTTGTGAATGTGCCAAGTGGATAACCAAGCGCCTTAGCTCTTTTAAGAAGCGCCCAGTGAAGCTAATCAATCGTCTACTCAGAATACAGAACATTATGATGGGTGGAGAAGTAATTTTGAAAGAAGCATTAAGATATTCATAGTCCAAGCTTGACCAGAAAATGAGGTACCATTTTCAATAAAGTTCTGAAGCATCAAGTACAGTAATTGAAAAGGATAAAAGCTCCAGCAACTCTAATAGAAGAAAGAGAAAAAAAGTGTGAATAAAGATAAAAGTAAAAAAGCTGCAAAAGCAAAAACACTAAAGATTGAAGTCAAGCGTCTACTGCCGATAATCAAGCGTCCGAAACGTCGTATTTTGAGGTATGCTCGTCCTAATGAAGTGATCTTGGTATTGTAAGAAAGATAAGAGAAGTATCGTGTGATACGGTTCGTGACAATCGGAACGTGCAACCATCAGCTGACAATTTCTGGAGTTTTGGGTGTTCAAAAGTATCGATCTTGGTATCTTTGGAGTAGCAATAATACGCAAAATACACAAAATGGTCAGAATCCTACGAGTTAAACAGACTTGTGAATGTGCAAAGTGGATAATCAAGCGCCTTCACTCATTTAAGAAGCGTCGAGTGATGCTAATCAAGCGTCTTCTAAGAATACAGAACGTTATGATTGGTGGAGAAGTATTTTTGAATGAAGTTTTAAGACATTCAACGTCCAAGCTTGACCAGAAAATGAGGTACCCTTTTCAAAAAAGTTATGAAGCATCAAGTACTGTAGTATGAGAATATAAAAGCTTTAGCAACTCTAATAGAAGAAAGAGAAGAAAAGCGTGAATAAAGACAAAAGTACAATAGCGGCAACAGCAAAAACATTGAAGATTGAAGTCAAGCGTCTGCTGCCGATAATCTAGCATCCGAAACGTCGTATTTTGAGGTACTCTTGGCCTAAAGAAGTGATCTTGGTTTTTCTAGAAAGATAATAGAAATAAATACATGTTTCGTGAAGAAGCCGAGATCTGTATCAATCTCTATCGGAGTGAAATTCCTTCTTCAAGCTTGAGATGTGATACTGTTGGTGACAATCAGAACATGAAACCGTCTGCTGACAATTTCTGGAGCTTTGGGTGTTCAAAATTATCGATCTCGGTATCGTTGGAAGGCTCAGAAAAATATCTGCAACTCTCGTGAAGAGGTCAAGAGCGAAATCGATCTCTATCTTCTTCAAAATGCATCCGTAAGTTGGTGACTTTATGTCGTTCCTGACTGTCATACCTTTGTTGCGTCTGATGGTCATATATTGAGATGATGGGGTTCGAATTGGATGAAACCGGTGTCTCATTAAAGCTAATATTCATATAAAGAAGTTTGATGAAGACATCGAATCGTAATTCGGCCAGTAACAGGGTCAAAGAAGCATAATATGCTAAATGGTCTGAATGCTATGAGTTAAATAGCCTTGTGAAAGTGCCAAGTGGATAACCAAGTGCCTTAGCTCCTTTAAGAAGCGTCCTGTGAAGCTAATCAAGCGTCTACTCAGAATACAGAACATTATGATGGGTGGAGAAGTAAAGTTGAATCGAAGTTTTAAGATATTCAACGTCCAAGCTTGACCAGAAAATGAGGTACCCTTTTCAACAAAGTTCTGAAGCATCAAGTACTGTAATATAAGAATATAAAAGCTTCAGCAACTCTTAAAGAAGAAAGAGAAAAAAAGTGTGAATAAAGACATAAGCACAAAAGCTGCAACAGCAAAAAGACTGAAGATTGAAGTCAAGCGTCTGCTGCCGACAACCAAGGGTCCAAAACGTCGTATTTTGAGGTATGCTCGTCCTAATGAAGTAATCTTGGGTTTTTTAGAAAGATAAGAGAAATACCTACCTGTTTCATGCAGAAGTCGATTTCTGAATAAATCTCTTTCTGAGTGAAATTACTTTTTCAAGCATGAGGTGTGGTACAGTTCGTGACAATGCGAATATGCAACCTTCTGCTGACAATTTCTGGAGCTTTAGGTTTTCAAAAGTATCGATCTTGGTGTCGTTGGAAGGGTCAAAGAAATATCTGCAACTCTCCTGAAGAGGTCAAGAGCGAAATCGATCTCTATCTTTGTTAACATGCATCCGTAAGTTGGTGACGTGATGCCGTTCCTGACTGTCATACCTTTGTAGCGTCTGATGCCATATATTGAGCTGAAGGGGTTCGAATTGGATGAAACCGATGTCTCATTAAAGCTAATATCCATATAAACAAGTTTCATGAAGACATCGAATCCTAATTCGGCCAGTAACATGGTCAAAGAAGCATAAGACGCTAAATGGTCAGAATGCTATGAGTTAAATAGACCTGTAAATGTTCAAAGCGGATACCCATGCGCCTTAGCTCATTTAACAAGCGGCCAGTGAAGCGAATCAAGCGTCTTCTCAGAATACAGAACATTATGATGGGCGGAGAAATAATTTTGAAAGAAGTATTAAGATATTCAAAGTCCAAGCTTGACCAGAAAATGAGGTACCATTTTTAATAAAGTTCTGAAGCATAAAGTACTGTAATAGAAAAGGACAAAAGCTTCAGCAACTCTAATAGAAGAAAGAGAAAAAAAGCGTGAATAAAGACAAAAGTAAAAAAGCTGCAAAAGCAAAACCACTAAAGATTTAAGTCAAGCGTCTACTGCCGATAATCAAGCGTCTGAAACGTCGTATTTTGAGGTATGCTCGTCCTAATTAAGTGATCTTGGTTTTGTTAGAGAGATAAGAGAAGTACCGTGTGATACTGTTCGTGACAATCAGAACATGCAACCGTCTGCTGACAATTTCTGGAGCTTTAGGTGTTCAAAAGTATCGATCTTGGTATCTTTGGAAGGCTCAAACAAATATCTGCAACTCTCGTGAAGAGGTCAAGAGTGAATTCGATCTGTATCTTTGTCAAAATGCATCCGTAAGTTGGTGACGTGATGCCGTTCCTGACTCTCATAACTTTGTAGCGTCTGATGGGCATATATTGAGCTGATCGTTTTCGAATTGGATGAAATCGATATCTCATTAAAGCTAATATCCATATAAACAAGTTTTATGAAGACATCGAATCTTAATTCGGCCAATAACATGGTCAAAGTAGCATAATACGCAAAATGGTCAGAATCCTACGAGTTAAACAAACTTGTGAATGTGCAAAGTGGATAACCAAGCACCTTCGCTCATTTAAGTAGCGTCGAGTGAAGCTAATCAAGCGTCTTCTCAGAATACAGATCATTATGATGGGTGGAGAAGTAATTTTGATTGAAGTTTTAAGATATTCAACGTCCAAGCTTGATCAGAAAATGAGGTACCCTTTTCAAGAAAGTTCTGAAGCATCAAGTACTGTAGTATGAGAATATAAAAGCTTCAGCAACTCTAATAGAAGAAAGAGAAGAAGAGCGTGAATAAAGACAAAAGTACAAAAGCGGCAATAGCAAAAACACTGAAGATTGAAGTCAAGCGTCTACCGCCGATAATCTAGTATCCGAAACGTCATATTTTGAGGTACGCTCGGCCTAAAGAAGTGATCTTGGTTTTTTTAGAAAGATAAGATAAATAAATACATGTTTCGTGAAGAAGCCGAGATCTGTATCAATCTCTATCGGTGTGAAATTCCTTCTTCAAGCTTGAGATGTGATACTGTTCGTGACAATCAGAATATGCAACCGTCTGCTGACAATTTCTGGAGCTTTGGGTGTTCAAACTTATCGATCTCGGTATCGTTGGAAGGTTCAAATAAATATCTGCAACTCTCGTGAAGAGGTCAAGAGCGAAATCTATCTCTATCTTCGTCAAAATGCATCCGTAAGTTGGTGACGTTATGTCGTTCCTGACTGTCATACCTTTGTTGCGTCTGATGGCCATATATTGAGCTGATGGGTTCGAATTGGATGAAACTGGGGTCTCATTAAAGCTAATATCCATATAAAGAAGTTTCGTGAAGACACAAAATCGTAATTCGGCCAGTAACAGGGTTAAAGAAGCATAATATGCTAAATGGTCCGAATGCTATGAGTTAAATAGCCTTGTGAATGTGCCAAATGGATAACCAAGCGCCTTAGCTCTTTTAAGAAATGTCCTGTGAAGCTAATCAAGCGTCTACTCAGAATATAGACCATTATGAAGGGTGGAGAAGTAAAGTTGAATCGAAGTTTTAAGATATTCAACGTCCAAGCTTGACCAGAAAATGAGGTACCCTTTTCAATAAAGTTCTGAAGCATCAAGTACTGTAATATAAGAATATAAAAGCTTCAGCAAATCTAATAGAAGAAAGAGAAAAAAAGTGTGAATAAAGACATAAGTACAAAAGCAGCAACAGTAAAAAGACTGAAGATTGAAGTCAAGCGTTTGCTGCCGATAATCAAGGATCCAAAACGTCGTATTTTGAGGTATGCTCGTCCAAATGAAGTAATCTTGGTCTTTTTAGAAATATAGGAGAAATACCTACCAGTTTTGATGCAGAAGTCGAGATCCGAATCATTCTCTGTCGGAGTGAAATTCCTTCTTCAAGCATGAGTTTTGATACTGTTCGTGACAATTCGAATAAGCAACCTTCTACTGACAATTCCTGGAGCTTTAGGTTTTCAAAAGTATCGATCTTGGTGTCGTTGCAAGGCTAAAAGAAATATCTGCAACTCTCGTGAAGAGGTCAAGAGCGAAATCGATCTCTATCTTTGTCAACATGCATGCGTAAGTTGGTGACGTGATGCCGTTCTTGACTGTCATGCCTTTGTTCCGTCTGATGGCCATATATTGAGCTCATGGTGTTCGAATTGGATGAAACCGGTGTCTCACTAAAGCTAATATCCTTATAAACAAGTTTCATGAAGACATCGAATCCTAATTCGGCCAGTAACATGGTCAAAGAAGCATAATACGCTAAATGGTTGGAATTCTACTAGTTAAATAGCCCTGTGAATGTGCCAAGTAGATAACCAAGCGCCTTAGCTCTTTTAAGAAGTGTCCAGTGAAGCTAATCAATCGTCTACTCAGAATACAGAACATTATGATGGGTGGAGAAGTAATTTTGAAAGAAGTATTAAGATATTCAATGTCCAAGCTTGACCAGAAAATGAGGTACCATTTTCAATAAAGTTCTGAAGCATCAAGTACTGTAATAGAAAAGGACAAAAGCTTCAGCAACTCTAATAGAAGAAAGAAAAAAAAAGTGTGAATAAAGACAAAAGTAAAAAAGCTGCAAAAGCAAAAACACTAAAGATTGAAGTCAAGCGTCTACTGCCGATAATCAAGCGTCCGAAACGCCATATTTTAAGGTATGCTCGTCCTAATCAAGTGATCATGGTTTTGTTAGAAAGATAAGAGAAGTACCGTGTGATACTGTTCGTGACAATCAGAAAATGCAACCTTGTGCTAAAAATTTTTGGAGCTTTGGGTGTTCAAAAGTATCGATCTTGGTATCTTTGGAAGGCTCAAATAAATATCTGCAACTCTTTTGATGAGGTCAAGAAAGAATTCGATCTCAATCTTTCTCAAAATGCATCCGTAAGTTGGTGACGTGATGTCGTTTCTGACAGTCATACCTTTGTTGCATTTGATGGCCATATATTGAGCAGATGGTGTTCGAATTGGATGAAACCGGTGTCTCATTAAAGCTAATATCCGTATAAACAAGTTTCATGAAGACATTGAATCCTAATTCGGCCATTAACAGGGTCAAAGAAGCCTAATACGCAAACTGGTCAGAATGCTACGAGTTAAACAAACTTGTGAATGTGCAAAGTGGATAACTAATGAGTTGTGATACTGTTCGTGACAATTCGAACATGCAACCTTCTGCTGACAATTTCTGGAGTTTTAGGTTTTCAAAAGTATCGATCTTGGTATCATTGGAAGGCTCAAAGAAATATCTGTAACTCTCGTGAAAAGGTCAAGAGCGAAATCGATCTCTATCTTCGACAACATGCATCCGTAATTTGGGGACATGATGCCGTTCCTGACTGTATTACCTTTGTAGCGTCTGATGCCATATATTGGGCTTATGGTGTTCGAATTGGATGAATCCGATGTCTCACTAAAGCTAATATCCGTATAAACAATTTTCATGATGACTTCGAATCCTAATTCGGCCAGTAACATGGTCAAAGAAGCATAATAAGCTAAATGGTCAGAATGCTATTAGTTAAATAGCCTTGTGAATGTGCCAAGTGGATAACCAAGCGCCTTAGCTCTTTTAAGAAGCGCCCAGTGAAGCTAATCAATCGTCTACTCAGAATACAGAACATTATGATGGGTGGAGAAGTAATTTTGAAAGAAGCATTAAGATATTCATAGTCCAAGCTTGACCAGAAAATGAGGTACCATTTTCAATAAAGTTCTGAAGCATCAAGTACAGTAATTGAAAAGGATAAAAGCTCCAGCAACTCTAATAGAAGAAAGAGAAAAAAAGTGTGAATAAAGACAAAAGTAAAAAAGCTACAAAAGCAAAAAAACTAAAGATTGAAGTCAAGCGTCTACTGCCGATAATCAAGCGTCCGAAACGCCGTATTTTAATGTATGCTCGTCCTAATCAAGTGATCATGCTTTTGTTAGAAAGATACGAGAAGTACCGTGTGATACTGTTCGTGACAATCAAAACATGCAACCGTCTGCTGACAATTTTTGGAGCTTTGGGTGTTCAAAAGTATCGATCTTGGTATCTTCGAAAGGCTCAAATAAATATCTGCAACTCTCGTGAAAAGGTCAAGAGCGAAATCGATCTCTATCTTCGTCAAAATGCATCCGTAAGTTGGTGACGTGATGTCGTTCCTGACTGTCATACCTTTGTTGCGTCTGATGGCCATATATTGAGCTGATGATGTTCGAATTGGATGAAACCGGTGTCTCATTGAAGCTAATATCCATATAAAGAAGTTTCATGAATCGAATCGTAATTCGGCCAGTAACAGGGTCAAAGAAGCATAATACGCTAAATGGTCCGAATGCTATGAGTTAAATAGCCTTGTGAATGTGCCAAGTGGATAACCATTATGATGGGTGGAGAAGTAAAGTTGAATCGAAGTTTTAAGATATTCAACGTCCAAGCTTGACCAGAAAATGAGGGACCCTTTTCAATAAAGTTCTGAAGCATCAAACACTGTAATATAAGAATATAAAAGAATCAGCAACTCTAATTGATGAAAGAGAAAAAAGTGTGAATAAAGACATAAGTACAAAAGCTGCAACAGCAAAAAGACTGAAAATTGAAGTCAAGCGTCTGCTGCCGATAATCAAGGATCCAAAACGTCGTATTTTGAGGTATGCTCGTCCAAATGAAGTAATCTTGGTCTTTTTAGAAAGATAGGAGAAATACCTACCTGTTTCATGCAGAAGTCGAGATCTGAATCAATCTCTGTCGGAGTGAAATTCCTTCTTCAAGCATGAGTTTTGATACTGTTCGTGACAATTCGAATATGCAACCTTCTACTGAATATTCCTGGAGCTTTAGGTTTTCAAAGTTCCTTACTGTCATACCTTTGTAGCTTCTAATGGGCATATATTGAGCTGAGGGTGTTCGAATCGGATAAAATCGACGTCTCATTAAAGCTAATATACATATAAACAAGTTTCACGAAGACATCGTATCATAATTCGGCCAGTAACAGGGTCAAAGAAGCATAATACGCTAAATGGTCAGAATGCTACGAGTTAAATTGCTTTGTGAATGTACCAAGTGGATAACCAAGCACCTTAGCTTTTTTAAGAAGAGTCCAGTGAAGCTAATCAAGCGTTTACTTAGAACACAGAACATTATGATGGGTGGAGAAGTAATTTTGATTGAAGTATTAAGATCTTCAAAGTCCAAGCTTGACCAGAAAATGAGGTACCCTTTTCAATAAAGTTCTGAAGCATCAAGTACTATAATAGAAGAAGACAAAACCTTCAGCAACTCCAACAGAAGAAAGATAAAAATTGCGTGAAAAAAGACAAAAGTACAAAAGCTACAATAGCAAAAAGACTGAAGATTGAAGTCAAGCGCCTACTACCGATAATCAATTGTCCGAAATGTCGTATTTTGTGGTATGCTCGTCCTAATTAAGTGATCTTGGTTTTGTTATAAAGATAAGAGAAATACCTACATGTTTCATGAAGAAGCCGAGATCTGTATCAATCTCTATCAGAGTGAAATTCCTTCTTCAAGCTTGAGATGTGATACTGTTCGTGACAATCAGAACATGCAACCGTCTGCTAACAATTTCTGGAGCTTTGGGTTTTCAAAATTATCGATCTCGGTATCATTGGAAGGCTCAAAGAAATATCTGCAACTCTCGTGAAGAGGTCAAGAACGAAATCGATCTCTATCTTCGTCAAAATGCATCCGTAAGTTGGTGACGCGACGTCATTTCTGACTATCATACCTTTGTTGCGTCTGATGGCCATATATTGAGCTAATGGTGTTCGAATTGGATGAAACCGATTTCTCATTGAAGCTAATATCCATATAAAGATGTTTCATGAAGACATCGAATCGTAATTCGGCCAGTAACAGGGTCAAAGAAGCATAATACTCTAAATGGTCCAAATGCTATGAGTTAAATAGCTTTGGGAATGTGCCAAGTGGATAACCAAGCACCTTAGCTCTTTTAAGAAGCGTCCTGTGAAGCTAATCAAGTGTCTATTCAGAATACAGACCATCATGATGGGTGGAGAAGTAAAGTTGAATCGAAGTTTTAAGATATTCAACGTCCAAGCTTGACCAAAAAATGAGGTACCCTTTTCAATAAAGTTCTGAAGCATCAAACACTGTAACATAAGAATATAAAAGAATCGGCAACTCTAATAGAAGAAAGAGAAAAAAAGTGTGAATAAAGATATAAGTACAAAAGCTGCCACAGCAAAAAGACTGAAGATTGAAGTCAAGCGTCTGCTGCCGATAATCAAGGGTCCAAAACGTCGTATTTTTAGGTATGCTCGCCCGAATGAAGTAATCATGGTCATTTTAGAAAGATAAGAGAAATACCTACCTGTTTCATGCAGAAGTAGAGGTCTGAATCAATCTCTATCTGAACGAAATTCCTTCTTCAAGCATGAGTTGTGATACAGTTCGTGACAATTCGAATATGCAACCTTCTACTGACAATTCCTGGAGCTTTAGGTTTTCAAAAGTATCAATCTTGGTATCGTTGCAAGGCTCAAAGAAATATCTGCAACCCTCGTGAAGAGGTCAAGAGCAAAATCGATCTCTATCTTTGTCAACATGCATCCGTAAGTTGGTGACGTGATGCCGTTCCTGACTGTCATACCTTTGTAGCTTCTGATGGGCATATATTGAGCTGATGGTGTTCGAATTGCATGAAATCGATGTCTCGTTAAAGCTAATATACATATAAACAAGTTTCATGAAGACATCGAATCATAATTCGGCCAGTAACTGGGTCAAAGAAGCATAATACGCTAAATGGTCAGAATGCTACGAGTTAAATAGCCCTGTGAATGTGCCAAGTAGATAACCAAGCACCTTAGCTCTTTTAAGAAGAGTCCAGTGAAGCTAATCAAGCGTTTACTTAGAATACAGAACATTATGATGGGTGGAGAAGTAATTTTCATTGAAGTATTAAAATATTCAAAGTCCAAGCTTGACAAGAAAATGAGGTACCCTTTTCAATAAAGTTCTGAAGCATCAAGTACTATAATAGAAGAAGACAAAACCTTCAGCAACTCCAACAGAAGAAAGATAAAAATTGCGTGAATAAAGACAAAAGTACAAAAGCTGCAACAGCAAAAAGACTGAAGATTGAAGTCAAGCGCCTGCTACCGATAATCAAGGGTCCAAAACGTCGTATTTTGAGGTATGCTCGTCCTAAAGAAGTGATCTTGGTTTTTTTAGAAAGATAAGAGAAATAAATACATGTTTCTTGCAGAAGCCGAGATCTGTATCAATCTCTATCGGAGTGAAATCCCTTCATCAAACTTGATATGTGATACTGTTTGTGACAATCAGAACATGCAGCCATCTGTTGACAATTTTTGGAGCTTTGGGTTTTTAAAATTATCGATCTCGGTATCGTTGGAAGGCTCAAAGAAATATCTGCAACTCTCGTGAAGAGGTCAGGAGAGAAATCGATCTTTATCTTTGTCAACATGCATTCGTAATTTGGTGACGTGATGTCGTTCCTGACTGTCATATCTTTGTAGCGTCTGATGGTCATATATTGAGCTGTTGGTGTTCAAATGGGATGAAACCAGTGTCTCATTAAAACTAATATCCATATAATAAAGTTTCATGTAGACATCGAATCGTAATTCGGCCAGTAACAGGGTCAAAGAAGCATAATACGCTAAATGATCAGAATGCTACTAGTTAAATAGCCTTGTGAATGTGCCAAGTAGATAACCAAGCGCCTTGGCTCTTTTAAGAAGCGTCCAGTGAAGCTAATCAATCGTCTACTCAGAATACAGAACATTATGATGGGTGGAGAAGTAATTTTGAAACAAGTATTAAGATATTCAAAGTCCAAGCTCGACCAGAAAATGAGGTACCATTTTAAATAAAGTTCTGAAGCATCAAGTACTGTAATAGAAAGGACAAAAGCTTCAGCAACTCTATTAGAAGAAAGAGAAAAAAATGTTAATAAAGACAAAAGTAAAAAAGCTGCAAAAGCAAAAACACTAAAGATTGAATTCAAGCGTCTACTGCCGATAATTAAGCGTCCGAAACATCGTATAATGAGGTATGCTCGTCCTAATGAAGTGATCGTGGTTTTGTTAGAAAAATAAGAGAAGTACCGTGCGATACTATTCGTGACAATCAGAACATGCAACCGTCTGCTGACAATTATTGGAGCGCTGGGTGTTCAAAAGTATCGATCTTGGTATCGATGGAAGGCTCAAAGAAATATCTAGAACTCTCGTGAAGAGCACAAGAGCGAAATCGATCTCTATCTTGGTCAAAATGCATCCGTAAGTTTTTGACGTGATGTCGTTCCTGACTGTCATACCTTTGTTGCGTCTGATGGCCATATATTGTGCTGATGGTGTTCGAATTGGATGAAACCGGTGTCTCACTAAAGCTAATATCCATATAAACAAGTTTCATGAAGACATCGAATCATAATTCGGCCAGTAACAGGGTCAAAGAAGCATAATACGCTAAATGGTCAGAATGCTATGAGTTAAATAGCCTTGTGAATGTGCCAAGTGGATAACCAAGCACCTTAGCTCTTTTAAGAGGAGTCCAGTGAAGCTAATCAAGCGTTTACTTAGAATACAGAACATTATGATGGGTGGAAAAGTAATTTTCATTGAAGTATTAAGATATTCAAAGTCCAAGCTTGACCAGAAAATGAGGTACCCTTTTCAATAAAGTTCTGAAGCATCAAGTACTATAATAGAAGAAGAAAAAACCTTCAGCAACTCCAACAGAAGAAAGATAAAAATTGCGTGAATAAAGACAGAAGTACAAAAGCTGCAACAGCAAAAATACTGAAGATTGAAGTCAAGCGCCTGCTACCGATAATCAATCGTCTGAAATGTCGTATATTGTGGTATGCTCGTACTAATTAAGTGAACTTGGTTTTGTTAGAAAGAAAAGATAAATATCTACATGTTTCCTGAAGAAGCCGCGATCTGTATCAATATCTATTGGAGTGAAATTCCTTCTTCAAGCTTGAGATGTGATATTGTTCGTGACAATCAGAACATGCAACCGTCTGCTAACAATTTTTGGAACTTTGGGTTTTCAAAATTATCGATCTTGGTATCGTTGGAAGGCTCAAAGAAATATCTGCAACTCTCGTGAATATGTCAAGAACGAAATCGATCTCTATCTTCGTCAAAATGCATCCGTAAGTTGGTGACGTGATGTCGTTCCTGACTGTCATACCTTTGTTGCGTCTGATGGCCATATATTGAGCTGATGTTGTTCGAATTGGATGAAATCGGTGTCTCATTAAAGCTAATATCCATATAAAGAACTTTCATGAAGACATCGAATCCTAATTCGGCCTGTAACAGGGTCAAAGAAGCATAATACGCTCAATGGTCTAAAAGCTATGAGTTAAATAGCCTTGTGAATGTGACAAGTGGATAACCAAGCGCCTTAGCTCTTTTAAGAAGCATCCTGTGAAGCTAATCAAGCGTCTACTCAGAATACAGACCATTATGATGGGTGGAGAAGTAAAGTTGAATCGAAGTTTTAAGATATTCAACGTCCAAGCTTGACCAGAAAATGAGGTACCCTTTTCAATAAAGTTCTGCAGCATCAAGTACTATAATATAAGAATATAAAAGCTTCTGCAACTCTAATAGAAGAAAGAGAAAAAAACTGTGAATAAAGACATAAGTACAAAAGCTGCAACAGCAAAAAGACTGAAGATTGAAGTCAAGCGTCTGCTGCCGATAATCAAGGGTCCAGAACGTCGTATTTTGAGGTACGCTCGGCCTAAAGAAGTGATCTTGGTTTTTTTAGAAAGATAAGAGAAATAAATACATGTTTCTTGCAGAAGCCGAGATCTGTATCAATCTCTATCGGAGTGAAATCCCTTCATCAAACTTGATATGTGATACTGTTTGTGACAATCAGAACATGCAACCATCTGCTGACAATTTTTGGAGCTTTGGGTTTTTAAAATTATCGATCTCGGTATCGTTGGAAGGCTCAAAGAAATATCTGCAACTCTCGTGAAGAGGTCAGGAGCGAAATCGATCTTTATCTTCGTCAAAATGCATCCGTTAGTGACCTGGTGTCGTTCCTGACTGTCATACCTTTGTTGCGTCTGATGGCCATATATTAAGCTCATGGTGTTCGAATTGGATGAAATCGGTGTCTCACTAAAGCTAATATCCATATAAACAAGTTTCATGAAGACATAGATTCCTAATTCGGCCAGTAACATGGTCAAAGAAGCATAATACGCTAAATGGTCAGAATGCTACTAGTTAAATAGCCCTGTGAATGTGCCAAGTGGATAACCAAGCGCCTTAGCTCTTTTAAGAAGGATCCAGTGAAGCTAATCAATCGTCTACTCAGAATATAGAACATTATGATGGGTGGAGAAGTAATTTTGAAAGAAGTATTAAGATATTCAATGTCCAAGCTTGACCAGAAAATGAGGTACCATTTTCAATAAAGTTCTGAAGCATCAAGTACTGTAATAGAAAAGGACAAAAGCTTCAACAACTATAATAGAAGAAAGAGAAAAAAAGTGTGAATAAAGACAAAAGTAAAAAAGCTGCAAAAGCAAAAACACTAAAGATTGAAGTCAAGCGTCTACTGCCGATAATCAAGCGTCCGAAACACCGTGTGATACTGTTCGTGACAATCAGAACATGCAACCTTCTGCTGACAATTTTTGGAGCTTTGGGTGCTCAAAAGTATCAATCTTGGTATCTTTGGAAGGCTCAAATAAATATCTTCAACTCTCGTGAAGAGGTCAAGAGCGAAATCGATCTCTATCTTTGTCAAAATGCATCCGTAAGTTGGTGACGTGATGTCGTTTCTGACAGTCATACCTTTGTTGCATCTGATGGCCATATATTGAGCTGATGGTGTTCGAATTGGATGAAACCAGTGTCTCATTAAAGCTAATATCCATATAAACAAGTTTCATGAAGACATCGAATCGTAATTCGGCCAGTAACAGGGTCAAAGAAGCATAATACGCTAAATGGTCTGAATGCTATGAGTTAAATAGCCTTATGAATGTGCCAAGTGGATAACCAAGCACCTTAATTCTTTTAAGAAGCGTCCAGTGAAGCTAATCAAGCATCTACTCTGAATACAGACCATTATGATGGGTGGAGAAGTAAATTTGAATCGAAGTACTAAGATATTCAAAGACCAAGCTTGACCAGAAAATGAGGCACCCTTTTCAATAATGTTCTGAAGCATCATGTACTGTAATAGAAGAAGACAAAACCTTCAGCAACTCCAATAGAATAAAGAGAAAAAAAACATGACTAAAGACATAAGTACAAAAGTAGCAACAGCAAAAAGACTGAAGATTGAAGTCAAGCGTCTGCTGCCGATAATCAAGGGCCCAAAATGTCGTATTTTGAGGTATGGTCGTCCTAATGAAGTAATCTTGGTCTTTTTAGAAAGATAAGAGAAATACCTACTTGTTTCATGCAGAAGTCGAGATCTGAATCAATCTCTATCTGAGTGAAATTCCTTCTTCAAGCATGAGTTGTGATACTGTTCGTAACAATTCGAATATGCAACCTTCTACTGACAATTCCTGGAGCTTTAGGTTTTCAAAAGTATCGATCTTGGTATCGTTGCAAGGCTCGAAGAAATATCTGCAACTCTCGTGAAGAGGTCAAGGGCGAAATCGATCTCTATCCTTGTCAAAATGCATCCGTAAGTTGGTGACGTGTTGCCGTTCCAGACAATCATACCTTTGTAGCGTCTGATGGCCATATATTGAGCTGATGGTGTTCGAATTGGATGAAANTTTTCAATAAAGTTCTGAAGCATCAAGTACTGTAATATAAGAATATAAAAGCTTCAGTAACTCTAATATAAAAAAGAGAAGAAAAGCGTGAATAAAGACAAAAGTACAAAGGCGGCAACAGCAAAAACACTGAAGATTGAAGTTAAGCGTCTGCTGCTGATAATCTCGCGTCCGAAACGTCGTCTTTTGAGGTACGCTCGTCCTAATTAAGTGATCTTGGTTTTGTTAGAAAGATAAGTGAAATAACTAAATTTTTGGTGAAGAAGCCGAGATCTGTATCAATCTCTATCGGAGTGAAATTCCTTCTTCAATCTCTATCAGAACATGCAACCGTTTGCTGACAATTTCTGGAGCTTTGGGTGTTCAAATTTATCTATCTCGATATCATTGGAAGGCTCAAAGAAATATCTGCAACTCTCGTGAAGAGGTCAAGAGCAAAATCAATCTCTATCTTTGTCAACATGCTTCCGTAAGTTGGTGACGTGATGCCGTTCCTGAGTGTCATACCTTTGTAGCGTCTGATGCCATATATTGTGCTGATGGTGTTCGAATTGGATGAAACCGGTGTCTCATTAAAGCTAATA
The DNA here is from genome assembly GCA_039655645.1 of Ammopiptanthus mongolicus. NCBI lineage: Eukaryota > Viridiplantae > Streptophyta > Magnoliopsida > Fabales > Fabaceae > Ammopiptanthus > Ammopiptanthus mongolicus. The sequence goes on along the minus strand of CM077343.1, from coordinate 38,476,367 downwards.
TCCATATAAACAAGTTTCATGAAGACATCGAATCCTAATTCGGCCAGTAACATGGTCAAACAAGCATAATACGTTAAATGGTCAGAATGCTACGAGTTAAATAGCCATGTGAATGTGCCAAGTGGATAACGAAGCGCCTTAGCTCTTTTAAGAAGTGTCCAGTGAAGCTAATCTTGCGTCTACTCAGAATACAGACCATTATGATGTGTGGAGAAGTAAATTTGAATCGAAGTTTTAAGATATTCAACATCCAAGCTTGACCAGAAAATGAGGTACCCTTTTCAATAAAGTTCAGAAGCATCTAGTACTGTAATATAAGAATATAAAAGCTTCAGCAACTGTAATAGAAGAAAGAGAAGAAAAGCGTGAATAAAGACAAAAGTACAAAAGCGGCGACAGCAAAAACACTGAAGATTGAATTCAAGCGTCTGCTGCATATAATGTAGCGTCCGAAACATCGTATTTTGAAGTATGCTCATCCTAATGACTAATCTTGGTTTTGTTAGAAAGATAAGGGAAATAACTACATGTTTCGTGAAGAAGCCGAGATCTGTATCAATCTCTATCGGAGTGAAATTCCTTCTCCAAGCCTGATATGTGATACTGTTCGTGACAATCAGAACATGCAACCGTCTGCTGACAATTTCTGGAGCCTTTGGTGTTCAAATTTATCGATCTCGAAATCGTTGGTAGGCTCAAAGAAATATCTGCAACTCTCGTGAAGAGGTCAAGAGCAAAATCGATCTCTATCTTTGTCAACATGCTTCCGTAAGTTGGTGACGTGATGCGTTCCTGACTGTCATACCCTTGTAGCGTCTGATGCCATATATTGAGCTAATGGTGTTCGAATTGGATGGAACTGGTGTCTCATTAAAGCTAATATCCATATAAAGAAGTTTCATGAAGACATCGAGTCCTAATTCGGCCAGTAACATGGTCAAAGAAGCATAATACGCGAAATGGTCAAAATGCTACTAGTTAAATAGCCTTGTGAATGTGCCAAGTGGATAACCAAGCGCCTTATCTCTTTTAAGAAGCGTCCAGTGAAGCTAATCAATCGTCTACTCAGAATACAGAACATTATGATGGGTGGAGAAATAATTTTGAAAGAAGTATTAAGATATTCAAAGTCCAAGCTTGACCAGAAAATGAGGTACCATTTTCAATAAAATTCTGAAGCATCAAGTACTGTAATAGAAAAGGACAAAAGCTTCAAAACTCTAATAAAAGAAAGAGAAAAAAAGCGTGAATAAAGACAAATTTAAAAAAACTGCAAAAGCAAAAACACTACAGATTGAAGTCAACCGTCTGCTGCCGATAATCAAGCGTCCGAAACGTCGTATTTTGAGGTATGCTCGTCCTAATGAAGTGATCTTGGTTTTGTTAGAAAGATAAGAGAAGTACCGTGTGATACTGTTCGTGACAATCAGAACATGCAACCGTCTGCTGACAATTTCTGGAGCTTGATGTTCAAAAGTATCGATCTTGGTATCTTTGGAAGGCTCAAATAAATATCTGCAACTCTCGTGAAGAGGTCAAGAGTGAAATCGATCTCTATCTTTGCCAAAATGCATCCGTAAGTTGGTGACGTGATGCCGTTCCTGACTGTCATTGTAATGCCCTATGTTACATTACTATGTAAGACATAAGTATCATATGAAGGTTAGACATAAGTAGATTACAACAGGGTGGCGGAAGCCATAGTCTCTAGTTTGTACAAATTTCGTCCATAATAAACTAAACAAACGAAACTGAGTTTTGAACTAAGGCATTAACCAGTTAATAATACATACTAAATCTGGCTTATACAAGGAATTTTTACAAAGTCCTCAATGCCTGCCATCCTTGGGGTACAATGATGCGCTACTCTTTCTTATCTGAAACAACAAATGTGAGTAGTGAGATAACTAATCTCAGTGAATTTCCTGCAAAGATTAGTTCATAATTACTAGTATTACAATAACATCAATAAACAATATAAAGTAAACTCTATATACTTGGAATCCTTGGGGTTTTTTATCAGTGAAAAACGTCGCTGTCCCCTCCTTGTACGCTATGGTAATTAGAGGAAGCAGCTCTATACTTGTAAGGCAGGACATACGTCTATGACCACAAGTGGCGTCCCACTTGTTTGCACTTACCTGTTTGCCTTCCTAACTGAAAGGACTTCTGTGATTGCCTTCCAAACGGGAAGGACTCTATACTCAACATCTGAAATGTCTCTGACCTCCATTCTAACTCGAATCATTCGGATAGAGGATGGTCGTCATTATTGGATGCCAAGCTATAGTTTACTTTTATGCACTATTGTTACAGCATGAAACATTTTAAATCAGCCCAAATAACCTTCAAACAAATGCTTATCAAGAATTTAAAACATCAACAACACCTGCAGAAATTTCCAGTTTTCAGCCAACTTCTATGAATTTATTAAAATATCAAAAGATGTCGGATTTGGAAAACGACCCCTCTATGGAAAGCTTAACATGTCTAGTTTATAAATAAAATTTCCTTTTTGAGAAGAAACTGCCTAAAAAGTACAGTTTTAATCAAAACGTCACTGCATTCGAAAAACAGGACAGCAATTGTCCTCTGGCTTGTAACAGGTTTTTCTCCATCAATACTCAATGAAAAACAGTAAAATCAGTATCTAAACTGTATCAAATCGAGTCTAGTTTCCATAAAAATAAAATCGTACCAAACAGAGCCCCATATAAATAGTTATAAGTAAAATACTGCACATATGTCTATACGGGTTTCTGGCCAGCAACTTCATTTGGGGCTTTTCATAAACAGAACACATGCATGCAAGATAAATAATTTACAACAGCCATCTGCAGTCACTTTACTTCATATAATTAACATGCAAGCATGAAATCAAACAATAAGAGCAAGAATCAAAATTCCTAAGCTTGGGTTTATGATTACCAAGCATTAAACTAAGGAAACTCACATAAGCAAAGGATGAAGCTAGTGCAATGGAGGTTGAGTTCCTTAAGATTCTCTCCCTAATCTGACTTTGCTCCTCCTTGCTATCAAGTGTGGCTGCTCCAACCTCACTTCATAGAGAAAATTGATGTTTGTTCATGTTGATTTTGGAAGAAAACACAAGAAGAGAAGAGGAGGTGATGGTGTGGGTGTTAGGGTTGAGGGAGTTTGATGCAATATGAAACAAGAAGGAGAGTCTCTCCTTCTCTCCTTATTCTGGCCGAAAATGTGAGGGGGAGGGGCTTAAGTGGAGAAAATTTAATTTATCTAATAGGGCTAGACTTCCTTGAGAGGCATTGGTCACTTGTAAAAAAAAAAAAATACTATGATTTAAATTAAGGAGTGTACTACTCATATTTATGTATAGAATGAGAGGAAATATGATTGTTCTTGTAATAAAAATAAATCTAAGAGAGGGTGATATATGACCCTAGAATATTTCTAGAGTACTACTAATTAACCCAATGCATTTGGTATATGGATACATATATATAAAATTATTACTTCACTAATCAACCAATTATAGATTATACACTTATGAAATATATATTATATATATTATATATATATATATATATATATATATATATATATATTTTATATACATGGATCCAAAACACCCAAGATAAAGTCGTTGAAGCTAGAATACTCTTGAGAAAGGATATTACAGTCATACATTTGTAGCGTCTGATGGCCATATATTGAGCTGATGGTGTTCGAATTGGATGAAATCGATGACTCATTAAAGTTAATATCCATATAAACAAGTTTCATGAAGACATTGAATCCTAATTCAGCCAGTAACAGGGTCAAAGTAGCATAAAACGCAAAATACCAAATGAGGTACCCCTTTCAATAAAGTTCTGAAGCATCAAGTACTGTAATATAAGAATATAAAAGCTTCAGCAACTCTAATAGAAAAAGGAGAAGAAAAGCGTGAATAAAGACAAAAGCACAAAAGCGGCAACAGCAAAAACACTGAAGATTGAAGTCAAGCGTCTGCTGCGGATAATCTAGCGTCCGAAACGTCGTATTCTGAGGTACACTCGTCCTAATGAAGTGATCTTAGTTTTGTTAGAAATATAAGAGAAATAACTACATGTTTCGTGAAGAAGCCGAGATCTGTATCAATCTCTATCGGAGAATAATTCCTTCTTCAAGCTTGAGATGTGATACTGTTCGTGACAATCAGAACATGCAACCGTCTGCTGACAATTTCTGGAGCTTTGGGTGTTCAAAATTATCGATCTCGGTATCGTTGGAAGGCTCAAAGAAATATCTGCAACTCTCGTGAAGAGGTCAAGAGCGAAATCGTACTCTATCTTTGTCAAAATGCATTCGTAAGTTGGTGACGTGATGTCGTTCCTGACTGTCATAACTTTGTTGGGTCTGATGGCCATATGTTAAGCTAATGGTGTTTGAATTGGATGAAACTGGTGTCTCATTAAAGCTAATATCCATATAAAGAAGTTTCATGAAGACATCGAATCATAATTCGGCCAGTAACAGGGTCAACGAAGCATAATATGCTAAATGATCCGAATGCTATGAGTTAAAGAGCCTTGTGAATGTGCCAAGCGGATAACCAAGCGCCTTAGCTCTTTTAAGAAGCGTCCAGTGAAGCTAATCATGCGTCTACTCGGAATACAGACCATTATGATGGGTGGAGAAGTAAATTTGAATCGAAGTTTTAAGATATTCAACGTCCAAGCTTGACCAGAAAATGCGGTACCCTTTTTAATAAAGTTCTTAAGCATCAAGTACTGTAATATAAGAATATAAAAGCATCAGCAACTCTAATAGAAGAAAGAGAGAAAAAAGTGTGAATAAAGACATAATTACAAAAGCTGCAACAGCAAAAAGACTGAAGATTGAAGTCAAGCGTCTGCTGCCAATAATCAAGGGTCCAAAACATCGTATTTTGAGGTATGCTCGTCCTAATGAAGTAATCTTTGTTTTTTTAGAAAGATAAGAGAAATACCTTCCTGTTTCATCCAGAATTCGTTTCTGAATCAATCTCTATCTGAGTGAAATTCCTTTTTCAAGCTTGAGGTGTGATACAGTTCGTTACAATGCGAATATGCAACCTTCTAATGACAATTTCTGGAGCTTTAGGTTTTCAATAGTATCGATCTTGGTATCGTTGGAAGGCTCAAAGAAATATCTGCAACTCTCGTGAAGAGGTCAAGAGCGAAATCGATCTCTATCTTTGTCAACATGCATCCGTATGTTGGTGACGTGATGCCGTTTCTGACTATCATACCTTTGTAGCGTTTGAGGCCATATATTGAGCAGATGGAGTTCGAATTGGATGAAACCAATGTCTCATTAAAGCTAATATCCATATAAACAATTTTCGTGAAGACATCGAATCCTAATTCGGCCAGTAACATGGTCAAAGAAGCATAATACGCTAAATGGTCAGAATGCTACTAGTTAAATAGCCTTGTGAATGTGCCAAGTGGATAACCAAGCGCCTTAGCTCTTTTAAGAAGCTTCCAGTGAAGCTAATCAATCGTCTACTCCGAATACAGAACATTATGATGGGAGGAGAAATAATTTTGAAAGAAGTATTAAGATATTCAAAGTCTAAGCTTGACCAGAAAATGAGGTACCATTTTCAATAAAGTTCTGAAGCATCAATTACTGTAATAGAAAAGGACAAAAGCTTCAGCAACTCTAATAGAAGAAAGAGAAAAAAAGCATGAATGAAGACAAAAGTAAAAAAGCTGCATAAGAGAAATCACGAAAGATTGATGTCAAGCGTCTACAACCGATAATCAAGCGTCCGAAACATCGTATTTTGAGGTATGCTCGTCCTAATGAAGTGATCTTGGTTTTGTTAGAATGATAAGAGAAGTACCGTGTGATACTGTTCGTGACAATCAAAACATGCAACCATCTGCTGACAATTTCTGGAGCTTTTGGTGATCAAAAATATCCATCTTGGTATCTTTGGAAGGCTCAAATAAATATCTGCAACTCTCGTGAAGAGGTCAAGAGCGAAATCGATCTTTATCTTTGTCAAAATGCATCCGTAAGTTGGTGACGTGATGCCGTTCCTGACTGTCATAACTTTGTAACGTCTGCTGGCCATATATTGAGCTGATGGTGTTCGAATTGGATGAAATTGATGTCTCATTAAAGCCAATATCCATATAAACAAGTTTCATGAAGACATCGAATCCTAATTCGACCAGTAACATGGTCAAAGTAGCATAATACGCAAAATGGTCAGAATGCTATGAGTTAAACAGACTTGTGAATGTACCAAGTGGATAACCAAGCGCCTTCGCTCATTTAAGAAGCGTCGAGTGATGCTAATCAAGCGTCTTCTCAGAATACTAAACATTCTGATGGGTGGAGAAGTAATTTTGAATGAAGTTTTAAGATATTCAACGTCCAAGCTTGACCAGAAAATGAGGTACCCTTTTCAATAAAGTTCTGAAGCATCAAGTACAGTAATATGAGAATATATAAGCATCAGCAACTCTAATAGAAGAAAGATAAGAAAAGCGTGAATAAAGACAAAAGCACAAAAGCGGCAATAGCAAAAACACTGAAGATTGAAGTCAAGCGTCTGCTGCGGATAATCTAGCGTCCGAAACATCGTATTTTGAGGTACACTCGTCCTAATGAAGTGATCTTGGTTTCGTTAGAAAGATAAGATAAATAACTACATGTTTCGTGAAGAAGCCGAGATCTGTATCAATCTCTATCGGAGTGTAATTCCTTCTTCAAGTTTGAGATGTGATACTGTTCGTGACAATCAGAACATGCAACCGTTTGCTGACAATTTCTGGAGCTTTGGGTGTTCAAAATTATCGATCTCGATATCGTTGGAAGGCTCAAAGAAATATCTGCAACTCTCGTGAAGAGGTCAAGAGCGAAATCGTTCTCAATCTTTGTCAAAATGCATTCGTAAGTTGGTGACTTGATGTCGTTCCTGACTGTCATAACTTTGTTGGGTCTGATGGCCATATAATGAGCTGATGGTGTTCGAATTGGATGAAACCGGTTTCTTATTAAAGCTAATATCCATATAAAGAAGTTTCATGAGGACATCGAATCGTAATTCGGCCAGTAACAGGGTCAACGTAGCATAATACGCTAAATGGTACGAATTTTATGAGTTAAAGAGCCTTGTGAATGTGCCAAGCGGATAACCAAGCGCCTTAGCTCTTTTAAGAAGCATCTAGTGAAGCTAATCATGCGTCTACTCGGAATATAGACCATTATGATGGGTGGAGAAGTAAATTTGAATCAAAGTTTTAAGATATTCAACGTCCAAGCTTGACCAGAAAATGAGGTACCCTTTTCAATAAAGTTCTGAAGCATCAAGAACTGTAATATAAGAATATAAAAGCTTCAGCAACTCTAATAGAAGAAAGAGAAAAAAGTGTGAATAAAGACATAAGTACAAAAGCTCAAACAGCAAAAAGACTGAAGATTGAAGTCAAGCGTCTCCTGCCGATAATCAAGGGTCCAAAACGTCCTATTTTGAGGTATGCTCGTCCTAATGAAGTAATCTTGGTTTTTTTAGAAAGATAAGAGAAATACCTACCTGTTTCATGCAGAAGTCGAGATCTGAATCAATCTCTATCTGAGTCAAATTCATTCTTCAAGCATGAGGTGTGATACTGTTCGTGACAATGCGAATATGCAACCTTCTGCTGACAATTTCTGGAGCTTTAGGTTTTCAAAAGTATCGATCTTGGTATCGTTGGAAGGCTCGAAGAAATATCTGCAACTCTCGTGAAGTGGTCAAGAGCGAAATCGATCTCTATCTTTGTCAACATGCATCCGTAAGTTGTTGACGTGATGCCGTTCCTGACTGTCATACCTTTGTAGTGTCTGATGCCACATATTGAGCTGATGGTGTTCGAATTGGATGAAACCGGTGTCATATTAAAGCTTATATCCAAATAAACAAGTTTGATGAAGACATGGAATCCTAATTCGGCAAGTAACATGTTCAAAGAAGCATAATACGCTAAATGGTCAGAATGCTACTAGTTAAATAGCCTTGTGAATGTGCGAAGTGGATAACCAAGCGCCTTAGCTCTTTTAAGAAGCGTCCAGTGAAGCTAATCAAACATCTACTTAGAATACAGAACATTATGATGGGTGGAGAAGTAATTTTGAAAGAAGTATTAACAAATTCAAAGTCCAAGCTTGACCAGAAAATGAGGTACCATTTTCATTAAAGTTTTGAAATATCAAGTACTGTAATAGAAAAGGACAAAAGCTTCAGCAACTCTAATAGAAGAAAGAGAAAAAAAGCGTGAATAAAGACAAAAGTAAAAAAGCTGCAAAGGCAAAAACGCTAAAGATTGAAGTCAAGTGTCTACGGCCGACAATCAAGCGTCCGAAACGTCGTATTTTGAGGTATGCTCGACCTAATGAAGTGATCTTGGTTTTGTTAGAAAGATAAGAGAAGTACCATGTGATACTGTTCGTGGCAATCAGAACATGCAACCATCTGCTGATAATTTCTGGAGCTTTGGGTGTTCAAAAGTATCGATCTTGGCATCTTTGGAAGGCTCAAATAAATATCTGCAACTCTCGTGAAGAGGTCAAAGTCAAGCGTCTACGGCCGACATTCAAGCGTCCGAAACGTCGTTTTTTGAGTTATGCTCGTCCTAATGAAGTGATCTTGGTTTTGTTAGAAAGATAAGAGAAGTACCATGTGATACTGTTCGTGACAATCAGAACATGCAATCATCTGCTGACAATTTCTAGAGCTTTGGATGTTCAAAAGTATCGATCTTGGCATCTTTGGAAGGCTCAAATAAATATCTGCAACTCTCGTGAAGAGGTCAAGAGCGAAATCGATCTCTATCTTTGTCAAAATGCATCCGTAAGTTGGTGACGTGATGTCGTTCCTGACTGTCATACCTTCGTAGCGTCTGATGGCCATATATTGAGTTGATGGTGTTCGAATTGGATGAAATCGATGTCTCATTAAAGCTAATATCCATATAAACAAGTTTCATGAAGACATCGAATCCTAATTCGGCCAGTAACAGGGTCAAAGTAGCATAATACGCAAAATGGTCAGAATGCTACGAGTTAAGCAGACTTGTGAATGTGCAAAGCGGATAACCAAGCGCCTAAGCCCATTTAAGAAGCATCCAGTGAAGCTAATCAAGCGTCTTCTCAGAATACAGAACATTATGATGGGTGGAGAAGTAATTTTGAATGAAGTTTTAAGATATTCAACGTCCAAGCTTGACAAGAAAATGAGGTACCCTTTTCAATAAAGTTCTGAAGCATCAAGTACTGTAATATAAGAATATAAAAGCTTCAGCAACTCTAATCGAAGATAGGGAAGAAAAGCATGAATAAAGACAAAAGTACAAAAGCGGCAATAGCAAAAACACGGAAGATTGAAGTCAAGCGTCTATTGTCGATAATCAAGCGTCCGAAATGACGTATTTTGAGGTACGCTCGTCCTAATGAAGTGATCTTGGTTTTGTTAGAAAGATAATAGAAATAGCTACATGTTTCCAGAAGAAGCCGAGATCTGTATTATTCTCTATCGGAGTTAAATTCCTTCTTCAAGCTTGAGATGTGATACTGTTCGTGACAATCAGAACATGCAACTGTCTGCTGACAATTTCTGGAGCTTTGGGTGTTCAAATTATCGATCTCGGTATTGTTGGAAGGCTCAAAGAAATATCTGCAACTCTCATGAAGAGGACAAGGGCGAAATCGATCTCTATCTTTGTCAAAATGCATCCGTAAGTTGGTGACGTGATGCCGTTCCTGACTGTCATACCTTTGTAGCGTCTGATGGCCATATATTGAGCTGATGGTGTTCGAATTGGATGAAATCGGTGTCTCATTAAAGCTAATATCCATATAAACAAGTTTCACGAAGACATCCAATCCTAATTCGGCCAGTAACAGGGTCAAAGAAGCATAATGCGCAAAATGGTCAGAATGCTACAAGTTAAATTGCCTTGTGAATGTGCCAAGTGGATAAACAAGTGCCTTAGCTCTTTTAAGAAGCGTCCAGTGAAGCTAATCAAGCGTCTACTCAGAATACAGAACATTATTATGGGCGGACCAATAATTTTGAATGATGTATTAAGATATTCAACGTCCATGCTTGACCAGAAAATGAGGTACCATTTTCAATATAGTTCTGAAGCATCAAGTACTATAATATAAGAATATAATAGCTTCAGAAACTCTAATGGAGGAAAGAGAAGAAAAGCGTCAATAAAGATAAAAGTAGAAAAACGGCAACAGCAAAAAACACTGAAGATTGAAGTCAAGCGTCTGCTGCCGATAATCAAGCGCCTGAAACTTCGCATTTTGAGGTACGCTCGTCGTAATGAAGTGATCCTGGTTTTTGGAGAAAGATAATAGAAATACCCACATGTTTCCTGAAGAAGCCGAGATCTGTATCAATCTCTATCAGTGTGAAATTCCTCCTTTAAGCATGGGATGTGATACTGTTCATGACAATCAGAACATGCAACCATCTGCTGTCAATTTCTGGAGCTCTGGGTTTTCAAAAGTATCGATCTTGGTATCGTTAGAAGGCTCAAAGAAATATCTGCAACTCTTGTGAGTAGGACAAGAGCGAAATCAATCTCTATCTTTGTCAAAATGCATCCGTAAGTTGGTGACATGATGTCGTTCTAGACTGTCATACCTTTATAGCGTCTGATGGCCATATATTGAGTTGATGGAGTTCGAATTGGATGAAACCGATGTCTCATTAAAGCTAATATCCACATAAACAAGTTTTATGAAGACATCCAATCGTAATTCGAACAGTAGCAGGGTCGAAGAAGCATAATACGCTAAATGGTCAGAATGCTACGAGTTAAACAGACTTGTGAATGTGCAAAGCGGATAACCAAGCGCCTTAGCTCATTTAAGAAGCGTCCAGTGAAGCTAATCTAGCATCTTCTCAGAATGCAGAACATTATGATAGGTGGAGAAGTAATTTTGAATGAAGTTTTAAGATATTCAACGTCCAAGCTTGACCAGAAAATGAGGTACCCCTTTCAATAAAGTTCTGAAGCATCAAGTACTGTAATATAAGAATATAAAAGCTTCAGCAACTCTAATAGAAGAAAGGGAAGAAAAGCATGAATGAAGACAAAAGTACAAAAGCGGCAATAGCAAAAACACGGAAGATTGAAGTCAAGCGCCTGCTGTCGATAATCAAGCGTCCAAATAGTCGTATTTTGAGGTACCCTCGTCCTAATGAAGTGATCTTGGTTTTGTTAGAAAGATAACAGAAATAGATACATGTTTCCAGAAGAAGCCTAGATCTGTATTAATCTCTATCGGAGTTAAATTACTTCTTCAAGCTTGAGATGTGATACTGTTTGTGACAATCAGAACATGCAACCGCCTGCTGACAATTTCTGGAGCTTTGGGTTTTGAAAAGTATCGATCTTGGTATCTTTGAAGGCTCAAAGAAATATCTGCAACTCTCGTGAAGAGGTCAAGAACGAAATCGATCTCTATCTTTGTCAAAATGCATCCGTAATTTGGTGACGTGATGTCGTTCCTGACTGTCATACCTTTGTAGCGTCTGATGGCCATATATTGAGCTGATGGTGTTCGAATTGGATGAAATCGGTGTCTCATTAAAGCTAATATCCATATAAACAAGTTTCAGGAAGACATCGAATCCTAATTCGAACAGTAGCAGGGTCGAAGAAGCATAATACGCAAAATGGTCAGAATTCTACGAGTTAAATAGCCTTGTGAAGGTGCCAAGTGGATAAGCAAGTGCCTTAGCTCTTTTAAGAAGCGTCCAGTGAAGCTAATCAAGCGTCTACTCAGAATATAGAACATTATGATGGGTGGAGCAATAATTTTGAATGAAGTATTAAGATATTCAACGTCCAAGCTTGACCAGAAAATGAGGTACCCTTTTCAATAAAGTTCTGAAGCATCAAGTACTATAATATAAGAATATAAAAGCTTCAACAACTCTAATTGAAGAAAGATAAGAAAAGCGTTAATAAAGACAAATGTATTAGAGCGGCAACAGCAAAAAACACTGAAGATTGAAGTCAAGCGTCTGCTGCCGATAATTAAGGGCCCGAAACGTCGCATTTTGAGGTACGCTCGTCCTAATGAAGTGATCTTGGTTTTTTCAGGAAGATAATAGCAATACCCACATGTTTCCCGAAGAAGCCAAGATCTGTATCAATCTCTATCGGAGTGAAATTCCTTCTTCAAGCTTGAGATGTGACACTGTTCGTGACAATCAGAACATGCAACCGTCTACTGACAATTTCTGCTGCTTTGGGTGTTCAAAAGTATCGATCTTGGTATCTTCGAAGGCTCAAGGAAATATCTGCAACACTCGCGAAGAGGTCAAGAGCGAAGTCGATCTCGATCATTGTAAAAATGCATCCGTAAGTTGGTGACGTAATGTCATGCCTGACTGTCATACCATTGTAGCGTCTGATGGCCATATATTGAGTTGATGGTGTTCGAATTGGATGAAATCGATGTCTCATTAAAGCTAATATCCATATAAACAAGTTTCGTGAAGACATCGAATCCTAATTCAGCCAGTAACAAGGTCAAAGAAGCATAATGCGCAAAATGGTCGGAATGCTACGAGTTAAATAGCCTTGTGAATGTGCAAAGCGGATAACCAACAGCCTTCGCTCATTTAAGAAGCATCCAGTGAAGCTAATCAAGCATCTTCTCAGAATAAAGAACATTGTGATAGGTGGAGAAGTAATTTTGAATGAAGTTTTAGGATATTTAACGTCCAAGCTTGACCAGAAAATGAGGTACCCTTTTCAACAAAGTTTTGAAGCATCAAGTACTGTAATAAAAGAATATAAAAGCTTCAGCAACTCCAATAGAAGAAAGAGAAGAAAAGCGTGAATAAAGACAAAAGTACAAAAGCGGCAACAGCAAAAACTCTGAAGATTGAAGTCAAGCGTCTGCTGCCGATAATCAATCGTCTGAAACGTCGTATTTTGAGGTACGCTCGTCCTAATGAAGTGATCTTTGTTTTGTTAGAAATATAATAGAAATATATACGTGTTTCATGAAGAAGCCGAGATCTGTGTCAATCTCTATCGGAGTGAAATTCCTTCTTCAAGCTTGGGATGTGATACTGTTCGTGACAATCAGAACATGCAACCGTCTGCTAACATTTTCTGGAGCTTTGGGTGTTCAAAATTATCGATCTCGGTATCGTTGGAAGGCTCAAAGAAATATCTGTAAGGAAGAGGTCAAGAGCGAAATCGATCTCAATCATTGTCAAAATGCATCGGTAAGTTGGTGACGTGATGTCGTTCCTGACTATCATACCTTTGTAGCGTCAGATGGCCATATATTTAGTTGATGGTGTCCGAATTGGACGAAACCGGTGTCTCATCAAAGCTAATATCCATATAAACAAGTTTCATGAAGACATCGAATCTTAATTTGGCCAGTAACAGGGTCAAAGAAGCATAATACGTAAAATGGTCAGAATGCTACGAGTTAAACAGACTTGTGAATGTGCAAAGCGGATAACCAAACGCCTTAGCTCATTTAAGAAGCGTCCAGTGAATCTAATCTAGCATCTGCTCAGAATGCAGAACATTATAAGTAATTTTGAATGAAGTTTCAGGATATTCAACGTCCAAGTTTGACCAGAAAATGAGGTACCCTTTTCCATAAAGTTCTGAAGCATCAAGTACGGTAATATAAGAATATAAAAGCTTCAGCAACTCTAATAGAAGAAAGAGAAGAAAAGCGTGAATCTAGACAAAAGTACAAAAGCATCAACAGCAAAAACACGGAAGATTGAAGTCAAGCGTCTGCTATCGATAATCAAGCGTCCGAAACGTCGTATTTTGAGGTACGCTCGTCCTAATGAAGTGATCTTGGTCTTGTTAGAAATATAAGAGAAATACCTACATGTCTCCTGAAGAGGCCGAGATCTGTATTAATGTCTATCGGAGTGAAATTTCTTCTTCAAGCTTCAGATGTGATACTGTTCGTGACAATCAGAACATGCAACCGTCTGGTGACAATTTCTGGAGCTTTGGGTTTTCAAGAGTATCGATATTGGTATAGTTAGAAGGCACAAAGAAATATCTACAACTCTTATGAAGAGGACAAGAGTGAAATCGATCTCTATCTTTGTCAAAATGCATTCGTAAGTTGGTGAGGTGATGCCGTTCCTGACTGTCATACCTTTGTAGCGTCTGATGGCCATATATTTAGTTGATGGTGTCCGAATTGGACAAAACCGGTGTCTCAACAAAGCTAATATCCATATAAACAAGTTTCATGAAGACATCGAATCTTAATTCAAAAGGGTCAAAGAAGCATAATACGCAAAATGGTCAGAATGCTACGAGTTAAACAGACTTGTGCGTGTGCGAAGCGGATAACCAAGCGCCTTAGCTCATTTAAGAAGCGTCCAGTGAATCTAATCTAGCATTTGCTCAGAATGCAGAACATTATAAGTAATTTTGAATGAAGTTTTAGGATATTCAACGTCCAAGCTTGACCAGAAAATTGGGTACCCTTTTCCATAAAGTTCTGAAGCATCAAGTACTATAATATAAGAATATAAAAGCTTCAGCAACTCTAATAGAAGAAAGAGAAGGAAAGCGTGAATAAAGACAAAAGTATAAAATCGGCAACAGCAAAAACACGGAAGATTGAAGTCAAGCGTCTGCTGTCGATAATCAAGCGTCCGAAACGTTGTATTTTGAGGTACGCTCTTCCGAATGAAGTGATCTTGGTTTGACAGAAAGATAAGAGAAATACCTACGTGTTTCCAGAAGAAGCCGAGATCTGTATTAATCCCTATCAGAGTGAAATTCCTTCTTCAAGCGTGAGATGTGATACTGTTCGTGACAATCTGAACATGCAACCGTCTGCTGACAATTTCTGGAGCTTTGGGTGTTCAAAAGTATCGATCTTGGTATCTTCGAAGGCTCAAGGAAATATCTGCAACTCTCGCAAAGAGGTCAAGAGCGAAATCGATCTTTATCTTTGTCAAAATGCATCCGTAAGTTGGTGACGTATGTCGTTCCTGACTGTCATACCTTTGTAGCGTCTGATGGCCATATAATGAGCTGATGGTGTTCGAATTGGATGAAATCGGTGTCTCATTAATGCTAATATCCATATAAACAAGTTTCATGAAGACATCGAATCCTAATTCGGCCAGTAACAGGGTCAAAGAAGCATATTACGCTAAATGGTCAGGATGCTACGAGTTAAACAGACTTGTGAATGTGCAAAGCGGATAACCAACAGCCTTCGCTCATTTAAGAAGAGTCCAGTGAAGCTAATCAAGCATCTTCTCAGAATACAGAACATTATGATAGGTGGAGAAGTAATTTTGAATGAAGTTTTAGGATATTCAACGTCTAAGCTTGACCAGAAAATGAGGTACCCTTTTCAACAAAGTTCTGAAGCATCAAGTACTGCAATATAAGAATATAAAAGCTTCAGCAACTCTAATAGAATAAAGACAAGAAAAGCGTGAATAAAGACAAAAGTACAAAAGCGGCAACAGCAAAAACTCTGAAGATTGAAGTCAAGCGTCTGCTGCCGATAATCAAGCGTCTGAAATGTCGTATTTTGAGGTACGCTCGTCCTAATGAAGTGATCTTTGTTTTGTTAGAAAGATAATAGAAATATATACATGTTTCTTGAAGAAGCCGAGATCTGTGTCAATCTCTATCGGAGTGAAATTCCTTCTTCAAGCTTGAGATGTGATACTGTTCGTGACAATCAGAACATGCAACCGTCTGCTAACATTTTATGGAGCTTTGGGTGTTCAAAATTATCGATCTCGGTATCGTTGGAAGGCTCAAAGAAATATCTGCAACTCTCGGGAAGAGGTCAAGAGCGAAATCGATCTCTATCATTGTCAAAATGCATCCGTAAGTTGGTGACGTGATGTCGTTCCTGACTGTCGTACCTTTGTAGCGTCTGATGGCCATATATTTAGTTGATGGTGTCCGAATTGGACGAAACTGGTGTCTCATCAAAGCTAATATCCATATAAACAAGATTGGTGAAGACATCGAATCCTAATTCGGCCAGTAACAGGGTCAGAGAAGCGTAATACGCAAAATGGTCCGAATGCTACGAGTTAAATAGCCTTGTGAATGTGCCAGGTGCATAACCAAGCGACTTAGCTCTTTTAAGAAGCGTCCAGTGAAGCTAATCAAGTGTCTACTCAGAATACAGAACATTATGATGGGTGGAGCAATAATTTTGAATGAAGTATTTAGATATTCAACGTCCAAGCTTGACCAGAAAATGAGGTACCCTTTTCAATAAAGTTCTGAAGCATCAAGTACTGTAATATAAGAATATAAAAGCTTCAGCAACTCTAATAAAAGAAAGAGAAGAAAAGCGTGAATAAAGACAAAAGTACAAAAGCAACAATTTGAAAACACGGAAGATTGAAGTCAAGCGTCTGTTGTCTATAATCAAGCGTCCGAAACGTCGTATTATGAGGTACGCTCGTCCGAATGAAGTGATCTTGGTTTTGTTAGAAATATAAGATAAATACCTACATGTTTCCTGAAGAAGCCGAGATCTGTATTAATCTCTATCGGAGTGAAATTTCTTCTTCAAGCTTGAGATGTGATACTGTTCGTGACAATCAGAACATGCAACCGTCTGCTGACATTTTCTAGAGCTTTGGGTGTTCAAAATTATCGATCTCGGTATCGTTGGAAGGCTCAAAGAAATATCTGCAACTCTCGGCAAGATGTTAAGAGCGAAATCAATCTCTATCTTTGTCAAAATGCATCCTTAAGTTGGTGACGTAATGTCGTTCCTGACTGTCATACCTTTATAGCATATGATGGCCATATGTTGAGCTGATGGTGTTCAAATTGGATGAAACCGGTGTCTCATTAAAGCTAATATCCATATAAACAATTTTCATGAAGACATCGAATCCTAATTCGGCCAGTAACAGGGTCAAAGAAGCATATTACGCTAAATGGTCAGAATGCTACGAGTTAAACAGACTTGTGAATGTGCAAAGCGGATAAACAACAGCCTTCGCTCATTTAGGAAGCGTCCAGTGGAGCTAATCAAGCATATTCTCAGAATACAGAACATTATGACGGGTGGAGAAGTAATTTTGAATGAAGTTTTAAGATATTCAACGTCCAAGGTTGACCAGAAAATGAGGTATCCTTTTCAATAAAGTTTTGAAGCATCAAGTAATGTAATATAAGAATATAAAAGCTTCAGCAACTCTTATAGAAGAAAGAGAAGAAAATCGTGAATAAAGACAAAAGTACAAAAGCGGCAACAACAAAAACAAGGAAGATTGAAGTCAAGCGTCTGCTGTCGTTAATCAAGCGTCCGAAACGTCGTATTTTGAGGTACGCTCGTCCGAATGAAGTGATCTTGGTTTTGTTAGAAATATAAGATAAATACCTACATGTTTCCTGAAGAAGCCGAGATCTGTATTAATCTCTATCACAGTGAAATTTCTTCTTCAAGCTTGAGATGTGATATTGTTCGTGACAATCAGAACAAGCAACCGTCTGCTGACATTTTCTAGAGCTTTGGGTGTTCAAAATTATCGATCTCGGTATCGTTGGAAGGCTCAAAGAAATATCTGCAACTCTCGGCAAGATGTTAAGAGCGAAATCAATCTCTATCTTTGTCAAAATGCATCCGTAAGTTGGTGACGTAATGTCGTTCCTGACTGTCATACCTTTGTAGCGTATGATGGCCATATATTGAGCTGATGGTGTTCAAATTGGATGAAACCGGTGTCTCATTAAAGCTAATATCCATATAAACAATTTTCATGAAGACATCGAATCCTAATTCGGCCAGTAACAGGGTCAAAGAAGCATAATACGCTAAATGGTCAGAATGCTACGAGTTAAACAGACTTGTGAATGTGCAAAGCGGATAACCAACAGCCTTCGCTCATTTAAGAAGCGTCCAGTGAGCTAATCAAGCATATTCTCAGAATACAGAACATTATGACGGGTGGAGAAGTAATTTTGAATGAAGTTTTAAGATATTCAACGTCCAAGGTTGACCAGAAAATGAGGTATCCTTTTCAATAAAGTTTTGAAGCATCAAGTAATGTAATATAAGAATATAAAAGCTTCTGCAATTCTTATAGAAGAAAGAGAAGAATATCGTGAATAAAGACAAAAGTACAAAAGCGGCAACAACAAAAACAAGGAAGCTTGAAGTCAAGCGTTTGCTGTCGATAATCAAGCGTCCGAAACGTCGTATTTTGAGGTACGCTCGTCCTAATGAAGTGATCTTGATTTTGTTAGAAATATAATAGAAATACCTACATGTTTTCTGAAGAAGCCGAGATCTGTATTAATCTCTATCGGAGTGAAATTTCTTTTTCAAGCTTGAGATGTGATACTGTTCGTGACAATCACAACATACAATCGTCTGCTGACATTTTCTGGAGCTTTGGGTGTTCAAAATTATCAATCTCGGTATCGTTGGAAGGCTCAAAGAAATATCTGCAACTCTCGGGAAGATGTCAAGAGCGAAATCAATCTCTATCTTTGTCAAAATGCATCCTTAAGTTGGTGACGTAATGTCGTTCCTGACTGTCATACCTTTATAGCATATGATGGCCATATGTTGAGCTGATGGTGTTCAAATTGGACGAAACCGGTGTCTCATTAAAGCTAATATCCATATAAACAATTTTCATGAAGACATCGAATCCTAATTCGGCCAGTAACAGGGTGAAAGAAGCATATTACGCTAAATGGTCAGAATGCTACAAGTTAAACAGACTTGTGAATGTGCAAAGCGGATAAACAACAGCCTTCGCTCATATAGGAAGCGTCCAGTGGAGCTAATCAAGCATATTCTCAGAATACAGAACATTATGACGGGTGGAGAAGTAATTTTGAATGAAGTTTTAAGATATTCAACGTCCAAGGTTGACCAGAAAATGAGGTATCCTTTTCAATAAAGTTTTGAAGCATCAAGTAATGTAATATAAGAATATAAAAGCTTCAGCAATTCTTATAGAAGAAAGAGAAGAATATCGTGAATAAAGACAAAAGTACAAAAGCGGCAACAACAAAAACAAGGAAGCTTGAAGTCAAGCGTTTGCTGTCGATAATCAAGCGTCCGAAACGTCGTATTTTGAGGTACGCTCGTCCTAATGAAGTGATCTTGATTTTGTTAGAAATATAATAGAAATACCTACATGTTTTCTGAAGAAGCCGAGATCTGTATTAATCTCTATCGGAGTGAAATTTCTTTTTTCAAGCTTGAGATGTGATACTGTTCGTGACAATCACAACATACAATCGTCTGCTGACATTTTCTGGAGCTTTGGGTGTTCAAAATTATCAATCTCGGTATCGTTGGAAGGCTCAAAGAAATATCTGCAACTCTCGGGAAGATGTCAAGAGCGAAATCAATCTCTATCTTTGTCAAAATGCATCCTTAAGTTGGTGACATAATGCCGTTCCTGACTGTCATACCTTTATAGAATATGATGGCCATATATTGAGCTGATGGTGTTCGAATTGGATGAAATCGGTGTCTTATTAAAGCTAATATCCATATAAACAAGTTTCGTGAAGACATCGAATCCTAATTCGGCCACTAACAGGGTCCAAGAAGCGTAATCCGCAAAATGGTCAGAATGCTACGAGTTAAATAGCCCTGTGAATGTGCCAGGTGGATAACCAAGCGACTTAGCTCTTTTAAGAAGCATCCAGTGAAGGTAATCAAGTGTCTACTCAGAATACAAAACATTATGATGGGTGGAGCAATAATTTTGAATGAAGTATTAAGATATTCAACGTCCAAGCTTGACCAGAAAATAAGGTACCCTTTTCAATAAAGTTCTGAAGTATCAAGTACTGTAATATAAGAATAAAAAAGCTTCAGCAACTCTAATAGAAGAAAGAGAAGAAAAGCGTGAATAAAGACAAAAGTTCAAATGCGGCAACAGCAAAAACACGGAAGATTGAAGTCAAGCGACTGCTGTCGATAATCAAGCGTCCGAAATGTAATATTTAGAGGTACGCTCGTCCAAATGAAGTGATCTTGGTTTTGTTAGAAATATAAGAGAAATACCTACATGTTTCCGGAAGAAGCCGAGATCTGTATTAATCTCTATCGGAGTGAAATATCTTCTTCAAGCTTGAGATGTGATACTGTTCGTGACAATCAGAACATGCAACCGTCTGTTAACATTTTATGGAGCTTTGTGTGTTCCAAATTATCGATCTCAGTAACGTTGGAAGGCTCAAAGAAATATCTGCAATTCTCGGGAAGAGCTCAAGAGCGAAATCGATCACTATCTTTGTCAAAATGCATCCGTAAGTTGGTGACGTGATGCCGTTCCTGACTGTCATACCTTTGTAGCGTCTGATGGCCATATATTGAGTTGATGGTGTTCGAATTGGATGAAACCGGTGTCTCAATAAAGCTAATATCCATATGAACAAGTTTCATGAAAACATCGAATCCTAATTCGGCCAGTATCAGGGTCAAAGAAGCATAATACGTAAAATGGTCAGAATGCTACGAGTTAAACAGACTTCTGAATGTGCAAAGCGGATAACCAAGCACCTTAGCTCATTTAAGAAGCATCCAGTGAAGCTAATCAAGCATCTTCTCAGAATACTGAATATTATGATGGGTGGAGAAGTAATTTTGAATGAAGTTTTAAGATATTCAACGTCCAAGCTTGACCAGAAAATGAGGTACCCTTTTCAATAAAGTTCTGAAGCATCAAGTACTGTAATATAAGAATATAAAGCTTCAGCAACTCTAACAGAAGAAAGAGAAGAAAAACGTGAATAAAGACAAAAGTACAAAAGCGGCAACAGCAAAAACACGGAAGATTGAAGTCAAGCGTCTGCTGTCGATAATCAAGCGTCTGAAACGTCGTATTTTGAGGTACGCTCGTCCTAATGAAGTGATCTTGGTTTTTTAGAAATATAAGAGAAATACCTACATGTTTCCTGAAGAAGACGAGATCTGTATTAATCTCTATCGGAGTGAAATTTCTTCTTCAAGCTTGAGATGTGATACTGTTCGTGACAATCAGAACATGCAACCGTCTGCTGACATTTTCTGGAGCTTTGGGTGTTCAAAATTATCGATCTCGGTATCGTTGGAAGGCTTAAAGAAATATCTGCAACTCTCGGGAAGATGTCAAAAGCGAAATCGATCTCTATCTTTGTCAAAATGCATCCTTAAGTTGGTGACATAATGCCGTTCCTGACTGTCATACCCTTATAGCATATGATGGCCATATATTGAGCTGATGGTGTTCGAATTGGATGAAATCAGTGTCTCATTAAAGCTAATATCCATATAAACAAGTTTCGTGAAGACATCGAATCCTAATTCGGCCAGTAACAGGGTCAAAGAAGCGTAATACGCAAAATGGTCAGAATGCTACGAGTTAAATAGCCTTGTGAATGTGCCAAGTGGATAACCAAGCGACTTAGCTCTTTTAAGAAGCGTCCAGTGAAGCTAATCAAGTGTCTACTCAGAATACAAAACATTATGATGGGTGGAGCAATAATTTTGAATGAAGTATTAAGATATTCAACGTCCAAGCTTGACCAGAAAATAAGGTACCTTTTTCAATAAAGTTCTGAAGTATCAAGTACTGTAATATAAGAATATAAAAGCTTCAGCAACTCTAATAGAAGAAAGAGCAGAAAAGCGTGAATAAAGACAAAAGTTCAAAAGCGGCAACAGCAAAAACACGGAAGATTGAAGTCAAGCGACTGCTATCGATAATCAAGAGTCCGAAACGTCGTATTTTGAGGTACGCTCGTCCAAATGAAGTGATCTTGGTTTTGTTAGAAATATAAGAGAAATACCTACATGTTTCCTGAAGAAGCCGAGATCTGTATTAATCTCTATAGGTGTGAAATTTCTTCTTCAAGCATGAGATGTGATACAGTTCGTGACAATCAAAACATGCAACTGTCTGCTAACAATTTTATGGAGCTTTGGGTTTTCAAAAGTATCGATCTTGGTATAGTTAGAAGGCTCAAAGAAATATCTGCAACTCTTGTGAAGAGGACAAGAGTGAAATCGATCTCTATCTTTGTCAAAATGCATATGTAAGTTGGTGACGTGATGCCGTTCCTGACTGTCATACCTTTGTAGCATCTGATGGCCATATATTGAGTTGATGGTGTTCAAATTGGATGAAACCGGTGTCTCATTAAAGCTAATATCCATATAAACAATTTTCATGAAGACATCGAATCCTAATTCGGCCAGTAACAGGGTCAAAGAAGCATATAACGCTAAATGGTCAGAATGCTACGAGTTAAACAGACTTCTGAATGTGCAAAGCGGATAAACAACAGTTTTGCTCATTTAAGAAGCATCCAGTGATCTAATCAAGCATCTTCTCAGAATACAGAACATTATGATGGGTGGAGAAGTAATTTTGAATGAAGTTTTAGGATATTCAACGTCCAAGCTTGACCAGAAAATGAGGTACCCTTTTCAATAAAGTTCTGAAGCATCAAGTACTGTGATATAAAAATATAAAAGCTTCAGCAACTCTAATAGAAGAAAGACAAGAAAAGCGTGAATAAAGAGAAAAGTACAAAAGCGGCAACAGCAAAAACTCTGAAGATTGAAGTCAAGCGTCTGCTGTCGATAATCAAGCGTCCGAAACGTCGTATTTTGAGGTACGCTCGTCCTAATGAAGTTATCTTGGTTTTGTTAGAAATATAAGAGAAATACCTACATGTTTCCTGAAGAAGCCGAGATCTGTGTCAATCTCTATCGGAGTGAAATTCCTTCTTCAAGCTTGAGATGTGATACTGTTCGTGACAATCAGAACATGCAAGCGTCTGCTAACATTTTTGGAGCTTTGGGTGTTCAAAATTATCGATCTCGGTATCTTTGGAAGGATCAAAGAAATATCTGCAACTCTCGGGAAGAGGTCAAGAGCGAAATCGATCTCTATCTTTGTCAAAATGCATCCGTAAGTTGGTGATGTGAGGTCGTTCCTGACTGTCATACCTTTGTAGCGTCTGATGGCCACATATTAAGCTGATGGTGTTCGAATTGGATTAAATCGGTGTCTCATTAAAGCTAATATCCATATAAACAAGTTTCGTGAATACATCGAATCCTAATTCGGCCAGTAACAGGGTCAAAGAAGCGTAATACGCAAAATGGTCAGAATGCTACGAGTTAAATAGCCTTGTGAATGTTCCAGGTGGATAACCAAGCGACTTAGCTCTTTTAAGAAGCGTCCAGTGAAGCTAATCAATTGTCTACTCAGAATACAGAACTTTATGATGGGTGGAGCAATAATTTTGAA
Source organism: Ammopiptanthus mongolicus (assembly GCA_039655645.1). Taxonomy (NCBI): domain Eukaryota; kingdom Viridiplantae; phylum Streptophyta; class Magnoliopsida; order Fabales; family Fabaceae; genus Ammopiptanthus; species Ammopiptanthus mongolicus. Next base: position 38,453,077 of record CM077343.1, on the reverse strand, counting down.
TGAAGTATTTAGATATTCAACGTCAAAGCTTGACCAGAAAATGAGGTACCGTTTTCAATAAAGTTCTGAAGCATCAAGTACTGTAATATAAGAATATAAAAGCTTCAGCAACTCTAATAGAAGAAAGAGAAGAAAAGCGTGAATAAAGACAAAAGTTCAAATGCGGCAACAGCAAAAACACGGAAGATTGAAGTCAAGCGACTGCTGTCGATAATCAAGCGTCCGAAATGTAATATTTAGAGGTACGCTCGTCCAAATGAAGTGATCTTGGTTTTGTTAGAAATATAAGAGAAATACCTACATGTTTCCGAAAGAAGCCGAGATCTGTATTAATCTCTATCGGAGTGAAATATCTTCTTCAAGCTTGAGATGTGATACTGTTCGTGACAATCAGAACATGCAACCGTCTGCTGACATTTTCTGGAGCTTTGGGTGTTCAAAATTATCGATCTCGGTATCGTTGGAAGGCTCAATGAAATATCTGCAACTCTCGGGAAGATGTCAAAAGCGAAATCGATCTCTATCTTTGTCAAAATGCATCCTTAAGTTGGTGACATAATGCCGTTCCTGACTGTCATACCCTTATAGCATATGATGGCCATATATTGAGCTGATGGTGTTCGAATTGGATGAAATCAGTGTCTCATTAAAGGTAATATCCATATAATCAAGTTTCGTGAAGACATCGAATCCTAATTCGGCCAGTAACAGGGTCTAAGAAGCGTAATACGCAAAATGGTCAGAATGCTACGAGTTAAATAGCCTTGTGAATGTGCCAAGTGGATAACCAAGCGACTTAGCTCTTTTAAGAAGCGTCCAGTGAAGCTAATCAAGTGTCTACTCAGAATACAAAACATTATGATGGGAGGAGCAATAATTTTGAATGAAGTATTAAGATATTCAACGTCCAAGCTTGACCAGAAAATAAGGTACCTTTTTCAATAAAGTTCTGAAGTATCAAGTACTGTAATATAAGAATATAAAAGCTTCAGCAACTCTAATAGGAGAAAGAGCAGAAAAGCGTGAATAAAGACAAAAGTTCAAAAGCGGCAACAGCAAAAACACGGAAGATTGAAGTCAAGCGACTGCTATCGATAATCAAGAGTCCGAAACGTCGTATTTTGAGGTACGCTCGTCCAAATGAAGTGATCTTGGTTTTGTTAGAAATATAAGAGAAATACCTACATGTTTCCTGAAGAAGCCGAGATCTGTATTAATCTCTATAGGTGTGAAATTTCTTCTTCAAGCATGAGATGTGATACAGTTCGTGACAATCAGAACATGCAACTGTCTGCTAACAATTTCTGGAGCTTTGGGTTTTCAAAAGTATCGATCTTGGTATAGTTAGAAGGCTCAAAGAAATATCTGCAACTCTTGTGAAGAGGACAAGAGTGAAATCGATCTCTATGTTTGTCAAAATGCATATGTAAGTTGGTGACGTGATGCCGTTCCTGACTGTCATACCTTTGTAGCATCTGATGGCCATATATTGAGTTCATGGTGTTCAAATTGGATGAAACCGGTGTCTCATTAAAGCTAATATCCATATAAACAATTTTCATGAAGACATCGAATCCTAATTCGGCCAGTAACAGGGTCAAAGAAGCATATTACGCTAAATGGTCAGAATGCTACGAGTTAAACAGACAAGCGAATGTGCAAAGCGGATAAACAACAGTTTTGCTCATTTAAGAAGCGTCCAGTGATCTAATCAAGCATCTTCTCAGAATACTGAACATTATGATGGGTGGAGAAGTAATTTTGAATGAAGTTTTAGGATATTCAACGTCCAAGCTTGACCAGAAAATGAGGTACCCTTTTCAATAAAGTTCTGAAGCATCAAGTACTGTGATATAAAAATATAAAAGCTTCAGCAACTCTAATAGAAGAAAGACAAGAAAAGCGTGAATAAAGAGAAAAGTACAAAAGCGGCAACAGCAAAAACTCTGAAGATTGAAGTCAAGCGTCTGCTGTCGATAATCAAGCGTCCGAAACGTCGTATTTTGAGGTACGCTCGTCCTAATGAAGTTATCTTGGTTTTGTTAGAAATATAAGAGAAATACCTACATGTTTCCTGAAGAAGCCGAGATCTGTGTCAATCTCTATCGGAGTGAAATTCCTTCTTCAAGCTTGAGATGTGATACTGTTCGTGACAATCAGAACATGCAAGCGTCTGCTAACATTTTCTGGAGCTTTGGGTGTTCAAAATTATCGATCTCGATATCTTTGGAAGGATCAAAGAAATATCTGCAACTCTCGGGAAGAGGTCAAGAGCGAAATCGATCTCTATCTTTATCAAAATGCATCCGTAAGTTGGTGATGTGAGGTCGTTCCTGACTGTCATACCTTTGTAGCGTCTGATGGCCACATATTGAGCTGATGGTGTTCGAATTGGATTAAATCGGTGTCTCATTAAAGCTAATATCCATATAAACAAGTTTCGTGAATACATCGAATCCTAATTCGGCCAGTAACAGGGTCAAAGAAGCGTAATACGCAAAATGGTCAGAATGCTACGAGTTAAATAGCCTTGTGAATGTTCCAGGTGGATAACCAAGCGACTTAGCTCTTTTAAGAAGCGTCCAGTGAAGCTAATCAATTGTCTACTCAGAATACAGAACTTTATGATGGGTGGAGCAATAATTTTGAATGAAGTATTTAGATATTCAACGTCCAAGCTTGACCAGAAAATGAGGTACCGTTTTCAATATAGTTCTGAAGCATCAAGTACTGTAATATAAGAATATAAAAGCTTCAGCAACTCTAATAGAAGAAAGTGAAGAAAAGCGTGAATAAAGACAAAAGTACAAAAGCGGCAACAGCAAAAACACGGAAGATTGAAGTCAAGCGACTGCTGTCGATAATCAAGCGTCTGAAACGTCATATTTAGAGGTACGCTCGTCCAAATCAAGTGATCTTGGTTTTGTTAGAAATATAAGAGAAATACCTACATGTTTCCTGAAGAAGCCGAGATCTGTATTAATCTCTATCGGAGTGAAATTCTTCTTCAAGCTTGAGATGTGATACTGTTCGTGACAATCAGAACATACAACCGTCTGTTAACATTTTATGGAGCTTTGGGTGTTCCAAATTATCGATCTCAGTAACGTTGGAAGGCTTAACGAAATATCTGCAATTCTCGGGAAGAGCTCAAGAGCGAAATCGATCTCTATCTTTGTCAAAATGCATCCGTAAGTTGGTGACGTGATGCCGTTCCTGACTGTCATACCTTTGTAGCGTCTGATGGCCATATATTGAGTTGATGGTGTTCGAATTGGATGAAACCGGTGTCTCAATAAAGCTAATATCCATATGAACAAGTTTCATGCAAACATCGAATCCCAATTCGGCCAGTATCAGGGTCAAAGAAGCATAATACGCAAAATGGTCTGAATGCTACGAGTTAAACAGACTTGTGAATGTGCAAAGCGGATAACCAAGCACCTTAGCTCATTTAAGAAGCATCCAGTGAAGCTAATCTAGCATCTTCTCAGAATACAGAACATTATGATGGGTGGAGAAGTAATTTTGAATGAAGGTTTAAAATATTCAACGTCCAAGCTTGACCAGAAATTGAGGTGCTTTTTTCAATAAAGTTCTGAAACATCAAGTACTGTAATATAAGAATATAAAGCTTCAGCAACTCTAACAGAAGAAAGAGAAGAAAAACGTGAATAAAGACAAAAGTACAAAAGCGGCAACAGCAAAAACACGGAAGATTGAAGTCAAGCGACTGCTATCGATAATCAAGAGTCCGAAACGTCGTATTTTGAGGTACGCTCGTCCAAATGAAGTGATCTTGGTTTTGTTAGAAATATAAGAGAAATACCTACATGTTTCCTGAAGAAGCCGAGATCTGTATTAATCTCTATAGGTGTGAAATTTCTTCTTCAAGCATGAGATGTGATACAGTTCGTGACAATCAAAACATGCAACTGTCTGCTAACAATTTTATGGAGCTTTGGGTTTTCAAAAGTATCGATCTTGGTATAGTTAGAAGGCTCAAAGAAATATCTGCAACTCTTGTGAAGAGGACAAGAGTGAAATCGATCTCTATGTTTGTCAAAATGCATATGTAAGTTGGTGACGTGATGCCGTTCCTGACTGTCATACCTTTGTAGCATCTGATGGCCATATATTGAGTTCATGGTGTTCAAATTGGATGAAACCGGTGTCTCATTAAAGCTAATATCCATATAAACAATTTTCATGAAGACATCGAATCCTAATTCGGCCAGTAACAGGGTCAAAGAAGCATATTACGCTAAATGGTCAGAATGCTACGAGTTAAACAGACAAGTGAATGTGCAAAGCGGATAAACAACAGTTTCGCTCATTTAAGAAGCGTCCAGTGATCTAATCAAGCATCTTCTCAGAATACAGAACATTATGATGGGTGGAGAAGTAATTTTGAATGAAGTTTTAGGATATTCAACGTCCAAGCTTGACCAGAAAATGAGGTACCCTTTTCAATAAAGTTCTGAAGCATCAAGTACTGTGATATAAAAATATAAAAGCTTCAGCAACTCTAATAGAAGAAAGACAAGAAAAGCGTGAATAAAGAGAAAAGTACAAAAGCGGCAACAGCAAAAACTCTGAAGATTGAAGTCAAGCGTCTGCTGTCGATAATCAAGCGTCCGAAACGTCGTATTTTGAGGTACGCTCGTCCTAATGAAGTTATCTTGGTTTTGTTAGAAATATAAGAGAAATACCTACATGTTTCCTGAAGAAGCCGAGATCTGTGTCAATCTCTATCGGAGTGAAATTCCTTCTTCAAGCTTGAGATGTGATACTGTTCGTGACAATCAGAACATGCAAGCGTCTGCTAACATTTTCTGGAGCTTTGGGTGTTCAAAATTATCGATCTCGATATCTTTGGAAGGATCAAAGAAATATCTGCAACTCTCGGGAAGAGGTCAAGAGCGAAATCGATCTCTATCTTTATCAAAATGCATCCGTAAGTTGGTGATGTGAGGTCGTTCCTGACTGTCATACCTTTGTAGCGTCTGATGGCCACATATTGAGCTGATGGTGTTCGAATTGGATTAAATCGGTGTCTCATTAAAGCTAATATCCATATAAACAAGTTTCGTGAATACATCGAATCCTAATTCGGCCAGTAACAGGGTCAAAGAAGCGTAATACGCAAAATGGTCAGAATGCTACGAGTTAAATAGCCTTGTGAATGTTCCAGGTGGATAACCAAGCGACTTAGCTCTTTTAAGAAGCGTCCAGTGAAGCTAATCAATTGTCTACTCAGAATACAGAACTTTATGATGGGTGGAGCAATAATTTTGAATGAAGTATTTAGATATTCAACGTCAAAGCTTGACCAGAAAATGAGGTACCGTTTTCAGTATAGTTCTGAAGCATCAAGTACTGTAATATAAGAATATAAAAGCTTCAGCAACTCTAATAGAAGAAAGTGAAGAAAAGCGTGAATAAAGACTAAAGTACAAAAGCGGCAACAGCAAAAACACGGAAGATTGAAGTCAAGCGACTGCTGTCGATAATCAAGCGTCTGAAACGTCATATTTAGAGGTACGCTCGTCCAAATCAAGTGATCTTGGTTTTGTTAGAAATATAAGAGAAATACCTACATGTTTCCGGAAGAAGCCGAGATCTGTATTAATCTCTATCGGAGTGAAATATCTTCTTCAACCTTGAGATGTGATACTGTTCGTGACAATCAGAACATACAACCGTCTGTTAACATTTTATGGAGCTTTGGGTGTTCCAAATTATCGATCTCAGTAACGTTGGAAGGCTTAACGAAATATCTGCAATTCTCGGGAAGAGCTCAAGAGCGAAATCGATCTCTATCTTTGTCAAAATGCATCCGTAAGTTGGTGACGTGATGCCGTTCCTGACTGTCATACCTTTGTAGCGTCTGATGGCCATATATTGAGTTGATGGTGTTCGAATTGGATGAAACCGGTGTCTCAATAAAGCTAATATCCATATGAACAAGTTTCATGCAAACATCGAATCCCAATTCGGCCAGTATCAGGGTCAAAGAAGCATAATACGCAAAATGGTCTGAATGCTACGAGTTAAACAGACTTGTGAATGTGCAAAGCGGATAACCAAGCACCTTAGCTCATTTAAGAAGCATCCAGTGAAGCTAATCTAGCATCTTCTCAGAATACAGAACATTATGATGGGTGGAGAAGTAATTTTGAATGAAGTTTAAAATATTCAACGTCCAAGCTTGACCAGAAATTGAGGTGCTTTTTTCAATAAAGTTCTGAAACATCAAGTACTGTAATATAAGAATATAAAGCTTCAGCAACTCTAACAGAAGAAAGAGAAGAAAAACGTGAATAAAGACAAAAGTACAAAAGCGGCAACAGCAAAAACACGGAAGATTGAAGTCAAGCGTCTGCAGTCGATAATCAAGCGTCCGAAAAGTCGTATTTTGAGGTACGCTCGTCCGAATGAAGTGATCTTGGTTTTTTTAGAAATATAAGAGAAATACCTACATGTTTCCTGAAGAAGACGAGATCTGTATTAATCTCTATCGGAGTGAAATTTCTTCTTCAAGCTTGAGATGTGATACTGTTCGTGACAATCAGAACATGCAACCGTCTGCTGACATTTTCTGGAGCTTTGGGTGTTCAAAATTATCGATCTCGGTATCGTTGGAAGGCTTAAAGAAATATCTGCAACTCTCGGGAAGATGTCAAAAGCAAAATCGATCTCTATCTTTGTCAAAATGCATCCTTAAGTTGGTGACATAATGCCGTTCCTGACTGTCATACCCTTATAGCATATGATGGCCATATATTGAGCTGATGGTGTTCGAATTGGATGAAATCAGTGTCTCATTAAAGGTAATATGCATATAATCAAGTTTCGTGAAGACATCGAATCCTAATTCGGCCAGTAACAGGGTCTAAGAAGCGTAATACGCAAAATGGTCTGAATGCTACGAGTTAAATAGCCTTGTGAATGTGCCAAGTGGATAACCAAGCGACTTAGCTCTTTTAAGAAGCGTCCAGTGAAGCTAATCAAGTGTCTACTCAGAATACAAAACATTATGATGGGTGGAGCAATAATTTTGAATGAAGTATTAAGATATTCAACGTCCAAGCTTGACCAGAAAATAAGGTACCTTTTTCAATAAAGTTCTGAAGTATCAAGTACTGTAATATAAGAATATAAAAGCTTCAGCAACTCTAATAGGAGAAAGAGCAGAAAAGCATGAATAAAGACAAAAGTTCAAAAGCGGCAACAGCAAAAACACGGAAGATTGAAGTCAAGCGACTGCTATCGATAATCAAGAGTCCGAAACGTCGTATTTTGAGGTACGCTCGTCCAAATGAAGTGATCTTGGTTTTGTTAGAAATATAAGAGAAATACCTACATGTTTCCTGAAGAAGCCGAGATCTGTATTAATCTCTATAGGTGTGAAATTTCTTCTTCAAGCATGAGATGTGATACAGTTCGTGACAATCAAAACATGCAACTGTCTGCTAACAATTTTATGGAGCTTTGGGTTTTCAAAAGTATCGATCTTGGTATAGTTAGAAGGCTCAAAGAAATATCTGCAACTCTTGTGAAGAGGACAAGAGTGAAATCGATCTCTATGTTTGTCAAAATGCATTCGTAAGTTGGGGACGTGATGTCGTTCCTGACTATCATACCTTTGTAGCTTCTGATGGCCATATATTGAGTTGATGGTGTTCAAATTGGATGAAACCGGTGTCTCATTAAAGCTAATATCCATATAAACAATTTTCATGAAGACATTGAATCCTAATTCGGCCAGTAACAGCGTCAAAGAAGCATATTACGCTAAATGGTCAGAATGCTACGAGTTAAACAGACTTGTGAATATGCAAAGCGGATAAACAATAGTTTCGCTTATTTAAGAAGCATCTAGTGGATCTAATCAAGCATCTTCTCAGAATACAGAACATTATGATGGGTGGAGAAGTAATTTTGAATGAAGTTTTAAGATATTCAACGTCCAAGCTTGACCAGAAAATGAGGTACCCTTTTCAATAAAATTCTGAAGCATCAAGTATTGTAATATAAAAATATAAAAGCTTCAGCAACTCTAATAGAAGAAAGACAAGAAAAACGTGAATAAAGACAAAAGTACAAAAGCGGCAACAGCAAAAACTCTGACGATTGAAGTCAAGCTTCTGCTGCCGATAATCAAGCGTCTGAAACGTCGTATTTTGAGGTATGCTAGTCCTAATGAAGTGATCTTTGTTTTGTTAGAAAGATAATAGAAATACCTACATGTTTCCTGAAGAAGCCGAGATCTGTGTCAATCTCTATCGGAGTGAAATTCGTTCTTCAAGCTTGAGATGTGATACTGTTCGTGACAATCAGAACATGCAACTGTCTGCTGACATTTTCTGGAGATTTGACTGTTCAAAATCATCGATCTTGGTATCGTTGGAAGGCTCAAAGAAATATCTGCAACTCTCGGGAAGAGGTCAAGAGTGAAATCGATCTCTGTCTTTGTCAAAATGCATCCGTAAGTTGGTGATGTGAGGTCGTTCCTGACTGTCATACCTTTGTAGCGTCTGATGGCCACATATTGAGCTGATGGTGTTCGAATTGGATGAAATCGGTGTCTCATTAAAGCTATTTCCATATAAACAAGTTTCGTGAAGACATCGAATCCTAATTCGGCCAGTAACAGGGTCAAAGAAGCGTAATACGCAAAATGGTCAGAATGCTACGACTTAAATAGCCTTGTGAATGTGCCAGGTGGATAACCAAGCGACTTAGCTCTTTTAAGAAGCGTCCAGTGAAGCTAATTAAGCGTCTACTTAGAATACAGAACATTATGATGGGTGGAGCAATAATTTTGAATGAAGTATTAAGATATTCAACGTCCAAGCTTGACCAGAAAATGAGGTACCCTTTTCAGTAAAGTTCTGAAGCATCAAGTACTGTAATATAAAAATATAAAAGCTTCAGCAACTCTAATAGATGAAAGACAAGAAAAGCGTGAATAAAGACAAAAGTACAAAAGCGGCAACAGAAAAAACTCTGAAGATTGAAGTCAAGCGTCTGCTGCCGATAATCAAGCGTCGGAAACGTCGTATTTTGAGGTATGCTCGTCCTAATGAAGTGATCTTTGTTTTTTTAGAAAGATAATAGAAATACCTACGTGTTTCCTGAAGAAGCCGAGATCTGTGTCAATCTCTGTCGGGGTGAAATTCCTTCTTCAAGCTTGAGATGTGATACTGTTCGTGACAATCAGAACATGCAACAGTCTCCTAACATTTTATGGAGCTTTGGGTGTTCAAAATTATCGATCTCGGTATCGTTGGAAGGATCAAACAAATATCTGCAACTCTCGGACAGAGGTCAAGAGCGAAATCGATCTCTATCTTCGTCAAAATGCATCCGTAAGTTGGTGATGTTAGGTCGTTCCTGACTGTCATACCTTTGTAGCGTCTGATGGCCACATATTGAGCTGATGGTGTTCGAATTAGATGAAATTGGTGTCTCATTAAAGCTAATATCCATATAAACAAGTTTGGTGAAGACTCGAATCCTAATTCGGCCAGTAACAGGGTCAAAGAAGCGTAATACGCAAAATGGTCAGAATGCTACGAGTTAAATAGCCTTGGGAATGTGCCAGGTGGATAACCAAGCAACTTAGCTCTTTTAAGAAGCGTCCAGTGAAGCTAATCAAGTGTCTACTCAGAATACAGAACTTTATGATGGGTGGAGCAATAATTTTGAATAAAGTATTTAGATATTCAACGTCCAAGCTTGACCAGAAAATGAGGTACCCTTTACAATAAAGTTCTGAAGCATCAAGTACTATAATATAAGAATATAAAAGCTTTAGCAACTCTAATAGAAGAAAGAGAAGAAAAGCGTGAATAAAGACAAAAGTACAAAAGCGGCAACATCAAAAACACGGAAGATTGAAGTCAAGCGTCTGCTGTAGATAATCAAGCGTCCGAAACGTCGTATTTTGAGGTACGCTCGTCCTAATGAAGTTATCTTGGTTTTGTTGGAAATATCACAGAAATACCTACATGTCTCCTGAAGAAGCAGAGATCTGTATTAATCTCTATCGGAGTGAAATTTCTTCTTCAAGCTTGAGATGTGATACTATTCGTGGCAATCAGAACATGCAACCGTCTGCTGACATTTTCTGGAGCTTTGGCTGTTCAAAATTATCGATCTCGGTATCGTTGGAAGGCTCAAAGAAATATTTGCAACTCTCGGGAAGAGGTCAAGAGTGAAATCGATCTCTATCTTTGTCAAAATGCATCCGTAAGTTGGTGATGTGAGGTCGTTCCTGACTGTCATACCATTATTGCGTCTGATGGCCATATATTGAGCTGATGGTGTTCGAATTGGATGAAATCGGTGTCTCATTAAAGCTAATATCCATATAAACAAGTTTCGTGAAGACATCGAATCCTAATTCGGCCAGTAACAGAGTCAAAGAAGCGTAATACGCAAAATGGTCAGAATGCTACGAGTTAAATAGCCTTGTGAATGTGCCAGGTGGATAACCAAGCAACTTAGCTCTTTTAAGAAGCGTCCAGTGAATCTAATCTAGTGTCTACTCAGAATACAGAACTTTATGATGGGTGGAGCAATAATTTTGAATGAAGTATTTAGATATTCAACGTCCAAGCTTGACCAGAAATTGAGGTACCCTTTTCAATAAAGTTCTGAAGCATCAAGTACTGTAATATAAGAATATAAAAGCTTCAGCAACTCTAATAGAAGAAAGAGAACAAAAGCGTGAATAAAGACAAAAGTTCAAAAGCGGCAACAGCAAAAACACGGAAGATTGAAGTCAAGCGACTGCTGTCGATAATCAAGCGTCCGAAATGTCGTATTTTGAGGTACGCTCGTCCAAATGAAGTGATCTTGGTTTTTTTATAAATATAAGAGAAATACCTACATGTTTCCTGAAGAAGCAGAGATCTGCATTAATCTCTATCGGAGTGAAATTTCTTCTTCAAGCTTGAGATGTGATACTGTTCGTGACAATCATAACATGCAACCATCTGCTGACATTTTCTGGAACATTGGGTGTTAAAAATTATGGATCTCGGTATCGTTGGAAGGCTCAAAGAAATATCTGGAACTCTCGGGAAGATGTCAAGAGCGAAATCGATCTCTATCTTTGTCAAAATGCATCCTTAAGTTGGTGATGTAATGCCGTTGCTGACTGTCATACCTTTATAGCATATGATGGCCATATATTGAGCTCATGGTATTCGAATTGGATGAAATCTGTGTCTCACTAAAGCTAATATCCATATAAACAAGTTTCGTGAATACATCGAATCCTAATTCGGCCAGTAGCAGGGTCAAAGAAGCGTAATTCGCAAAATTGTCAGAATGCTACGAGTTAAATATCCTTGTGAATGTGCCAGGGGGATAACCATGCGACTTAGCTCTTTTAAGAAGCGTCCAGTTAAGCTAATCAAGTGTCTACTCAGAATACAGAACATTATGAAGGGTGGAGCAATAATTTTGAATGAAGTATTAAGATATTCAACATCCAAGCTTAACCAGAAAATAAGGTACCCTTTTCAATAAAGTTCTGAAGTATCAAGTATTGTAATATAAGAATATAAAAGCTTCAGCAACTCTAATAGGAGAAAGAGCAGAAAAGCGTGAATAAAGACAAAAGTTCAAAAGCGGCAACAGCAAAAACACGGAAGATTGAAGTCAAGCGACTTCTGTCGATAATCAAGCTTCCGAAATGTCGTATTTTGATGTACGCTCGTCCAAATGAAGTGATCTTGGTTTTGTTAGAAATATAAGAGAAATACCTACATGTTTCCTGAAGAAGCCGAGATCTGTATTAAACTCTATCGGAGTGAAATTTCTTCTTCAAGCATGAGATGTGATACTGTTCGTGACAATCAGAACATGCAACTGTCTGCTGAAATTTCTGGAGCTTTAGGTTTTCAAAAGTATGGATCTTGGTATAGTTAGAAGGCTCAAATAAATATATGCAACTCTTGTGAAGAGGACAAGAGTGAAATCGAGCTCTATCATTGTCAAAATGCATTCGTAAGTTGGGGACGTGATGTCGTTCCTGACTATCATACCTTTGTAGCTTCTGATGGCCATATATTGAGTTGATGGTGTTCAAATTGGATGAAACCGGTGTCTCATTAAAGCTAATATCCATATAAACAATTTTCATGAAGACATTGAATCCTAATTCGGCCAGTAACAGCGTCAAAGAAGCATATTACGCTAAATGGTCAGAATACTACGAGTTAAACAGACTTGTGAATGTGCAAAGCGGATAAACAATAGTTTCGCTTATTTAAGAAGCATCTAGTGGATCTAATCAAGCATCTTCTCAGAATACAGAACATTATGATGGGTGGAGAAGTAATTTTGAAAGAAGTTTTAAGATATTCAACGTCCAAGCTTGACCAGAAAATGAGGTACCCTTTTCAATAAAATTCTGAAGCATCAAGTATTGTAATATAAAAATATAAAAGCTTCAGCAACTCTAATAGAAGAAAGACAAGAAAAACGTGAATAAAGACAAAAGTACAAAAGCGGCAACAGCAAAAACTCTGACGATTGAAGTCAAGCTTCTGCTGCCGATAATCAAGCGTCTGAAACGTCGTATTTTGAGGTATGCTCGTCCTAATGAAGTGATCTTTGTTTTGTTAGAAAGATAATAGAAATACCTACATGTTTCCTGAAGAAGCCGAGATCTGTGTCAATCTCTATCGGAGTGAAATTCGTTCTTCAAGCTTGAGATGTGATACTGTTCGTGACAATCAGAACATGCAACTGTCTGCTGACATTTTCTGGAGATTTGGCTGTTCAAAATCATCGATCTTGGTATCGTTGGAAGGCTCAAAGAAATATCTGCAACTCTCGGGAAGAGGTCAAGAGTGAAATCGATCTCTGTCTTTGTCAAAATGCATCCGTAAGTTGGTGATGTGAGGTCGTTCCTGACTGTCATACCTTTGTAGCGTCTGATGGCCACATATTGAGCTGATGGTGTTCGAATTGGATGAAATCGGTGTCTCATTAAAGCTATTTCCATATAAACAAGTTTCGTGAAGACATCGAATCCTAATTCGGCCAGTAACAGGGTCAAAGAAGCATAATACGCAAAATGGTCAGAATGCTACGACTTAAATAGCCTTGTGAATGTGCCAGGTGGATAACCAAGCGACTTAGCTCTTTTAAGAAGCGTCCAGTGAAGCTAATTAAGCGTCTACTTAGAATACATAACATTATGATGGGTGGAGCAATAATTTTGAATGAAGTATTAAGATATTCAACGTCCAAGCTTGACCAGAAAATGAGGTACCCTTTTCAGTAAAGTTCTGAAGCATCAAGTACTGTAATATAAAAATATAAAAGCTTCAGCAACTCTAATAGATGAAAGACAAGAAAAGCGTGAATAAAGACAAAAGTACAAAAGCGGCAACAGAAAAAACTCTGAAGATTGAAGTCAAGCGTCTGCTGCCGATAATCAAGCGTCGGAAACGTCGTACTTTGAGGTATGCTCGTCCTAATGAAGTGATCTTTGTTTTTTTAGAAAGATAATAGAAATACCTACGTGTTTCCTGAAGAAGCCGAGATCTGTGTCAATCTCTATCGGGGTGAAATTCCTTCTTCAAGCTTGAGATGTGATACTGTTCGTGACAATCAGAACATGCAACAGTCTCCTAACATTTTATGGAGCTTTGGGTGTTCAAAATTATCGATCTCGGTATCGTTGGAAGGATCAAACAAATATCTGCAACTCTCGGACAGAGGTCAAGAGCGAAATCGATCTCTATCTTCGTCAAAATGCATCCGTAAGTTGGTGATGTTAGGTCGTTCCTGACTGTCATACCTTTGTAGCGTCTGATGGCCACATATTGAGCTGATGGTGTTCGAATTAGATGAAATCGGTGTCTCATTAAAGCTAATATCCATATAAACAAGTTTGGTGAAGACTCGAATCCTAATTCGGCCAGTAACAGGGTCAAAGAAGCGTAATACGCAAAATGGTCAGAATGCTACGAGTTAAATAGCCTTGGGAATGTGCCAGGTGGATAACCAAGCAACTTAGCTCTTTTAAGAAGCGTCCAGTGAAGCTAATCAAGTGTCTACTCAGAATACAGAACTTTATGATGGGTGGAGCAATAATTTTGAATAAAGTATTTAGATATTCAACGTCCAAGCTTGACCAGAAAATGAGGTACCCTTTACAATAAAGTTCTGAAGCATCAAGTACTATAATATAAGAATATAAAAGCTTTAGCAACTCTAATAGAAGAAAGAGAAGAAAAGCGTGAATAAAGACAAAAGTACAACAGCGGCAACATCAAAAACACGGAAGATTGAAGTCAAGCGTCTGCTGTAGATAATCAAGCGTCCGAAACGTCGTATTTTGAGGTACGCTCGTCCTAATGAAGTTATCTTGGTTTTGTTGGAAATATCACAGAAATACCTACATGTCTCCTGAAGAAGCAGAGATCTGTATTAATCTCTATCGGAGTGAAATTTCTTCTTCAAGCTTGAGATGTGATACTATTCGTGGCAATCAGAACATGCAACCGTCTGCTGACATTTTATGGAGCTTTGGCTGTTCAAAATTATCGATCTCGGTATCGTTGGAAGGCTCAAAGAAATATCTGCAACTCTCGGGAAGAGGTCAAGAGTGAAATCGATCTCTATCTTTGTCAAAATGCATCCGTAAGTTGGTGATGTGAGGTCGTTCCTGACTGTCATACCATTATTGCGTCTGATGGCCATATATTGAGCTGATGGTGTTCGGATTGGATGAAATCGGTGTCTCATTAAAGCTAATATCCATATAAACAAGTTTCGTGAAGACATCGAATCCTAATTCGGCCAGTAACAGAGTCAAAGAAGCGTAATACGCAAAATGGTCAGAATGCTACGAGTTAAATAGCCTTGTGAATGTGCCAGGTGGATAACCAAGCAACTTAGCTCTTTTAAGAAGCGTCCAGTGAATCTAATCTAGTGTCTACTCAGAATACAGAACTTTATGATGGGTGGAGCAATAATTTTGAATGAAGTATTTAGATATTCAACGTCCAAGCTTGACCAGAAATTGAGGTACCCTTTTCAATAAAGTTCTGAAGCATCAAGTACTGTAATATAAGAATATAAAAGCTTCAGCAACTCTAATAGAAGAAAGAGAAGAAAAGCGTGAATAAAGACAAAAGTTCAAAAGCGGCAACAGCAAAAACACGGAAGATTGAAGTCAAGCGACTGCTGTCGATAATCAAGCGTCCGAAATGTCGTATTTTGAGGTACGCTCGTCCAAATGAAGTGATCTTGGTTTTTTTATAAATATAAGAGAAATACCTACATGTTTCCTGAAGAAGCCGAGATCAGTATTAATCTCTATCGGAGTGAAATTTCTTCTTTAAGCTTGAGATGTGATACTGTTCGTGACAATCAGATATGCAACAGTCTGCTGACAATTTCTGGAGCTTTGGGTTTTCAAAAGTATCGATCTTGGTATAGTTAGAAGTCTCAAAGAAATATCTGCAACTCTTTTGAAGAGGACAAGAGGGAAATCGATCTCTATCTTTGTCAAAATGCATTCGTAAGTTGGTGACGTGATGCCGTTCCTGACTATCACACCTTTGTAGCGTATGAGAGCCATATATTGAGTTGATGGTGTTCAAATTGGATGAAACCGGTGTTTCATTAAAGCTAATATCCATATAAACAATTTTCATGAAGACATCGAATCCTAATTCGGCCAGTAACAGCGTCAAAGAAGCATATTACGCTAAATGGTCAGAATGCTACGAGTTAAACAGACTTGTGAATGTGCAAAGCGGATAAACAACAGCCTTCGCTCATTTAAGAAGCGTCCAGTGGAGCTAATCAAGCATCTTCTAAGAATACAGAACATTATGATGGGTGGAGAAGTAATTTTGAACGAAGTTTTAAGATATTCAACGTCCAAGCTTGACCCCAAAATGAGGTACCCTTTTCAATAAAGTTCGGAAGCATCAAGTACTGTAATATAAAAATATAAAAGCTTCAGCAACTCTAATAGAAGAAAGACAAGAAAAGCGAGTATAAAGACAAAAGTACAAAAGCGGCAACAGAAAAAACTTTGAAGATTGAAGTCAAGCGTTTGCTGCCGATATTCAAGCGTCGGAAACGTCGTATTTTGAGGTATGCTCGTCCTAATGAAGTGATATTTGTTTTTTTAGAAAGATAATAGAAATACCTACATGTTTCCTGAAGAAGCCGAGATCTGTGTCAATCTCTATCGGAGTGAAATTCCTTCTTCAAGCTTGAGATGTGATACTGTTCGTGCAACACCCTTTCCCGAGTGTCACATTCCCGAACGATTATAAGGCCGAAAATATTTCTTAATGCGGAAAATACGTTTTTCTTTTTTTTTCTTTTCACAAGATGCAATGGAAAGGTAATAATACTAATAAACGAACTTAGGTTCGCCATGCATTTCTAGAATATACCACAGAACAGAAACAGAAATGGAAACGTCAACATTATTATATACAGACATAGGTCTAATGTATAACTAATACAATAAGAAATACAATATGTACAAGGAGTCGTAGCTCCCCCAAAAGTACTACAAAAACTAACATAGTCTGGCCGACAACAAAACTAGACCACAAAAAGAAGGTCCTCCTCTGGCTCAAAGGAACTACTGGACTGAACCATCATCACGTCCATCTGTTCAAACAGTAAAAGCAAGTACCAACACAAAACATACAGATATGGGTGAGATTCCCATTCATCAACACAACAAAACAGCAGTAGTAAAACGGGACGACTCACCGGGTAACCACGTACCCAACATGCTTACAAGAATTCTCAATGTCAAACATATTAAGCAGTTGACAGCATAATATCATGTTAAGCATTTAACATCATCAAATAAGGTATTCTTAAACAGTACAACGATGTATAACAGTAAATATAAACATCAATAGCCATGCAATGCAATGCAATGTATATGACTCAATGTCAATGTCACTGGGTACTACTCTGACCCCTACTCCATGGAGCTAACAAAACAGTCGGAGAGAGTGAATGGGAGGACATGTTCCGTGCGCGCCAGCCTTGGGCAAGATGCTACAACATTCGTAACGTGCACGTATCTGGCTTTTACGGAAACACTCTCAACCAAACATGAAAAGTACGGCATCTAGTAGAGGATATCAGTGTATTGCACGGATTCGCCACGACACAGAAGAGCTACCAACTGGTCACATGTCAGCCCTTCCAACCCTGATACCTCCCAAAAGACCATTGAAGATCGTCACCGTAAGATTCGCACCCGCATCAAGGTGTAAGCTCAACTCCTAGGCTCAAGGCCTTACAACTATGCAAATGATATGCCAATGCTTACAGAAAGCAGATGCGATCACGCAATGTCTATCCCCCGGATAAACCTCGAAGTCTACTAAGGTTCTTTTCCTTAGGAACTATACGCGTCTTTTGAAAACAAAACCTTTATCCACCGGATAAATCTCGTGATCCCTCCGGGATCGAGTCATCACAAGACTGAAACAATTGAACGACTGAGCGGGGTCCGAATCACCGGTCCGTCATCGAACTACTGTTTCAAAACCCAAAACGTTTGTAAACCAGAACAGCTTCTCAATTGAAAACTCATTTGATTTGAAACAATCTTTGAAACACTTACTTGCTCTATTTTTTTAGCATTTTCTGAACATGTAATTCGCTTAGCGAAATTTCATTCGCTTAGCGAAATTGAAACAAGAATGCCTCTTTTGGAACTCCTCTGGTTCGCTCGGCGAGACACAAATCGCGTAGCGAAATGCATTGGATTCGCTTAGCGAATATGAATTCGCTTAGCGCAATTTCAGACGGTTAAACCTCTTTGTAAACGCGAAATGTATTGTATTCGCTTAGCGAATATGAATTCGCTTAGCGAAAGTTCAGACAGTTAAACCTCTTTGTAAACGCCTCTGGATCGCTCGGCGAAACAGAATTCGTGTAGCGAAATGCATTGTATTCGCGTAGCGAAAATAATTTCGCTTAGCGAAATGGAGGCGGTCATACCTCCTTTGGAGACTTCTCTGGATTGCCCAGCGAGACGTAATTCGCGTAGCGAAACTCGTTTGATTGGCTTAGCGAATATGAATTCGCTTAGCGAAATGATTGCCATAAACAAGACATCAACCTTAGGGAACCATTTTGATTCTCTTCATGAAACCACTTCTTTTCTCATTTTGAGTCCCTTGATTAACTATATGGACTAGGGATAAGGTATAAAATATGTTTCACTTTGGTGAAAGCACTTTGAGCTTTAATTTCCATTCAAAGACACTTAGGGTTTTTCTTTGAAAAACACAAGTTATTGAAAACACTTTCTTTACATCAAAACTTGACTTAATCAAGATCTACTCATGTTCTTCCTTTTCTCAAAGCCATGGCTAAAAGCCAACTAGGAATCAATGTGAAGTTTTACTCCATCAACCAAACAAAATATGGCTCACAATACTTACACAATCATGATAACCATAATACACATTACTACATCATAATCAAACATCCAAGTCCATCACACATTATGGTCTCATAATCAACAATAAAAGTCCATACTTGACCTAGTGATCAAAGTAGGTTTTTCAACATACATGAAAATGGTTTTTCATTCAATCATCTCACCATCAACATATGCTAAAGTACATTACAACATACTCAAGCATAAGCATAAACTCATCATGACAATCTTGTTCTCCAAGAGAACTTAACAAAACTTAACATATAATAGTGAACCCAAACTAAAGGGTTTCACCCACACATAAATTTAAACAACCATTCTCACTACCACCATCTTGGTGTGATGAGGTTCTTCTCCCCATACCTCTTGATGAGCAGATTCCCGGATCAAAGTCGGTTGATCGGTTTCTGAACCTCCTGATAATCGTCAACAACTACACAACACAACAATTTAACATTAAACAACAATCAAAGCCAAACTCAACTATTACAACAAGGAGGGTTTCGGCCACCCTAGGTTAAAAAGGTTAGAAATTGGTTTTGGTTTCCATTTCATGGATTCAAAAGCATTAGGAAAGCTAAGGATGAAATCTAGTGTTAAAAATCAAAACTTGATGAAAACACTATTCATCATCTTCCAAGAGGGTTCGGCCAAAAATGCTTTTTGAGCTATGATGAGAGTTGAATCATAAGCTCTTAGGTTTAGGTAGAGATTGATGATGTGAGTTCAAAGAACTTGGTCTTACCTCAAAAGGATTTTTCTACAATTTCCTATGGATTTTCAAAGTTTTGGATCTAAGAATTTTCTTTTCATGAAAATGAAGATTGATCTTGAAATAAAGAAAGATTAATGAAGATAAGAGGTCATAGAAGTGATCTTACCTTGAAATGAAGAAAGATTGCTCAAGGAATCAAGTGAATCCAACAAAAACTCAAGCTTTTCTAGGTGAAAATGGAGTTTTCTCTCAAGAACAACTATGGAACTCTATGGGGTGAGGGGCTGTGCGAAAATGATGAAGTGAGGGGCTGTGTTCAGCCTCTTAAAAGTTCACTTAAGGGTAAAAAGGTCATTTGCCAAAAGGGTATAATGGTAAAAGTGTAAAAGACTAAGGTTAGGGGCATTTTGGTCATTTTGCGTCCAGATATTTCCGAACGTCACAACGACTCTGGCATACTCTCCCAAGTGTCCTGGGATGATGTGATATCAAGATTATTTATTGGCGAGTCCCGGTAAATCCATATGTGGCTCCGTTCGTCACCCGATTGAGGATTCCGCCCGAACGAAGGTCAGGAAGTGATTTTTCTGAAATTTTTACGAAATTTAACCAAAACGTAGAGAATCGAATTCTAAGACTTACTGTCTCGTTCACGGGTCCATCTGAGGTCTTCTGAGCAGTAAAATCATACTGTCAGTGTAAAAACGCAGACCGGACTCCGTTTGAGTTTTCGACTCAAAACTTAATCGTAGCTTCCTACGATATCGTCGAGCATGACTATGGTCTCGGAATATTTTATTTCGATTCCTAAGACCTCGAATAAAATACAAACATTATAATACTGAAGAAATAGAAAACGTGAAAAATCGGGGCGTTACATTCCTACCCCTCTTAAAAGAATTTCGTCCTCGAAATTATACGTACCTCTTAAAACAAACTCGGATACTGTTGTTGCATGTCCTCTTCTCTTTCCCAGGTAGCATCACCTGTAGTCTCGTTCCAGATAACTTTGACCAAAGCTATCTCCTTCCCTCGCAGTTTCTTTATCCTCCTGTCCTCGATCTTAACCGGCAATGTCTCGTAGGTTAGGTTATCCTTCAGTTGTACTGAATCAGACTCTATGACGTGACTGGGATCAGGAATATACTTCCGCAATTGCGAAACATGAAAAACATTATGAAGGTTGGATAGAAAAGGCGGTAAAGCTATTTGGTAAGCTACTGGACCTATCCGACGAAGAATTTGGTAAGGTCCAATGAATTTTGGAGTGAGTTTTCTGGACTTCAAGACCCTGCCCACCCCAGTCATCGGAGTGACTCTCAAAAACACATGATCCCCTTCCTCGAACTCAAGTGGCCTACGTCTTTTATCCGCATAACTCTTCTGTCGGCTCTGAGTCGTCCTCATCTTTTCTTGAATCAGTTTCACCTTCTCGGTTGTTTGTTGCACTAGTTCAGGTCCTAATGAAGCACTTTCTCCATCTTGGTACCAACACAAAGGTGTTCTGCAACGTCGTCCGTATAAAGCTTCGTAGGGTGCCATCCCTATACTCGAATGATAACTGTTGTTGTAGGTAAACTCTATCAACGGTAGGAAATTCTCCCAACTACCGGCATGTTCCAACACACACGCCCTCAACAGATCCTCTAAAGACTGAATCGTCCTTTCCGATTGTCCATCAGTTTGAGGATGGTAAGCCGAACTTAATCGTAACTTTGTTCCTAAAGCTTCATGTAAACTTTGCCAAAAACGCGAAGTAAAACGCGGGTCTCTATCCGATATGATACTTGAAGGTACTCCATGCAGTCTCACAATCTCACTGATATAAATCTGAGTAAGCTTTTCCATAGAATACTTGAGATTAATCGGTAGAAAATGAGCTGATTTCGTAAGCCTATCAATTATAACCCAAATGGAATCGTATCCTTTAGGTGTCCTTGGCAAACACGTCACGAAATCCATTGCTATGCCGTCCCATTTCCACTCTGGGATATCCAACGGAAGTAACATTCCAGCTGGCCTCTGATGTTCAACCTTTGCTTTCTGACACACCAAGCAAGATGCCACATAATCAACTACATCTCTTTTCATCCCTTGCCACCAAAACAATCGCTTCAGGTCCTGGTACATCTTGGTTGACCCTGGATGCATACTTAACTTGCTTCTATGAGCTTCGTCCAGAATTAACCTCCTTATCCCCGGGTTGTTTGGCACACAAACCCGTTCTCCTCGTCTTAGGATTCCATCTGCTCCTTCTTTGTATTCCGACGTCATCCCCTTCTTTAGATTCCTTCGCTCTTTCTCCAGATACTGGTCGTATACTTGTTTCTCCCGAATCTGATCCATCAGATCACAAGATACCGTAACCATACCTACACATAGTCTTCCTGGCATACTAACCACAGACAGATGCATATCTCTGAACTTTTCCAACAGCTCGTGTTCCTTAACCATCATGGCAGACACATGTAACACCCTTCTACTCAGGGCATCCGCAACCACATTAGCTTTTCCCGGATGATACTGCAACTGGAAGTCATAGTCCTTCAAAAATTCCAGCCACCGTCTTTGTCTCATGTTGAGCTCTTTCTGATCAAACAGATACTTCAAGCTCTTATGGTCACTGAAGACATTAAACGTCGAACCATACAAGTAGTGCCTCCAAATCTTCAACGCAAAGACTACCGCTGCTAACTCCAGATCATGAGTTGGGTAGTTCTTCTCGTGCACTTTCAACTGTCTCGAGGCATACGCTACCACCTCACCTTCCGATTCTGCATCAGAACACAGCCTAAACCTTGGTATGAAGCATCACAGTACACTTCAAAAGATTCACTTGGATCTGGCAATATCAACACTGGTGATGTAGTTAGCCTCTTTTTCAACTCTTGAAAACTCTGCTCACAGGCTTCAGTCCATTCAAACGCTTTGTCCTTCCTCGTCAATTGGGTAAGAGGTCCTACAATCTTAGAGAATCCCTCAATGAACCTCCGATAATACCCAGCCAAACCCACAAAACTGCGTATTTCAGTCACTGTGGTTGGTCTTTCCCACTCAAGAACTGCTTCAACCTTCGACGGATCTACAGCAATTCCTTCCCTTGAAATTACATGACCCAAAAACTGCACTTCGTCGAGCCAAAACTCACACTTGGACAGTTTTGCATACAGCTGTTTCTCTTTCAGAACTTGAAGAACCACACTAAGATGTTCAGCATGTTCTTCCTGGTCTCGTGAATAGATAAGTATGTCATCTATGAAGACAACGACAAACTGATCTAGGTATGGACGAAAGATCCTATTCATATAATCCATGAATATAGCTGGAGCATTCGTCACACCAAACGGCATCACAAGATACTCATAGTGTCCATAGCGTGTTCGAAACGCTGTCTTCGGTATATCTTCTGCCTTCACACGAATCTGGTGATAACCCGATCGCAAATCAATCTTGGAGAAAACTGCCGCTCCCCTCAACTGATCCATCAAGTCATCTATCCTCGGAAGTGGATACTTGTTCTTAATAGTAACTTTATTCAACTGGCGATAATCCACACATAACCGAGATGTTCCATCTTTCTTTTTCACCAACAGCACAGGTGCTCCCCACGGTGACACACTGGGTCTAACAAACTGCTTCCCCAATAAGTCTACCAACTGTTCCTTCAAAGTTTCCAACTCAGCAGGTGCCATACGATACGGTGCCATAGACACTGGTCCTGTTCCTGGCACAAGATCAATTGCAAACTCGATGTCCCGAACTGGCGGCAAACCTGGTACATCTTCAGGAAAGACTTCCGGAAACTCATTCACGACAGGTATGCGCTCTAAGACTAGCTCGCTCTTGACCTCCAAAGAAGATAGTAACATGTATCCCTGAGCTCCTTCTCTCAAAGAAGCGTTTACTTGGTTGGTAGTCAAAAATCCAGAATTCTCACAACTAGGAAAAACTAAGGTTTTATTTGCACAGTCCAACAGGATATGATTAGAAGACAACCAATCCATTCCTAAGATTACATCCATTTGCGAGAGAGGCAAACAGATCAAATCAATCAAAAACCTTCTATCTTTAACAGAAATAGAACAATTCAAACAAACTTTAGCAGTTACAACAGGCTTTGCAGTAGGCGTAGAAATTACCAAATCAAAAGGTAAAGAAGACACAGGTAATCCCAACAGATTCACACAGTCATAGGCAATAAAAGAATGCGTTGCGCCTGAATCAAACAGTACAGTTAAGGTTTCACCTCCCATGACACACTGACCTTGGATCAAGTCTTCATTCTGAGAAGCTTCAGCACCACCCATAGTGTAGACTCTGCCCTTCATCTTAGGCCTTGCAGCTTGGACATTGTTAACAGAATGTTCCAACTTCGGTTGCATGCATTCACGTGAGATGTGTCCCGGCTTCCCACACTTGAAGCAGATAATCCCTTTGATCGAACAATCTCTGGTGATGTGATTGCTCTTCCCACACTTCATGCACTTGTTTGGGGCATTTCCAGACTGACTGAAACTCCCACTGCTTCCTCCAACAGAACGTTGTTGTCGATCTTGTTGCTTTGCATAGGGCTTCCATCGAGATTTGTTGTCTCGACCACCGCTTCCTCTCTGGAACTTGCTCAGTCCAGAACTCTGTACCCGCTTGTCCTTAGGCTCCAAACTCTCGATCAAACGACACTTTTCCATTAACCTCGGAAAAACAGAAATTTCCAGTGGAACTACAGCTCTCTTCAAGTCGATCCTTAGACCTCCTTCGAATTTTCTGCACTTCCACTCCTCTCTTGGGTTGTCCAGAAAGTAATTTGAGAACTTTGCTAGACTTTCAAACTTAGCCCCGTATTCAGCTACGGTCATTCCCCCCTGTCTCAGCTGGAGGAACTCCATCTCTTTCTCGTGCCTTGCACTTGCAGGAAAATACTTCTCCAGGAATTTTCCCTTAAAAGCATTCCAGTCAACAGCTTGTTGGTCATGCACCAGCATCTGACGGGCTCCTTCCCACCAGTATTCAGCATCCTCCACCAGCATATAGGTTGCATAGACAACCTTGTCATTCTCAGTACATCTCATCGCTCCAAAGATCTTCTCCAGCGTTTGGATCCAGCGTTCAGCCAACTCAGGATTGAATTCACCTTTGAATTGAGGTGGATTCCGACGAAGAAATTCGTCCAGTCCCCTACCTCCAGCAGCCCGTTCATCACGTTGAGCCATAGCAGCAGCCATGTCCCGTATGGCATTCACAGCAGCAGTCAGGTTTTGAGCAGCCATTGCTACCTTCAAAACCAGAACTATCAAACACAAGAACCACAACAAAACTAAAGCAAACAACAGAGAATCACACAGAGAACACAACACAAACAAGACAGACCATAACCTACAAACCCCAAAAAGACTCGGCCAGCTCTGATACCAAACAATGCAACACCCTTTCCCGAGTGTCACATTCCCGAACGATTATAAGGCCGAAAATATTTCTTAATGCGGAAAATACGATTTTCTTTTTTTTTCTTTTCACAAGATGCAATGGAAAGGTAATAATACTAATAAACGAACTTAGGTTCGCCATGCATTTCTAGAATATACCACAAAACAGAAACAGAAATGGAAACGTCAACATTATTATATACAGACATAGGTCTAATGTATAACTAATACAATAAGAAATACAATATGTACTAGGAGTCGTAGCTCCCAAAAGGTACTACAAAAACTAACATAGTCTGGCCGACAACAAAACTAGACCACAAAAAGAAGGTCCTCCTCTGGCTCAAAGGAACTACTGGACTGAACCATCATCACGTCCATCTGTTCAAACAGTAAAAGCAAGTACCAACAGAAAACATACAGATATGGGTGAGATTCCCATTCATCAACACAACAAAACAGCAGTAGTAAAACGGGACGACTCACCGGGTAACCACGTACCCAACATGCTTACAAGAATTCTCAATGTCAAACATATTAAGCAGTTGACAGCATAATATCATGTTAAGCATTTAACATCATCAAATAAGGTATTCTTAAACAGTACAACGATGTATAACAGTAAATGTAAACATCAATAGCCATGCAATGCAATGCAATGTATATGACTCAATGTCAATGTCACTGGGTACTACTCTGACCCCTACTCCATGGAGCTAACAAAACAGTCGGAGAGAGTGAATGGGAGGACATGTTCCGTGCGCGCCAGCCTTGGGCAAGATGCTACAACATTCGTAACGTGCACGTATCTGGCTTTTACGGAAACACTCTCAACCAAACATGAAAAGTACGGCATCTAGTAGAGGATATCAGTGTATTGCACGGATTCGCCACGACACAGAAGAGCTACCAACTGGTCACATGTCAGCCCTTCCAACCCTGATACCTCCCAAAAGACCATTGAAGATCGTCACCGTAAGATTCGCACCCGCATCAAGGTGTAAGCTCAACTCCTAGGCTCAAGGCCTTACAACTATGCAAATGATATGCCAATGCTTACACAAAGCAGATGCGATCACGCAATGTCTATCCCCCGGATAAACCTCGAAGTCTACTAAGGTTCTTTTCCTTAGGAACTATACGCGTCTTTTGAAAACAAAACCTTTATCCACCGGATAAATCTCGTGATCCCTCCGGGATCGAGTCATCACAAGACTGAAACAATTGAACGACTGAGCGGGGTCCGAATCACCGGTCCGTCATCGAACTACTGTTTCAAAACCCAAAACGTTTGTAAACCAGAACAACTTCTCAATTGAAAACTCATTTGATTTGAAACAATCTTTGAAACACTTACTTGCTCTATTTTTTTAGCATTTTCTGAACATGTAATTCGCTTAGCGAAATTTCATTCGCTTAGCGAAATTGAAACAAGAATGCCTCTTTTGGAACTCCTCTGGTTCGCTCGGCGAGACACAAATCGCGTAGCGAAATGCATTGGATTCGCTTAGCGAATATGAATTCGCTTAGCGCAATTTCAGACGGTTAAACCTCTTTGTAAACGCGAAATGTATTGTATTCGCTTAGCGAATATGAATTCGCTTAGCGAAAGTTCAGACAGTTAAACCTCTTTGTAAACGCCTCTGGATCGCTCGGCGAAACAGAATTCGTGTAGCGAAATGCATTGTATTCGCGTAGCGAAAATAATTTCGCTTAGCGAAATGGAGGCGGTCATACCTCCTTTGGAGACTTCTCTGGATTGCCCAGCGAGACGTAATTTGCGTAGCGAAACTCGTTTGATTGGCTTAGCGAATATGAATTCGCTTAGCGAAATGATTGCCATAAACAAGACATCAACCTTAGGGAACCATTTTGATTCTCTTCATGAAACCACTTCTTTTCTCATTTTGAGTCCCTTGATTAACTATATGGACTAGGGATAAGGTATAAAATATGTTTCACTTTGGTGAAAGCACTTTGAGCTTTAATTTCCATTCAAAGACACTTAGGGTTTTTCTTTGAAAAACACAAGTTATTGAAAACACTTTCTTTACATCAAAACTTGACTTAATCAAGATCTACTCATGTTCTTCCTTTTCTCAAAGCCATGGCTAAAAGCCAACTAGGAATCAATGTGAAGTTTTACTCCATCAACCAAACAAAATATGGCTCACAATACTTACACAATCATGATAACCATAATACACATTACTACATCATAATCAAACATCCAAGTCCATCACACATTATGGTCTCATAATCAACAATAAAAGTCCATACTTGACCTAGTGATCAAAGTAGGTTTTTCAACATACATGAAAATGGTTTTTCATTCAATCATCTCACCATCAACATATGCTAAAGTACATTACAACATACTCAAGCATAAGCATAAACTCATCATGACAATCTTGTTCTCCAAGAGAACTTAACAAAACTTAACATATAATAGTGAACCCAAACTAAAGGGTTTCACCCACACATAAATTTAAACAACCATTCTCACTACCACCATCTTGGTGTGATGAGGTTCTTCTCCCCATACCTCTTGATGAGCAGATTCCCGGATCAAAGTCGGTTGATCGGTTTCTGAACCTCCTGATAATCGTCAACAACTACACAACACAACAATTTAACATTAAACAACAATCAAAGCC
This sequence comes from Ammopiptanthus mongolicus, assembly GCA_039655645.1. NCBI lineage: Eukaryota > Viridiplantae > Streptophyta > Magnoliopsida > Fabales > Fabaceae > Ammopiptanthus > Ammopiptanthus mongolicus. Next base: position 38,425,810 of record CM077343.1, on the reverse strand, counting down.
AAACTCAACTATTACAACAAGGAGGGTTTCGGCCACCCTAGGTTAAAAAGGTTAGAAATTGGTTTTGGTTTCCATTTCATGGATTCAAAAGCATTAGGAAAGCTAAGGATGAAATCTAGTGTTAAAAATCAAAACTTGATGAAAACACTATTCATCATCTTCCAAGAGGGTTCGGCCAAAAATGCTTTTTGAGCTATGATGAGAGTTGAATCATAAGCTCTTAGGTTTAGGTAGAGATTGATGATGTGAGTTCAAAGAACTTGGTCTTACCTCAAAAGGATTTTTCTACAATTTCCTATGGATTTTCAAAGTTTTGGATCTAAGAATTTTCTTTTCATGAAAATGAAGATTGATCTTGAAATAAAGAAAGATTAATGAAGATAAGAGGTCATAGAAGTGATCTTACCTTGAAATGAAGAAAGATTGCTCAAGGAATCAAGTGAATCCAACAAAAACTCAAGCTTTTCTAGGTGAAAATGGAGTTTTCTCTCAAGAACAACTATGGAACTCTATGGGGTGAGGGGCTGTGCGAAAATGATGAAGTGAGGGGCTGTGTTCAGCCTCTTAAAAGTTCACTTAAGGGTAAAAAGGTCATTTGCCAAAAGGGTATAATGGTAAAAGTGTAAAAGACTAAGGTTAGGGGCATTTTGGTCATTTTGCGTCCAGATATTTCCGAACGTCACAACGACTCTGGCATACTCTCCCAAGTGTCCTGGGATGATGTGATATCAAGATTATTTATTGGCGAGTCCCGGTAAATCCATATGTGGCTCCGTTCGTCACCCGATTGAGGATTCCGCCCGAACGAAGGTCAGGAAGTGATTTTTCTGAAATTTTTACGAAATTTAACCAAAACGTAGAGAATCGAATTCTAAGACTTACTGTCTCGTTCACGGGTCCATCTGAGGTCTTCTGAGCAGTAAAATCATACTGTCAGTGTAAAAACGCAGACCGGACTCCGTTTGAGTTTTCGACTCAAAACTTAATCGTAGCTTCCTACGATATCGTCGAGCATGACTATGGTCTCGGAATATTTTATTTCGATTCCTAAGACCTCGAATAAAATACAAACATTATAATACTGAAGAAATAGAAAACGTGAAAAATCGGGGCGTTACATTCCTACCCCTCTTAAAAGAATTTCGTCCTCGAAATTATACGTACCTCTTAAAACAAACTCGGATACTGTTGTTGCATGTCCTCTTCTCTTTCCCAGGTAGCATCACCTGTAGTCTCGTTCCAGATAACTTTGACCAAAGCTATCTCCTTCCCTCGCAGTTTCTTTATCCTCCTGTCCTCGATCTTAACCGGCAATGTCTCGTAGGTTAGGTTATCCTTCAGTTGTACTGAATCAGACTCTATGACGTGACTGGGATCAGGAATATACTTCCGCAATTGCGAAACATGAAAAACATTATGAAGGTTGGATAGAAAAGGCGGTAAAGCTATTTGGTAAGCTACTGGACCTATCCGACGAAGAATTTGGTAAGGTCCAATGAATTTTGGAGTGAGTTTTCTGGACTTCAAGACCCTGCCCACCCCAGTCATCGGAGTGACTCTCAAAAACACATGATCCCCTTCCTCGAACTCAAGTGGCCTACGTCTTTTATCCGCATAACTCTTCTGTCGGCTCTGAGTCGTCCTCATCTTTTCTTGAATCAGTTTCACCTTCTCGGTTGTTTGTTGCACTAGTTCAGGTCCTAATGAAGCACTTTCTCCATCTTGGTACCAACACAAAGGTGTTCTGCAACGTCGTCCGTATAAAGCTTCGTAGGGTGCCATCCCTATACTCGAATGATAACTGTTGTTGTAGGTAAACTCTATCAACGGTAGGAAATTCTCCCAACTACCGGCATGTTCCAACACACACGCCCTCAACAGATCCTCTAAAGACTGAATCGTCCTTTCCGATTGTCCATCAGTTTGAGGATGGTAAGCCGAACTTAATCGTAACTTTGTTCCTAAAGCTTCATGTAAACTTTGCCAAAAACGCGAAGTAAAACGCGGGTCTCTATCCGATATGATACTTGAAGGTACTCCATGCAGTCTCACAATCTCACTGATATAAATCTGAGTAAGCTTTTCCATAGAATACTTGAGATTAATCGGTAGAAAATGAGCTGATTTCGTAAGCCTATCAATTATAACCCAAATGGAATCGTATCCTTTAGGTGTCCTTGGCAAACACGTCACGAAATCCATTGCTATGCCGTCCCATTTCCACTCTGGGATATCCAACGGAAGTAACATTCCAGCTGGCCTCTGATGTTCAACCTTTGCTTTCTGACACACCAAGCAAGATGCCACATAATCAACTACATCTCTTTTCATCCCTTGCCACCAAAACAATCGCTTCAGGTCCTGGTACATCTTGGTTGACCCTGGATGCATACTTAACTTGCTTCTATGAGCTTCGTCCAGAATTAACCTCCTTATCCCCGGGTTGTTTGGCACACAAACCCGTTCTCCTCGTCTTAGGATTCCATCTGCTCCTTCTTTGTATTCCGACGTCATCCCCTTCTTTAGATTCCTTCGCTCTTTCTCCAGATACTGGTCGTATACTTGTTTCTCCCGAATCTGATCCATCAGATCACAAGATACCGTAACCATACCTACACATAGTCTTCCTGGCATACTAACCACAGACAGATGCATATCTCTGAACTTTTCCAACAGCTCGTGTTCCTTAACCATCATGGCAGACACATGTAACACCCTTCTACTCAGGGCATCCGCAACCACATTAGCTTTTCCCGGATGATACTGCAACTGGAAGTCATAGTCCTTCAAAAATTCCAGCCACCGTCTTTGTCTCATGTTGAGCTCTTTCTGATCAAACAGATACTTCAAGCTCTTATGGTCACTGAAGACATTAAACGTCGAACCATACAAGTAGTGCCTCCAAATCTTCAACGCAAAGACTACCGCTGCTAACTCCAGATCATGAGTTGGGTAGTTCTTCTCGTGCACTTTCAACTGTCTCGAGGCATACGCTACCACCTCACCTTCCGATTCTGCATCAGAACACAGCCTAAACCTTGGTATGAAGCATCACAGTACACTTCAAAAGATTCACTTGGATCTGGCAATATCAACACTGGTGATGTAGTTAGCCTCTTTTTCAACTCTTGAAAACTCTGCTCACAGGCTTCAGTCCATTCAAACGCTTTGTCCTTCCTCGTCAATTGGGTAAGAGGTCCTACAATCTTAGAGAATCCCTCAATGAACCTCCGATAATACCCAGCCAAACCCACAAAACTGCTTATTTCAGTCACTGTGGTTGGTCTTTCCCACTCAAGAACTGCTTCAACCTTCGACGGATCTACAGCAATTCCTTCCCTTGAAATTACATGACCCAAAAACTGCACTTCGTCGAGCCAAAACTCACACTTGGACAGTTTTGCATACAGCTGTTTCTCTTTCAGAACTTGAAGAACCACACTAAGATGTTCAGCATGTTCTTCCTGGTCTCGTGAATAGATAAGTATGTCATCTATGAAGACAACGACAAACTGATCTAGGTATGGACGAAAGATCCTATTCATATAATCCATGAATATAGCTGGAGCATTCGTCACACCAAACGGCATCACCAGATACTCATAGTGTCCATAGCGTGTTCGAAACGCTGTCTTCGGTATATCTTCTGCCTTCACACGAATCTGGTGATAACCCGATCGCAAATCAATCTTGGAGAAAACTGCCGCTCCCCTCAACTGATCCATCAAGTCATCTATCCTCGGAAGTGGATACTTGTTCTTAATAGTAACTTTATTCAACTGGCGATAATCCACACATAACCGAGATGTTCCATCTTTCTTTTTCACCAACAGCACAGGTGCTCCCCACGGTGACACACTGGGTCTAACAAACTGCTTCCCCAATAAGTCTACCAACTGTTCCTTCAAAGTTTCCAACTCAGCAGGTGCCATACGATACGGTGCCATAGACACTGGTCCTGTTCCTGGCACAAGATCAATTGCAAACTCGATGTCCCGAACTGGCGGCAAACCTGGTACATCTTCAGGAAAGACTTCCGGAAACTCATTCACGACAGGTATGCGCTCTAAGACTAGCTCGCTCTTGACCTCCAAAGAAGATAGTAACATGTATCCCTGAGCTCCTTCTCTCAAAGAAGCGTTTACTTGGTTGGCAGTCAAAAATCCAGAATTCTCACAACTAGGAAAAACTAAGGTTTTATTTGCACAGTCCAACAGGATATGATTAGAAGACAACCAATCCATTCCTAAGATTACATCCATTTGCGAGAGAGGCAAACAGATCAAATCAATCAAAAACCTTCTATCTTTAACAGAAATAGAACAATTCAAACAAACTTTAGCAGTTACAACAGGCTTTGCAGTAGGCGTAGAAATTACCAAATCAAAAGGTAAAGAAGACACAGGTAATCCCAACAGATTCACACAGTCATAGGCAATAAAAGAATGCGTTGCGCCTGAATCAAACAGTACAGTTAAGGTTTCACCTCCCATGACACACTGACCTTGGATCAAGTCTTCATTCTGAGAAGCTTCAGCACCACCCATAGTGTAGACTCTGCCCTTCATCTTAGGCCTTGCAGCTTGGACATTGTTAACAGAATGTTCCAACTTCGGTTGCATGCATTCACGTGAGATGTGTCCCGGCTTCCCACACTTGAAGCAGATAATCCCTTTGATCGAACAATCTCTGGTGATGTGATTGCTCTTCCCACACTTCATGCACTTGTTTGGGGCATTTCCAGACTGACTGAAACTCCCACTGCTTCCTCCAACAGAACGTTGTTGTCGATCTTGTTGCTTTGCATAGGGCTTCCATCGAGATTTGTTGTCTCGACCACCGCTTCCTCTCTGGAACTTGCTCAGTCCAGAACTCTGTACCCGCTTGTCCTTAGGCTCCAAACTCTCGATCAAACGACACTTTTCCATTAACCTCGGAAAAACAGAAATTTCCAGTGGAACTACAGCTCTCTTCAAGTCGATCCTTAGACCTCCTTCGAATTTTCTGCACTTCCACTCCTCTCTTGGGTTGTCCAGAAAGTAATTTGAGAACTTTGCTAGACTTTCAAACTTAGCCCCGTATTCAGCTACGGTCATTCCCCCCTGTCTCAGCTGGAGGAACTCCATCTCTTTCTCGTGCCTTGCACTTGCAGGAAAATACTTCTCCAGGAATTTTCCCTTAAAAGCATTCCAGTCAACAGCTTGTTGGTCATGCACCAGCATCTGACGGGCTCCTTCCCACCAATATTCAGCATCCTCCACCAGCATATAGGTTGCATAGACAACCTTGTCATTCTCAGTACATCTCATCGCTCCAAAGATCTTCTCCAGCGTTTGGATCCAGCGTTCAGCCAACTCAGGATTGAATTCACCTTTGAATTGAGGTGGATTCCGACGAAGAAATTCGTCCAGTCCCCTACCTCCAGCAGCCCGTTCATCACGTTGAGCCATAGCAGCAGCCATGTCCCGTATGGCATTCACAGCAGCAGTCAGGTTTTGAGCAGCCATTGCTACCTTCAAAACCAGAACTATCAAACACAAGAACCACAACAAAACTAAAGCAAACAACAGAGAATCACACAGAGAACACAACACAAACAAGACAGACCATAACCTACAAACCCCAAAAAGACTCGGCCAGCTCTGATACCAAACAATGCAACACCCTTTCCCGAGTGTCACATTCCCGAACGATTATAAGGCCGAAAATATTTCTTAATGCGGAAAATACGATTTTCTTTTTTTTTATTTTCACAAGATGCAATGGAAAGGTAATAATACTAATAAACGAACTTAGGTTCGCCATGCATTTCTAGAATATACCACAAAACAGAAACAGAAATGGAAACGTCAACATTATTATATACAGACATAGGTCTAATGTATAACTAATACAATAAGAAATACAATATGTACAAGGAGTCGTAGCTCCCCCAAAAGTACTACAAAAACTAACATAGTCTGGCCGACAACAAAACTAGACCACAAAAAGAAGGTCCTCCTCTGGCTCAAAGGAACTACTGGACTGAACCATCATCACGTCCATCTGTTCAAGCAGTAAAAGCAAGTACCAACAGAAAACATACAGATATGGGTGAGATTCCCATTCATCAACACAACAAAACAGCAGTAGTAAAACGGGACGACTCACCGGGTAACCACGTACCCAACATGCTTACAAGAATTCTCAATGTCAAACATATTAAGCAGTTGACAGCATAATATCATGTTAAGCATTTAACATCATCAAATAAGGTATTCTTAAACAGTACAACGATGTATAACAGTAAATGTAAACATCAATAGCCATGCAATGCAATGCAATGTATATGACTCAATGTCAATGTCACTGGGTACTACTCTGACCCCTACTCCATGGAGCTAACAAAACAGTCGGAGAGAGTGAATGGGAGGACATGTTCCGTGCGCGCCAGCCTTGGGCAAGATGCTACAACATTCGTAACGTGCACGTATCTGGCTTTTACGGAAACACTCTCAACCAAACATGAAAAGTACGGCATCTAGTAGAGGATATCAGTGTATTGCACGGATTCGCCACGACACAGAAGAGCTACCAACTGGTCACATGTCAGCCCTTCCAACCCTGATACCTCCCAAAAGACCATTGAAGATCGTCACCGTAAGATTCGCACCCGCATCAAGGTGTAAGCTCAACTCCTAGGCTCAAGGCCTTACAACTATGCAAATGATATGCCAATGCTTACACAAAGCAGATGCGATCACGCAATGTCTATCCCCCGGATAAACCTCGAAGTCTACTAAGGTTCTTTTCCTTAGGAACTATACGCGTCTTTTGAAAACAAAACCTTTATCCACCGGATAAATCTCGTGATCCCTCCGGGATCGAGTCATCACAAGACTGAAACAATTGAACGACTGAGCGGGGTCCGAATCACCGGTCCGTCATCGAACTACTGTTTCAAAACCCAAAACGTTTGTAAACCAGAACAACTTCTCAATTGAAAACTCATTTGATTTGAAACAATCTTTGAAACACTTACTTGCTCTATTTTTTTAGCATTTTCTGAACATGTAATTCGCTTAGCGAAATTTCATTCGCTTAGCGAAATTGAAACAAGAATGCCTCTTTTGGAACTCCTCTGGTTCGCTCGGCGAGACACAAATCGCGTAGCGAAATGCATTGGATTCGCTTAGCGAATATGAATTCGCTTAGCGCAATTTCAGACGGTTAAACCTCTTTGTAAACGCGAAATGTATTGTATTCGCTTAGCGAATATGAATTCGCTTAGCGAAAGTTCAGACAGTTAAACCTCTTTGTAAACGCCTCTGGATCGCTCGGCGAAACAGAATTCGTGTAGCGAAATGCATTGTATTCGCGTAGCGAAAATAATTTCGCTTAGCGAAATGGAGGCGGTCATACCTCCTTTGGAGACTTCTCTGGATTGCCCAGCGAGACGTAATTCGCGTAGCGAAACTCGTTTGATTGGCTTAGCGAATATGAATTCGCTTAGCGAAATGATTGCCATAAACAAGACATCAACCTTAGGGAACCATTTTGATTCTCTTCATGAAACCACTTCTTTTCTCATTTTGAGTCCCTTGATTAACTATATGGACTAGGGATAAGGTATAAAATATGTTTCACTTTGGTGAAAGCACTTTGAGCTTTAATTTCCATTCAAAGACACTTAGGGTTTTTCTTTGAAAAACACAAGTTATTGAAAACACTTTCTTTACATCAAAACTTGACTTAATCAAAATCTACTCATGTTCTTCCTTTTCTCAAAGCCATGGCTAAAAGCCAACTAGGAATCAATGTGAAGTTTTACTCCATCAACCAAACAAAATATGGCTCACAATACTTACACAATCCTGATAACCATAATACACATTACTACATCATAATCAAACATCCAAGTCCATCACACATTATGGTCTCATAATCAACAATAAAAGTCCATACTTGACCTAGTGATCAAAGTAGGTTTTTCAACATACATGAAAATGGTTTTTCATTCAATCATCTCACCATCAACATATGCTAAAGTACATTACAACATACTCAAGCATAAGCATAAACTCATCATGACAATCTTGTTCTCCAAGAGAACTTAACAAAACTTAACATATAATAGTGAACCCAAACTAAAGGGTTTCACCCACACATAAATTTAAACAACCATTCTCACTACCACCATCTTGGTGTGATGAGGTTCTTCTCCCCATACCTCTTGATGAGCAGATTCCCGGATCAAAGTCGGTTGATCGGTTTCTGAACCTCCTGATAATCGTCAACAACTACACAACACAACAATTTAACATTAAACAACAATCAAAGCCAAACTCAACTATTACAACAAGGAGGGTTTCGGCCACCCTAGGTTAAAAAGGTTAGAAATTGGTTTTGGTTTCCATTTCTTGGATTCAAAAGCATTAGGAAAGCTAAGGATGAAATCTAGTGTTAAAAATCAAAACTTGATGAAAACACTATTCATCATCTTCCAAGAGGGTTCGGCCAAAAATGCTTTTTGAGCTATGATGAGAGTTGAATCATAAGCTCTTAGGTTTAGGTAGAGATTGATGATGTGAGTTCAAAGAACTTGGTCTTACCTCAAAAGGATTTTTCTACAATTTCCTATGGATTTTCAAAGTTTTGGATCTAAGAATTTTCTTTTCATGAAAATGAAGATTGATCTTGAAATAAAGAAAGATTAATGAAGATAAGAGGTCATAGAAGTGATCTTACCTTGAAATGAAGAAAGATTGCTCAAGGAATCAAGTGAATCCAACAAAAACTCAAGCTTTTCTAGGTGAAAATGGAGTTTTCTCTCAAGAACAACTATGGAACTCTATGGGGTGAGGGGCTGTGCGAAAATGATGAAGTGAGGGGCTGTGTTCAGCCTCTTAAAAGTTCACTTAAGGGTAAAAAGGTCATTTGCCAAAAGGGTATAATGGTAAAAGTGTAAAAGACTAAGGTTAGGGGCATTTTGGTCATTTTGCGTCCAGATATTTCCGAACGTCACAACGACTCTGGCATACTCTCCCAAGTGTCCTGGGATGATGTGATATCAAGATTATTTATTGGCGAGTCCCGGTAAATCCATATGTGGCTCCGTTCGTCACCCGATTGAGGATTCCGCCCGAACGAAGGTCAGGAAGTGATTTTTCTGAAATTTTTACGAAATTTAACCAAAACGTAGAGAATCGAATTCCAAGACTTACTGTCTCGTTCACGGGTCCATCTGAGGTCTTCTGAGCAGTAAAATCATACTGTCAGTGTAAAAACGCAGACCGGACTCCGTTTGAGTTTTCGACTCAAAACTTAATCGTAGCTTCCTACGATATCGTCGAGCATGACTATGGTCTCGGAATATTTTATTTCGATTCCTAAGACCTTGAATAAAATACAAACATTATAATACTGAAGAAATAGAAAACGTGAAAAATCGGGGCGTTACAGTTCGTGACAATCAGAACATGCAACCGTCTGCTAACATTTTCTGGAGCTTTGGGTGTTCAAAATTATCGATCTTGGTATCGTTGGAAGGATCAAAGAAATATCGGCAACTCTCGGACAGAGGTCAAGAGCGAAATCGATCTCTATCATTGTCAAAATGCATCCGTAAGTTGGTGATGTGAGGTCGTTCTTGACTGTCATACCTTTGTAGCGTCTGATGGCCATATATTGAGCTGATGGTGTTAGAATTGGATGAAATCGGTGTCTCATTAATGCTAATATCCATATAAACATGTTTCGTGAAGACATCGAATCCTAATTCGGCCAGTAACAGGGTCCAAGAAGCGTAATACGCAAAATGGTCAGAATGCTACGAGTTAAATAGCCTTGTGAATGTGCCAGGTGGATAACCAAGCGACTTAGCTCTTTTAAGAAGCATCCAGTGAGGCTAATCAAGTGTCTACTCAGAATACAGAACTTTATGATGGGTGGAGCAATAATTTTGAATGAAGTATTAAGATATTCAACGTCCAAGCTTAACCATAAAATAAGGTACCCTTTTCAATAAAGTTCTGAAGTATCAAGTATTGTAATATAAGAATATAAAAGCTTGAGCAACTCTAATAGAAGAAAGAGAAGAAAAGCATGAATAAAGACAAAAAAGTACAAAAGCGGCAACAGCAAAAACACGAAAGATTGAAGTCAAGCGTCTGCTGTCGAAAATCAAGCGTCCGAAACGTCATATTTTGAGGTATGCTCGTCCTAATGAAATGATCTTGGTTTTGTTAGAAATAAAAGAGAAATGCCTTTCCTGAAGATGCCGAGATCTGTAATAATCTCTATCGGAGTGAAATTTCTTCTTCAAGCTTGAGATGTGATACTGTTCGTGACAATCAGAACGTGCAACCGTCTGCTGACATTTTCTGGAGCTTTGGGTGTTCAAAATTATCGATCTCGGTATCGTTGGAAGGCTCAATGAAATATCTTCAACTCTCGGGAAGATGTCAAAAGCGAAATCGATCTCTATCTTTGTCAAAATGCATCCTTAAGTTGGTGACATAATGCCGTTCCTGACTGTCATACCCTTAGAGCATATGATGGCCATATATTGAGCTGATGGTGTTCGAATTGGACGAAATCAGTGTCTCATTAAAGCTAATATCCATATAATCAAGTTTCGTGAAGACATCGAATCCTAATTCGGCCTGTAACAGGGTCTAAGAAGCGTAATACGCAAAATGGTCAGAATGATACGAGTTAAATAGCCTTGTGAATGTGCTAGGTGGATAACCAAGCGACTTAGCTCTTTTAAGAAGCGTCCAGTGAAGCTAATCAAGTGTCTACTCTGAATACAGAACATTATGATGGGTGGAGCAATAATTTTGAATGAAGTATTAAGATATTCAACGTCCAAGCTTGACCAGAAAATAAGGTACCTTTTTCAATAAAGTTCTGAAGTATCAAGTACTGTAACATAAGAATATAAAAGCTTCAGCAACTCTAATAGAAGAAAGAGCAGAAAAGCGTGAATAAAGACAAAAGTTCAAAAGCGGTAACAGCAAAAACACGGAAGATTGAAGTCAAGCGACTGCTGTCGATAATCAAGAGTCCGAAACGTCGTATTTTGAGGTACGCTCGTCCAAATGAAGTGATCTTGGTTTTGTTAGAAATATAAGAGAAATACCTACATGTTTCCTGAAGAAGCCGAGATCTGTATTAATCTCTATAGGTGTGAAATTTCTTCTTCAAGCATGAGATGTGATACAGTTCGTGACAATCAGAACATGCAACTGTCTGCTAACAATTTCTAGAGCTTTAGGTTTTCAAAAGTATCGATCTTGTTATAGTTAGAAGGCTCAAAGAAATATCTGCAACTCTTGTGAAGAGGACAAGAGTGAAATCGATCTCTATCTTTGTCAAAATGCATATGTAAGTTGGTGACGTGATGCCGTTCCGGACTGTCATACCTTTGTAGCGTCTGATGGCCATATATTGAGTTCATGGTGTTCAAATTGGATGAAACCGGTGTCTCATTAAAGCTAATATCCATATAAACAATTTTCATGAAGACATCGAATCCTAATTCAGCCAGTAACAGGGTCAAAGAAGCATATTACGCTAAATGGTCAGAATGCTACGAGTTAAACAGACAAGTGAATGTGCAAAGCGGATAAACAACAGTTTCGCTCATTTAAGAAGCGTCCGGTGATCTAATCAAGCATATTCTCAGAATACAGAACATTATGATGGGTGGAGAAGTAATTTTGAATGAAGTTTTAGGATATTCAACGTCCAAGCTTGACCAGAAAATGAGGTACCCTTTTCAATAAAGTTCTGAAGCATCAAGTACTGTGATATAAAAATATAAAAGCTTCAGCAACTCTAATAGAAGAAAGACAAGAAAAGCGTGAATAATGAGAAAAGTACAAAAGCGGCAACAACAAAAACTCTGAAGATTGAAGTCAAGCGTCTGCTGTCGATAATCAAGCGTCCGAAACGTCGTATTTTGAGGTACGCTCGTCCTAATGAAGTTATCTTGGTTTTGTTAGAAATATAAGAGAAATGCCTACATGTTTCCTGAAGAAGCCGAGATCTGTGTCAATCTCTATCGGAGTGAAATTCCTTCTTCAAGCTTGAGATGTGATACTGTTCGTGACAATCAGAACATGCAAGCGTCTGCTAACATTTTCTGGAGCTTTGGGTGTTCAAAATTATCGATCTCGGTATCTTTGGAAGGATCAAAGAAATATCTGCAACTCTCGGGAAGAGGTCAAGAGCGAAATCGATCTCTATCTTTATCAAAATGCATCCGTAAGTTGGTGATGTGAGGTCGTTCCTGACTGTCATACCTTTGTAGCGTCTGATGGCCACATATTGAGCTGATGGTCTTCGAATTGGATTAAATCGGTGTCTCATTAAAGCTAATATCAATATAAACAAGTTTCGTGAATACATCGAATCCTAATTCGGCCAGCAACAGGGTCAAAGAAGCGTAATACGCAAAATGGTCAGAATGCTACGAGTTAAATAGCCTTGTGAATGTGCCAGGTGGATAACCAAGCGACTTAGCTCTTTTAAGAAGCGTCCAGTGAAGCTAATCAATTGTCTACTCAGAATACAGAACTTTATGATGGGTGGAGCAATAATTTCGAATGAAGTATTTAGATATTCAACGTCCAAGCTTGACCAGAAAATGAGGTACCCCTTTTCAGTATAGTTCTGAAGCATCAAGTACTGTAATATAAGATTATAAAAGCTTCAGCAACTCTAATCGAAGAAAGAGAGGAAAAGCGTGAATAAAGACTAAAGTACAAAAGCGGCAACAGCAAAAACACGGAAGATTGAAGTCAAGCGTCTGCTGTCGATAATCAAGCGTCCAAAACGTCGTATTTTGAGGTACGCTCGTCCTAATGAAGTGATCTTGGTTTTTTTAGAAATATAAGAGAAATACCTACATGTTTCCTGAAGAAGACGAGATCTGTATTAATCTCTATCGGAGTGAAATTTCTTCTTCAAGCTTGAGATGTGATACTGTTCGTGACAATCAGAACATGCAACCGTCTGCTGACATTTTCTGGAGCTTTGGGTGTTCAAAATTATCGATCTCGGTATCGTTGGAAGGCTTAAAGAAATATCTGCAACTCTCGGGAAGATGTCAAAAGCGAAATCGATCTCTATCTTTGTCAAAATGCATCCTTAAGTTGGTGACATAATGCCGTTCCTGACTATCATACCCTTATAGCATATGATGGCCATATATTGAGCTGATGCTGTTCGAATTGGATGAAATCAGTGTCTCATTAAAGCTAATATCCATATAAACAATTTTCATGAAGACATCGAATCCTAATTCGGCCAGTAACAGGGTCAAAGAAGCATATTACGCTAAATGGTCAGAATGCTACGAGTTAAACAGACAAGTGAATGTGCAAAGCGGATAAACAATAGTTTCGCTCATTTAAGAAGCGTCCGGTGATCTAATCAAGCATCTTCTCAGAATACAGAACATTATGATGGGTGGAGAAGTAATTTTGAATGAAGTTTTAGGATATTCAACGTCCAAGCTTGACCAGAAAATGAGGTACCTTTTTCAATAAAGTTCTGAAGCATCAAGTACTGTGATATAAAAATATAAAAGCTTCAGCAACTCTAATAGAAGAAAGACAAGAAATGTGTGAATAAAGAGAAAAGTACAAAAGCGGCAACAGCAAAAACTCTGAAGATTGAAGTCAAGCGTCTGCTGTCGTTAATCAAGCGTCCGAAACGTCGTATTTTGAGGTACGCTCGTCCTAATGAAGTTATCTTGGTTTTGTTAGAAATATAAGAGAAATGCCTACATGTTTCCTGAAGAAGCCGAGATCTGTGTCAATCTCTATTGGAGTGAAATTCCTTCTTCAAGCTTGAGATGTGATACTGTTCGTGACAATCAGAACATGCAAGCGTCTGCTAACATTTTCTGGAGCTTTGGGTGTTCAAAATTATCGATCTCGGTATCTTTGGAAGGATCAAAGAAATATCTGCAACTCTCGGGAAGAGGTCAAGAGCGAAATCGATCTATATCTTTATCAAAATGCATCCGTAAGTTGGTGATGTGAGGTCGTTCCTGACTGTCATACCTTTGTAGCGTCTGATGGCCACATATTGAGCTGATGGTGTTCGAATTGGATTAAATCGGTGTCTCATTAAAGCTAATATCCATATAAACAAGTTTCGTGAATACATCGAATCCTAATTCGGCCAGCAACAGGGTCAAAGAAGCGTAATACGCAAAATGGTCAGAATGCTACGAGTTAAATAGCCTTGTGAATGTGCCAGGTGGATAACCAAGCGACTTAGCTCTTTTAAGAAGCGTCCAGTGAAGCTAATCAATTGTCTACTCAGAATACAGAACTTTATGATGGGTGGAGCAATAATTTCGAATGAAGTATTTAGATATTCAACGTCCAAGCTTGACCAGAAAATGAGGTACCCTTTTCAGTATAGTTCTGAAGCATCAAGTACTGTAATATAAGATTATAAAAGCTTCAGCAACTCTAATCGAAGAAAGAGAGGAAAAGCGTGAATAAAGACTAAAGTACAAAAGCGGCAACAGCAAAAACACGGAAGATTGAAGTCAAGCGTCTGCTGTCGATAATCAAGCGTCCAAAACGTCGTATTTTGAGGTACGCTCGTCCTAATGAAGTGATCTTGGTTTTTTTAGAAATATAAGAGAAATACCTACATGTTTACTGAAGAAGACGAGATCTGTATTAATCTCTATCGGAGTGAAATTTCTTCTTCAAGCTTGAGATGTGATACTGTTCGTGACAATCAGAACATGCAACCGTCTGCTGACATTTTCTGGAGCTTTGGGTGTTCAAAATTATCGATCTCGGTATCGTTGGAAGGCTTAAAGAAATATCTGCAACTCTCGGGAAGATGTCAAAAGCGAAATCGATCTCTATCTTTGTCAAAATGCATCCTTAAGTTGGTGACATAATGCCGTTCCTGACTGTCATACCCTTATAGCATATGATGGCCATATATTGAGCTGATGCTGTTCGAATTGGATGAAATCAGTGTCTCATTAAAGCTAATATCCATATAAACAATTTTCATGAAGACATCGAATCCTAATTCGGCCAGTAACAGGGTCAAAGAAGCATATTACGCTAAATGGTCAGAATGCTACGAGTTAAACAGACAAGTGAATGTGCAAAGCGGATAAACAATAGTTTCGCTCATTTAAGAAGCGTCCGGTGATCTAATCAAGCATCTTCTCAGAATACAGAACATTATGATGGGTGGAGAAGTAATTTTGAATGAAGTTTTAGGATATTCAACGTCCAAGCTTGACCAGAAAATGAGGTACCTTTTTCAATAAAGTTCTGAAGCATCAAGTACTGTGATATAAAAATATAAAAGCTTCAGCAACTCTAATAGAAGAAAGACAAGAAAAGTGTGAATAAAGAGAAAAGTACAAAAGCGGCAACAGCAAAAACTCTGAAGATTGAAGTCAAGCGTCTGCTGTCGTTAATCAAGCGTCCGAAACGTCGTATTTTGAGGTACGCTCGTCCTAATGAAGTTATCTTGGTTTTGTTAGAAATATAAGAGAAATGCCTACATGTTTCCTGAAGAAGCCGAGATCTGTGTCAATCTCTATTGGAGTGAAATTCCTTCTTCAAGCTTGAGATGTGATACTGTTCGTGACAATCAGAACATGCAACCGTCTGCTAACATTTTCTGGAGCTTTGGGTGTTCAAAATTATCGATCTCGGTATCTTTGGAAGGATCAAAGAAATATCTACAACTCTCGGGAAGAGGTCAAGAGCGAAATCGATCTCTATCTTTATCAAAATGCATCCGTAAGTTGGTGATGTGAGGTCGTTCCTGACTGTCATACCTTTGTAGCGTCTGATGGCCACATATTGAGCTGATGGTGTTCGAATTGGATTAAATCGGTGTCTCATTAAAGCTAATATCCATATAAACAAGTTTCGTGAATACATCGAATCCTAATTCGGCCAGTAACAGGGTCAAAGAAGCGTAATATGCAAAATGGTCATAATGCTACGAGTTAAATAGCCTTGTGAATGTGCCAGGTGGATAACCAAGCGACTTAGCTCTTTTAAGAAGCGTCCAGTGAAGCTAATCAATTGTCTACTCAGAATACAGAACTTTATGATGGGTGGAGCAATAATTTTGATTGAAGTATTTAGATATTCAACGTCCAAGCTTGACCAGAAAATGAGGTACCCTTTTCAGTATAGTTCTGAAGCATCAAGTACTGTAATATAAGAATATAAAAGCTTCAGCAACTCTAATAGAAGAAAGAGAAGAAAAGCGTGAATAAAGACTAAAGTACAAAAGCGGCAACAGCAAAAACACGGAAGATTGAAGTCAAGCGTCTGCTGTCGATAATCAAGCGTCCAAAACGTCGTATTTTGAGGTACGCTCGTCCTAATGAAGTTATCTTGGTTTTGTTAGAAATATAAGAGAAATACCTACATGTTTCCTGAAGAAGCAAAGATCTGCATTAATCTCTATCGGAGTGAAATTTCTTCTTCAAGCTTGAGATGTGATACTGTTCGTGACAATCAGAACATGCAACCGTCTGCTGACATTTTCTGGAACATTGGGTGTTAAAAATTATGGATCTCGGTATCGTTGGAAGGCTCAAAGAAATATCTGGAACTCTCGGGAAGATGTCAAGAGCGAAATCGATCTCTATCTTTGTCAAAATGCATCCTTAAGTTGGTGACGTAATGCCGTTCCTGACTGTCATACCTTTATAGCATATGATGGCCATATATTGAGCTGATGGTATTCGAATTGGATGAAATCTGTGTCTCACTAAAGCTAATATCCATATAAACAAGTTTTGTGAAGACATCGAATCCTAATTCAGCCAGTAGCAGGGTCAAAGAAGCGTAATTCGCAAAATTGTCAGAATGCTACGAGTTAAATAGCCTTGTGAATGTGCCAGGTGGATAACCATGCGACTTAGCTCTTTTAAGAAGCGTCCAGTTAAGCTAATCAAGTGTCTACTCAGAATACAGAACATTATGAAGGGTGGAGCAATAATTTTGAATGAAGTATTAAGATATTCAACATCCAAGCTTAACCAGAAAATAAGGTACCCTTTTCAATAAAGTTCTGAAGTATCAAGTACTGTAATATAAGAATATAAAAGCTTTAGCAACTCTAATAGGAGAAAGAGCAGAAAAGCGTGAATAAAGACAAAAGTTCAAAAGCGGCAACAGCAAAAACACGGAAGATTGAAGTCAAGCGACTTCTGTCGATAATCAAGCTTCCGAAACGTCGTATTTTGAGGTACGCTCGTCCAAATGAAGTGATCTTGGTTTTGTTAGAAATATAAGAGAAATACCTACATGTTTCCTGAAGAAGCCGAGATCTGTATTAATCTCTATCGGAGTGAAATTTCCTCTTCAAGCATGAGATGTGATACTGTTCGTGACAATCAGAACATGCAACTGTCTGCTGAAATTTCTGGAGCTTTAGGTTTTCAAAAGTATGGATCTTGGTATAGTTAGAAGGCTCAAAGAAATATATGCAACTCTTGTGAAGAGGACAAGAGTGAAATCGAGCTCTATCATTGTCAAAATGCATTCGTAAGTTGGTGACGTGATATCGTTCCTGACTATCATACCTTTGTAGCTTCTGATGGCCATATATTGAGTTGATGGTGTTCAAATTGGATGAAACCGGTGTCTCATTAAAGCTAATATCCATATAAACAATTTTCATGAAGACATCGAATCCTAATTCGGCCAGTAATAGCGTCAAAGAAGCATATTACGCTAAATGGTCAGAATGCTACGAGTTAAACAGACTTGTGAATGTGCAAAGCGGATAAACAATAGTTTCGCTTATTTAAGAAGCATCTAGTGGATCTAATCAAGCATCTTGTCAGAATACAGAACATTATGATGGGTGGAGAAGTAATTTTGAATGAAGTTTTAAGATATTCAACGTCCAAGCTTGACCAGAAAATGAGGTACCCTTTTCAATAAAATTCTGAAGCATCAAGTATTGTAATATAAAAATATAAAAGCTTCAGCAACTCTAATAGAAGAAAGACAAGAAAAACGTGAATAAAGACAAAAGTACAAAAGCGGCAACAGCAAAAACTCTGACGATTGAAGTCAAGCGTCTGCTGCCGACAATCAAGCGTCGGAAACGTCGTATTTTGAGGTATGCTCGTCCTAATGCAGTGATCTTTGTTTTGTTAGAAAGATAATAGAAATACCTACATGTTTCCTGAAGAAGCCGAGATCTGTGTCAATCTCTATCGGAGTGAAATTCGTTCTTCAAGCTTGAGATGTGATACTGTTCGTGACAATCAGAACATGCAACCATCTGCTGACATTTTCTGGAGCTTTGGCTGTTCAAAATCATCGATCTTGGTATCGTTGGATGGCTCAAAGAAATATCTGCAACTCTCGGGAAGAGGTCAAGAGCGAAATCGATCTCTGTCTTTGTCAAAATGCATCCGAAAGTTGGTGATGTGAGGTCGTTCCTGACTGTCATACCTTTGTAGCGTCTGATGGCCACATATTGAGCTGATGGTGTTCGAATTGGATGAAATTGGTGTCTCATTAAAGCTATTTCCATATAAACAAGTTTCGTGAAGACATCGAATCCTAATTCGGCCAGTAACAGGGTCAAAGAAGCGTAATACGCAAAATGGTCAGAATGCTACGATTTAAATAGCCTTGTGAATGTGCCAGGTGGATAACCAAGCGACTTAGCTCTTTTAAGAAGCGTCCAGTGAAGCTAATTAAGCGTCTACTCATAATACAGAACATTATGATGGGTGGAGCAATAATTTTGAATGAAGTATTAAGATATTTAACGTCCATGCTTGACCAGAAAATGAGGTACCCTTTTCAGTAAAGTTCTGATGCATCGAGTACTGTAATATAAAAATATAAAAGCTTCAGCAACTCTAATAGATGAAAGACAAGAAAAGCGTGAATAAAGACAAAAGTACAAAAGCGGCAACAGAAAAAACTCTGAAGATTGAAGTCAAGCGTCTGCTGCCGATAATCAAGCGTAGGAAACGTCCTATTTTGAGGTATGCTCGTCCTAATGAAGTGATCATTGTTTTTTTAGAAAGATAATAGAAATACCTACGTGTTTCCTGAAGAAGCCGAGATCTGTGTCAATCTCTGTCGGAGTGAAATTCTTTCTTCAAGCTTGAGATGCGATACTGTTCGTGACAATCAAAACATGCAACAGTCTCCTAACATTTTATGGAGCTTTGGGTGTTCAAAATTATCGATCTCGGTATCGTGGGAAGGATCAAACAAATATCTGCAACTCTCGGACAAAGGTCAAAAGCGAAATCGATCTCTATCTTTGTCAAAATGCATCCGTAAGTTGGTGATGTTAGGTCGTTCCTGACTGTCATACCTTTGTAGCGTCTGATGGCCACATATTGAGCTGATGGTGTACGAATTGGATGAAATCGGTGTCTCATTAAAGCTAATATCCATATAAACAAGTTTCGTGAAGACTCGAATCCTAATTCGGCCAGTAACAGGGTCCAAGAAGCGTAATACGCAAAATGGTCAGAATGCTACGAGGTAAATAGCCTTGTGAATGTGCCAGGTGGATAACCAAGCGGCTTAGCTCTTTTAAGAAGCGTCCAGTGAAGCTAATCAAGTGTCTACTCAGAATACAGAACTTTATGATGGGTGGAGCAATAATTTTGAATGAAGTATTTAGATATTCAACGTCCAAGCTTGACCAGAAATTGAGGTACCCTTTTCAATAAAGTTCTGAAGCATCAAGTACTGTAATATAAGAATATAAAAGCTTCAGCAACTCTAATAGAAGAAAGAGAAGAAAAGCGTGAATAAAGACAAAAGTTCAAAAGCGGCAATAGCAAAAACACGGAAGCTTGAAGTCAAGCGCTCTGCTGCCGATAATCAAGCGTCCGAAACGTCGTATTTTGAGGTACGCTCGTCCAAATGAAGTGATCTTGGTTTTTTTTTTAATATAAGAGAAATACCTACATGTTTCCTGAAGAAGCCGAGATCAGTATTAATCTCTATCGGAGTGAAATTTCTTCTTTAAGCTTGAGATGTGATACTGTTCGTGACAATCAGAAATGCAACCGTCTGCTGACAATTTCTGGAGCTTTGGGTTTTCAAAAGTATCGATCTTGGTATAGTTAGAAGTCTCAAAGAAATATCTGCAACTCTTTTGAATAGGACAAGAGGGATATCGATCTCTATCTTTGTCAAAATGCATTCGTAAGTTGGTGACGTGATGCCGTTCCTGACTGTCATAATTGTAGCGTATGAGAGCCATATATTGAGTTGATGGTGTTCAAATTGGATGAAAACGGGTGTCTTATTAAAGCTAATATCCATATAAACAATTTTCGTGAAGACATCGAATCCTAATTCGGCCAGTAACAGGGTCAAAGAAGCATATTTCGCTAAATGGTCAGAATTCTATGAGTTAAACAGACTTGTGAATGTGCAAAGCGGATAAACAACAGCCTTCGCTCATTTAAGAAGCGTCCAGTGGAGCTAATCAAGCATCTTCTCAGAATACAGAACATTATGATGGGTGGAGAAGTAATTTTGAACGAAGTTTTAAGATATTCAACGTCCAAGCTTGATCAGAAAATGAGGTACCCTTTTCAATAAAGTTCGGAAGCATCAAGTTCTGTAATATAAAAATATAAAAGCTTCAGCAACTCTAATAGAAGAAAGACAAGAAAAGCGTGAATAAAGACAAAAGTACAAAAGCGGCAACAGAAAAAACTTTGAAGATTGAAGTCAAGCGTTTGCTGCCGATAATCAAGCGTCGGAAACGTCGTATTTTGAAGTATGCTCGTCCTAATGAAGTGATATTTGTTTTTTTAGAAAGATAATAGAAATACCTACATATTTCTAGAAGAAGCCGAGATCTGTGTCAATCTCTATCGGAGTGAAATTCCTTCTTCAAGCTTGAGATGTGATACTGTTCGTGACAATCAGAACATGCAACCGTCTGCTAACATTTTCTGGAGCTTTGGGTGTTCAAAATTATCGATCTTGGTATCGTTGGAAGGATCGAAGAAATATCGGCAACTCTCGGACAGAGGTCAAGAGCGAAATCGATCTCTATCATTGTCAAAATGCATCCGTAAGTTGGTGATGTGAGGTCGTTCCTGACTGTCATACCTTTGCAGTGTCTGATGGCAATATATTGAGCTGATGGTGTTAGAATTGGATGAAATCGGTGTCTCATTAATGCTAATATCCATATAAACAAGTTTCGTGAAGACATCGAATCCTAATTCGGCCAGTAACAGGGTCCAAGAAGCGTAATACGCAAAATGGTCAGAATGCTACGAGTTAAATAGCCTTGTGAATGTGCCAGGTGGATAACCAAGCGACTTAGCTCTTTTAAGAAGCATCCAGTGAGGCTAATCAAGTGTCTACTCAGAATACAGAACTTTATGATGGGTGGAGCAATAATTTTGAATGAAGTATTAAGATATTCAACGTCCAAGCTTAACCAAAAAATAAGGTACCCTTTTCAATAAAGTTCTGAAGTATCATGTATTGTAATATAAGAATATAAAAGCTTGAGCAACTCTAATAGAAGAAAGAGAAGAAAAGCATGAATAAAGACAAAAAAGTAAAAAAGCGGCAACAGCAAAAACACGAAAGATTGAAGTCAAGCGTCTGCTGTCGAAAATCAAGCGTCCGAAACGTCATATTTTGAGGTATGCTCGTCCTAATGAAATAATCTTGGTTTTGTTAGAAATAAAAGAGAAATGCCTTTCCTGAAGATGCCGAGATCTGTAATAATCTCTATCGGAGTGAAATTTCTTCTTCAAGCTTGAGATGTGATACTGTTCGTGACAATCAGAACGTGCAACCGTCTGCTGACATTTTCTGGAGCTTTGTGTGTTCAAAATTATCGATCTCGGTATCGTTGGAAGGCTCAATGAAATATCTGCAACTCTCGGGAAGATGTCAAGAGCGAAATCGATCTCTATTTTTGTCAAAAGGCATCCTTAAGTTGGTGACGTAATGCCGTTCCTGACTGTCATACCTTTATAGCATATGATGGCCATATATTGAGCTGATGGTGTTCGAATTGGATGAAATCGGTGTCTCATTAAAGCTAATATTCATATAAACATGTTTCATCAAGACATCGAATCCTATTTCAGCCAGTAACAGGGTCAAAGAAGCATCGAAATCCTACAAGTTTCCCGAAGAAGCCTAGATCTGTATCAGTCTCTATCGGAGTGAAATTCCTTCTTCAAGCCGGAGATGTGATACTGTTCGTGGCAATCAGAACATGCAACTGTCTGCTGACAATTTCTGGAGCTTTGCGAGTTCAAAAGTATCGATCTTGGTATCGTTGGAAGGCTCAAAGAAATATCTGCAGCTCTCGAGAAGAGGTCAAGAACGAAATCGATCTGTATCTTTTCCAAAATGCATCCGTACGTTGGTGACGTGATTCCGTTCCTGACTGTCATACCTTTGTAGCTTCGGATGGCCATATATAGAGATGATGCTGTTCGAATTGGACGAAACCGATGTCTCATTGAAGCTAATATCCATATAAACAAGTTTCATGAACATATCGAATCCAAATTCGGCCAGTAACAGGGTCAAAGAAGCATAATACGCTGAATGGTCAAAATGTTACGAGTTAAACAGACTTGTGATTGTTCAAAGTACCCAAGCGCCTTAGCTCATTTAAGAAGCGGCCAGTGAAGCTAATCAAGCGTCTCCTCAGAGTACAGAACATTATGATGGGTGGAGAAGTAAATTAGATTGAAGTACTAAGATATTCAACGTCCAAGCTTGACCAGAAAATGAGGTACCCTTTTAAATAAAATTCTGAAGCATCAAGTATTATAACATAAGAATATACAAGCTTCAGCAACTCTAATACAAGTAAAGAGAATAAAAGCGTGAATATAGACAAAAGTACAAAAGCGGCAACAGTAAAAACACTGAAGATTGAAGTCAGGCGTCTGATGCCGAAAATCAAGCGTCCCAAACGTCGTATTTTGAGGTACGCTCGTCCTAATGAAGTGATCTTGGTTTTGTTAGAAATTCAAGAGAAATACCTACATGTTTCCCGCAGAAGCCTAGATCTGTATCAATCTCTATCGGAGTGAAATTCCTTCTTCACGCCTGAGATGTGATACTGTTCGTGGCAATCAGAACATGCAACCGTCTGCTGAAAATTTCTGGAGCTTTGCATGTTCAAAAGTATCGATCTTGGTATCGTTGGAAGGCTATAAGAAATATCTGCAGCTCTCGTGAAGAGGTCAAGAACGAAATCGATCTCTAACTTTATCACAATGCATCCGTAAGTTGGTGACGTGATGTCGTTCCTGACTGTAATACCTTTGTAGCGTCTGATGGCCATATATTGAGCTGATAGTGTTTGAATTAGATGAAACTGGTGTCTTATTAAATCTAATATCCATATAAACAAGTTTCATGAAGACATCGAATCCTAATTCGGCCAGTAACAGGGTCAAAGAAGCATAATAAGCTAAATGGTCAGAATGCTAACTGTTAAATAGCCTTGTGATTATGCCAAGTTGAAAACCAAACGCCTTATCTCTTTTTAGAAGCGTCCGGTGAAGCTAATAAAGCGTCTACTCAGAATACAGAACCTTATGATGGGCGGAGAAGTAAATTTGAATGAAGTACTAAGATATTCAACGTCCAAGGTTGACCAGAAAATGAGGTACCCTTTTAAATAAAGTTCTGAAGCATCAAGTGCTGTAACATAAGAATGTACAAGCTTCAGCAACTCTAATAGAAGAAAGATAATAAAAGCGTGAATAAAGACAAAACTACCAAAGCGGCAACAGCAAAAACACTGAAGATTGAAGTCAAGCGTCTGCTGCCGATAATCAAGCGTCCGAAACGTCGTATTTTGAGGTACGCTCGTCCTAATGATGTGATCTTGGTCGTTTTAGTTAGATAAGAGAAATACCTACTTGTTTCCTGAAGAAGTCGAGATCTGTATCAATCTCTATCGGAGTGAAATTCCTTCTTCAAGCTTCAGATGTGATACTGTTCGTGACAATCAGAACATGCAACAGTCTGCTGACAATTTCAAGAGTTTTGGGAGTTCAAAAGTATCGATCTTGGTATCGTTGGAAGGCTCAAAGAAATATCTGCAGCTCTCGAGAAGAGGTCAAGAACGAAATCGATCTGTATCTTTTCCAAAATGCATCCGTACGTTGGTGACGTGATTCCGTTCCTGACTGTCATACCTTTGTAGCTTCGGATGGCCATATATAGAGATGATGCTGTTCGAATTGGATGAAACCGATGTCTCATTGAAGCTAATATCCATATAAACAAGTTTCATGAACATATCGAATCCAAATTTGGCCAGTAACAGGGTCAAAGAAGCATAATACGCTGAATGGTCAGAATGTTACGAGTTAAACAGACTTGTGAATGTTCAAAGTACCCAAGCGCCTTAGCTCATTTAAGAAGCGGCGTGCAGTGAAGCTAATCAAGCGTCTCTCAGAATACAGATGATGGGTGGAGAAGTAATTTTGAATGAAGTGTTAAGATATTCAACGTCCAAGCTTGACCAGAAATAAGAGTTAACCTTTTGAATAAAGTTCTGGAAGCATCAAGTAATGTAATAGAAGAATACAAAAGCTTCAGCAACTCCAATAGAAGAAAGAGAAAAAAAGCGTGAATAAAGACCAAAGTACAAAAGCGCCAACAGCAAAAGACTGAAGATTGAAGTCAAGCGTCTGCTGCCGATAATCAAGCGTCCGAAACGTCGTATTTTGAGGTACGCTCGTCCTAATGATGTGATCTTGGTTTGTTTTAGTTAGATAAGAGATAAGAAATACCTACTTGTTTCCTGAAGAAGTCGAGATCTGTATCAATCTCTATCGGAGTGAAATTCCTTCTTCAAGCTTCAGATGTGATACTGTTCGTGACAATCAGAACATGCAACAGTCTGCTGACAATTTCAAGAGTTTTGGGAGTTCAAAAGTATCGATCTTGGTATCGTTGGAAGGCTCAAAGAAATATCTTCATCTCATGAAGAGGTCAAGAGCGAAATCGATCTCTATCTTTGTCAAAATGCATCCGTAAGTTGGTGATGTGAGGTCGTTCCTGACTGTCATACCTTTGTAGCGTCTGATGGCCACATATTGAGCTGATGGTGTTTGAATTGGATTAAATCGGTGTCTCATTAAAGCTAATATCCATATAAACAAGTTTCGTGAATACATCGAATCCTAATTCGGCCAGTAACAGGGTCAAAGAGCATAATACGCAAATGGTCAGAATGCTACGAGGTAAATAGCCTTGTGAATGTGCCAGGTGGATAACCAAGCGACTTAGCTCTTTTAAGAAGCGTCCAGTGAAGCTAATCAATTGTCTACTCAGAATACAGAACTTTATGATGGGTGGAGCAATAATTTTGAATGAAGTTTTTATATTCAACGTCCAAGCTTGACCAGAAAATGAGGTACCCTTTTCAAATATAGTTCGGAAGCATCAAGTACTGTAATATAAGAATATAAAAGCTTCAGCAACTCTAATAGAAGAAAGAGAAGAAAGCGTGAATAAAGACAAAAGTACAAAAACGGCAACAGCAAAAACACGGAAGATTGAAGTCAAGCGTTGCTGTCGATATCAAGCGTCCAAACGTCGTATTTTGAGGTACGCTCGTCCTAATGAAGTGATCTTGGTTTTGTTAGAAATAAAAGAGAAATACGTACATGTTTCCTGAAGAAGCAAAGATCTGCATTAATCTCTATCGGAGTGAAATTCCTTCTTCAAGCTTGAGATGTGATACTGTTCGTGACAATCAGAACATGCAACCGTCTGCTGACAATTTCTGGAACATTAGGTGTTTAAAAATTATGGATTCGGTATCGTTGGAAGGCTCAAAGAAATATCTGGAACTCTCGGGAAGATGTCAAGAGCGAAATCGATCTCTATCTTTGTCAAAATGCATCCTTA